>JAJHSJ010000007.1:75707548-75783579 GCA_021015155.1 Magnolia officinalis
TTCTCTCCAATTAGTATGCATAAAGAATACAACTGATTTTCATTAAGGAGAGTAGTCTACTTTGGATTCACAAAAGAACACAAAAGAGTCATATTACTACAACAGTACTTGTATGAACAGTCAAGTTTTATATATTAACCATGTCCAGCAGACTATTAGAGGACATGAAATCATGATAGATGACTAGCTTTTCGACTCTGTGGAGGAGAACCTTGACCTTTCACAACACTAAACACAATCTTCATTTTGATAGACTAAGGAAGTGGAGCAATATTCCCAAAAATCATGACAATCATTCTCAAACAATGTTCCCCATAATTTGGCTAGCCATAATGAGGAAGTGGGAGCAATATTCCTAATACAATCATGGCAATTAATTCCTAATACTTTAAACCACTCATTTAATAGCCATAATGATGATTGCTTGATCAATTTGATTATACAGATATTCACCATCCGTAATGTGCCCCACAATTTGAATGGTTACTATAGATTGTGAGAGTGATGGCTCATTGCCATATTCAAAAGGGTGGTGGAAACCATCATATATGATTCTAGCCCCATGAAAGATTCTTATTCAAAAGAGAAACATTAATGCAATCCCTTGTAAAGAATTGAAAGTACCCTAGTTTGTCAATTAGCATGAGTTATGAGTCATAAAGTCTGGAGACCTCCAAAGAAGATTCAAGACTGAAGACTCGAAGATCGAAAGCGTCCAAAGCACTAAAAATTAAGGAAATGGTAAAGTATTGAGACCTCTTTGAAAACCTGTTTCCATCCTATAAAACTTGACCTTCAATCTAGCCCAAAACCCCATAAGAAAAATCTTTTCAAAGAGTGCTAGTAAGAAGTATGTGAAGAAATATTTTCAAAAGAAAATCACAAAAAACAGATAAGTTTCGATCTCATCGAACTCTCATGAACTGTATTTGATGGCATCAAAGAATACTCGATGGCATCGAACTTGAAGTCCAAACTGTCCATCAACTTAATATCAAAATTTTGAATTTTCTTAATGACATCGAAGGGTCTTCGATGGCATCGAGAAGAAGCTCTAATATGTCCAACAACTTAAAGATAAAATCTCTAGAATTTTTCGATGGATCTGGCATTAAAGGATACATTCGATGACATCGAAGACCAAGTTAATGGCATTGAATATGCGCACCAAACTGTCCAGCATGTTTAGGTAAAAAATGTTGATTTTTTCAATGGCATCGAAGACCCTTCGATGGCATCGAAGAAACACTTCGATGACATTGAAAGTCACTCGATGGCATCGACAAAACTGTCCAATAAAATTTAAAGAAAATCATGATTTTCTCGATGACATCGAAGGTCCTTCGATTGCATTGAAGGGACACTTTGATGTCATCGAAGTCCAATCAATGACATTGGATCTGATAGTTTTCTGCTTGTTTTTTTACCATTGCAAAACTTCTTTACGCATATTATAAAGGGGTTTTCTTTACAAATTGGTGAGAAATAGAGAGAGTCTTGTCTGTATGAGTAATCTTAGTGAATACCCTACTTCTCAAGATCTCTTTCCTCATGAAGTTCATCATTTAATCCATGTCTAAAGACATTCATTCAACATTCAAAGCTTGGATTGAAGAATGAACTCCAACATTCATTGATGCTCTAAAAACTACATTTATTGGTAAATCCTTTATGCCAGAGAGCATTGAATGTTCAACCCATGGGAACAGTAGACTTGACCATAAAGACTTATCATTACTAAATTAGGATTCACCAACCCCCTTGACCAAAGCCTTGGCATCTCCAAAGGTGCATCATCATTATGGTTGTAGTATAAGAGAACTGACGATGCTTCACATTTAAGAAGATCTTCATCAAATGTGCTTTAATGGGGCTCATTCACTTTAAGTAAGAAAGTATTTTTGAGTCCATTGTGTTTGGAACTCATTCCTTGTGTAAGATTGGGTTTCAAAGTTTGAAATACCAAACTTGACAATTCCTTGTGTAGGCCTTTGACGGGAGAGTAGGTTTGTCATTCTTGTATAGGACTTCGTAAGACCTTGTGTAGGCCATCAACGGATGAAAATCATATAGACTTTGTGTAGGTTGTGAAGGTTTTTAGTGAACTTGATTTAAAACTATATGAATAGTGAAATCTGGCATACTCTAGGACAAAGTGCATTAGCCAGGAGTGGAGTAGGCACATAGCCGAACTACTATACATCTTGTGAAATGGTCTAAATATTTTATCTTTTATTTGTTACATTCTATTGAACAATATATATGATCTACTTTACTGTAACAAACATGTTTGACAGAATGCTTGAATGATGTTTTTCACTTGAGTAGACTTTGTAGCTGCATTTCTTTCTATTTGTATTACTCTACATAAGTGTTTAATAAGAAAGTGCATGCTAATAATCCAGTTAAATTTAAAAAGTTTGGTGGAAAACACTGGAGAGAGAGAAAATCTCTCTTTTTTCGTGGATGTAGATTGCGTCCTACCTCACCCACCCATCTCGAGCCCCGGATGGGTAGTTCTGTGGGGGGGCCCACCGTGATGTATTTGTTTATCAATGCCATCCATCCCTTTTCTCATATTATTTTAAGCCATTAACATAAAATTGAGGCAGATCTAATGCTCAAATGGACAACACCACATATGACTCTTGCATTTAATCTATCTGGCATTTAATGCTTTGTGCATTTAATGCAACCAAGCTTATTATTTGGTGTGGTCCACTTGAGCATTGGATCTGCCTATTTTTTTCATTCATGCCTTAAAATGATATGAGAAAAGGGATGGACGACATGGATAAACAGATACATTACGATGGGCTCACCCACAGAAGTGCCCGTTCGAGGCTCGTGACGGGCGAGGGTAAGACGCAATCCGCTTCCCTTTTTCATGAGGTTTCGGGTCAAGCTCTCTTTGACCGAGCTTCTAGTCTGGTGTACAGCAAGTGCATACCCACTAGTGTATAATGCTACCCATGGTGGTGTCCAAAATGATGATCTTGATATTCCAGTCTGTCCATGTGATTTAAATTGTCCTATTAGGGTAGCTATCCATATATGGGGCAAATACAAAGCTCATGTAGGCCACATCACTGAATTTCATTTCAGATCTAAAATACAGCGTGTTACAAAAACTTAAAGGGAGCACGTAAGTTTTAGATGAAGTTGATATTTTGTTTTCCATTCATTTAGTCTATGTGACCTTTCGAATAAGTTGGATGGTTGTAACGCCTCGACTTTTCAGGACCCGAGTATATGACCCGTTTCCCAAAAACCCGAGTGTTAGCCTAAAAGGATGGTTAAATTCGAGTGTACATTTTTTTCTTCATTCAGAGTTAGCAGATGAGCGTAGAGTGGACAAATCAGCATAAGGGAAAATTCATTTACATTTGGAATATACAAGAAACTGCCCATAATGACTTATACAACAAATGTTCCAAACTTACAATTACAAGTGAAATGATGTTACATGTAACTAAAACAAATTATAACAAATCTGGAACTGTAAACCATGTAACAATTCCTGACAATACAATCATGCATCTTCAACAGTGATACTCTGCACCTTACAGTCTGAACCTGAAAGTCAATTAAGCCACCTATGGTACCTGTACGGTTATATATTTGATGGATGAGTGACCAACTCAGTGTGAATTCTCCTCAAGATTACACACCACCGCATTAGGTAAGTATAGTTATAAACAAAGCATACAAAACAATACATGCTGCAGGTCTTATTATGTGTATGGATGCGTGAATGTAATCATCACCTCGGGGATGCTCATCCGTGCGGACAGTGGGCTCGTCACCCATGCAATCATTGACCTGGGAAAAGCATCCAGTCGGACAAATACACACACTACCAAAAAATGGACAAAGGCTACGGATAAAATCCGTAGCCTTAGACCTATGGCTACGGTTCTAGTCCGTAGCACGTCCGTAGTCGTAGGTGCAGTAACAATAGGTCTGGAACCTATAGCTACGGATTTAATCCGTAGCTATAGGTCACAACAGCTACGGATTAAATCCGTAGCAATTACGTCCGTAGTTATAGGTAACAACAGCTACGGATTTATTCACTACAGCTACGGATTTATATCTGGCAATAGCTACGGATATAATCCGTAGCAATTATATCCGTAGCTGTAGATTACATCAGCTACGGATTTAATCACAACAGCTACGGATTGAATCTGTAGCTATATCTGGCAATCGCTACGGATATAATTCGTAGCAATTATATTTGTAGCTGCAGATTACAACAGCTACGGATTTAATCACAACAACTACGGATTGAATCCGTAGCTATATCTGGCAATCGCGTCGGATATAATCCGTAGCAATTATATCCGTAGCTGTAGATTACAACAGCTACGAATTTAATCACAACAGCTACGGATTGAATCCGTAGCTATAGGTTACAACGCTACGGATTATTTGTTTCAATTATCACCTGTATAATCATTCAATTACCACCTGTATAATCATCCTATATAATCATTCAATTACCACCTGTATAATCATCCTGTATAATCATTCAATTACCACCTGTATAATCATTCATTCATTCCATTACAATCAATTACAATCATTCATTCATTCAATTACAATCCTTCATTCAAACAATTACAATCCTTCATTCAATCAATTACAATTACAATTACAATAATGCTGAAAATACAAATCTTTGGCTTCATTAGGGAAATTTGCTCGACTTCACCCTGAAATTTCAAAGATAAAGAATTAAAAGAATAAATATCCTTCATTCAATGAATTACAATTATAATCCTTCATTCAATGATTTACAATTACAATAATGCTGAAAATACAAATCTTTGGTTTAGGTTAGGTTATAGGTTAAGGTTTAGGTTTACGAAACCGGTTTAAGGTTCGGGATCGGATTTAAGTTTGGGTTTTCAAGTTTAGGTTTAGGTTTAGGTTAGGGAGTTGAGATTCTGATTAGGTGTAGGTTTAGGTTAAGGGATTTGAGAATAGGTTAAGGTGTAGGTTTAAGAAATCGGGTTCGGGTTCGGGATCGGGCTTAAGCTTGGGTTTTCAAGTTTAGGTTTAGGTTTAGGTTAGGTAGTTAGGTTTAGGTTAGGTTGTAGGTTAAGGTTTTGGGAATTGAGAATAGGTTAAGGTTTAGGTTTAGGAAACCGGGTTCGGGTTCGAGATCGAGTTTAATTTTGGGTTTTCAATTTTAGGTTTAGGTTTAGGTTAGGGAGTTAGGTTTAGGTTACGTTGTAGGTTAAGGTTTAGGTTTAGGAAACCAGGTTCGGGTTCGGGATCGGGATCGGGATCGGGTTTAAGTTTGGGTTTTCAAGTTTAGGTTTAGGTTTAGGTTAGGGAGTTAGGTTTAGGTTAGGTTGTAGGTTAAGGTTTAGGGAATTGAGAATAGGTTAAGGTTTAGGTTGAGGAAACTGGGTTCGGGTTCGAGACGGGGTTTAAGTTTGGATTTTCAAGTTTAGTTTAGGTTAGGTTTAGGTTAGGGAGTAAAGTTTAGGTTAGGTTTTAGGTTAAGCTTTGAGGAATTGAGAATAGGTTAAGGTTTAGGTTGAGGAAATTGGGTTCGGGTTCGGCATCGGGTTTAAGTTTTGGTTTTCAAGTTTAGGTTTATGTTTAGGTTAGGGAGTTAGGTTAAGGTTAGGTTATAGGTTAAGGTTTAGGGAATTGAAAATAGGTTAAGGTTTAGGTTGAGGAAACCGGGTTCAGGTTCGGGTTCGGGTTTAAGTTTGGGTTTTCAAGTTTAGGTTTAGGTTTAGGTTAGGTTTAGGTTAGGTAGTTAGGTTTAGGTTAGTTTGTAGGTTAAGGTTTAGGTTTAGGAAACCGGTTTCGGGTTCGGGATCGGGTTTAAGTTTGGGTTTTCAAGTTTAGGTTTAGGTTTAGGTTAGGTTGTAGGTTAAGGTTTAGGGAATTGAGAATAGGTTAAGGTTTAGGTTGAGGAAATTTGGTTCAGGTTCGGCATCGGGTTTAAGTTTAGGTTTTCAAGTTTAGGTTTAGGTTTAGGTTAAGGAGTTGAGATTTATGATTAGGTGTAGGTTTAGGTTTAGGGATTTGAGAATAGGTTAGGGTTTAGGTTTAGGAAACCGTTTTCGGGTTCGGGATCGGGTTTAAGTTTGGGTTTTCAAGTTTAGGTTTAGATTTAGGTTAGGTAGTTAGGTTTAGGGAATTGAGAATAAGTTAAGGTTTAGGTTTAGGAAACCGGGTTCGGTTCGGGATCGGGTTTAAGTTTGGGTTTTCAAGTTTAGGTTTAGGTTTAGGTTAGGGAGTTAGGTTTAGGTTCGGTTGTAGGTTAAGGTTTAGGGAATTGAGAATAGGTTAAGGTTTAGGTTGAGGAACTGGGTTCGGGTTCGGGACCGGGTTTAAGTTTGGGTTTTTCAAGTTTAGGTTTAGGTTTAGGTTAAGGAGTTATTTTTAGTTTTGGTTGTAGGTTAAGGTTTAGGGAATTGAGAATAGGTTAAGGTTGGTTGAGAAAATTTGGTTCGGGTTCGGCATCGGGTTTAAGTTTGGTTTTTCAAGTTTAGGTTTAGGTTTAGGTTAGGGAGTTGAGATTTAGGATTAGGTGTAGGTTTAGGTTAAGGGATTTGAGAATAGGTTAAGGTTTAGGTTTAAGAAATCGGGTTCGGGTTCGGGATCGTGTTTAAGTTTGGGTTTTCAAGTTTAGGTTTAGGTTTAGGTTAGGTTGTAGGTTATGGTTTTGGGAATTGAGAATAGGTGAAGTTTTAGGTATAGGAAACCGGGTTCGGGTTCGGGATCGGGTTTAATTTTGGGTTTTCAAGTTTAGGTTTAGGTTTAGGTTAGGGAGTTAGGTTTATGTTAGGTTGTAGGTTAAGGTTTAGGGAATTGAGAATAGGTTAAGGTTTAGGTTGAGGAAATTTGGTTCAGGTTCGGCATCGGGTTTAAGTTTAGGTTTTCAAGTTTAGGTTTAGGTTTAGGTTAAGGAGTTGAGATTTATGATTAGGTGTAGGTTTAGGTTTAGGGATTTGAGAATAGGTTAAGGTTTAGGTTTAGGAAACCGGTTTCGGGTTCGGGATCGGGTTTAAGTTTGGGTTTTCAAGTTTAGGTTTAGATTTAGGTTAGGTAGTTAGGTTTAGGGAATTGAGAATAAGTTAAGGTTTAGGTTTAGGAAACCGGGTTCGGGTTCGGGATCGGGTTTAAGTTTGGGTTTTCAAGTTTAGGTTTAGGTTTAGGTTAGGGAGTTAGGTTTAGGTTCGGTTGTAGGTTAAGGTTTAGGGAATTGAGAATAGGTTAAGGTTTAGGTTGAGGAAACTGGGTTCGGGTTCGGGACCGGGTTTAAGTTTGGGTTTTTCAAGTTTAGGTTTAGGTTTAGGTTAAGGAGTTATTTTTAGTTTGGTTGTAGGTTAAGGTTTAGGGAATTGAGAATAGGTTAAGGTTTAGGTTGAGAAAATTTGGTTCGGGTTCGGCATCGGGTTTAAGTTTGGTTTTTCAAGTTTAGGTTTAGGTTTAGGTTAGGGAGTTGAGATTTAGGATTAGGTGTAGGTTTAGGTTAAGGGATTTGAGAATAGGTTAAGGTTTAGGTTTAAGAAATCGGGTTCGGGTTCGGGATCGTGTTTAAGTTTGGGTTTTCAAGTTTAGGTTTAGGTTTAGGTTAGGTTGTAGGTTATGGTTTTGGGAATTGAGAATAGGTGAAGGTTTAGGTATAGGAAACCGGGTTCGGGTTCGGGATCGGGTTTAATTTTGGGTTTTCAAGTTTAGGTTTAGGTTTAGGTTAGGGAGTTAGGTTTATGTTAGGTTGTAGGTTAAGGTTTAGGGAATTGAGAATAGGTTAAGGTTTAGGTTTAGGAAACCGGGTTCGGGTTTAAGTTTGGGTTTTCAAGTTTAGGTTTAGGTTTAGGTTAGGGAGTTAGGTTTAGGTTAGGTTGTAGGTTAAGGTTTAGGGAATGAGAATAGGTGAAGGTTTAGGTTTAGGGAACTGGGTTCAGGTTCGGGTTTGGGATCGGGTTTAAGTTTGGGTTTTCAAGTTTAGGTTTAGGTTTAGGTTTAGGTTAGGTAGTTAGGTTTAGGTTAGTTTGTAGGTTAAGGTTTAGGTTTAGGAAATTGGTTTCGGGTTCGGGATCGGGTATAAGTTTGGGTTTTCAAGTTTAGGTTTAGGTTTAGGTTAGGTTGTAGGTTGTAGGTTTAGGTTTAGGTTTAGGTTTAGGTTTAGGAAACCGGTTTCGGGTTCGGGATCGGGTTTAAGTTTGGGTTTTTAAGTTTAGGTTTAGGTTTAGGTTAGGTTGTAGGTTAAGGTTTAGGGAATTGAGAATAGGTTAAGGTTTAGGTTGAGGAAATTGGGTTCGGGTTCGGCATCGGGTTTAAGTTTGGGTTTTCAAATTTAGGTTTAGGTTTAGGTTAGGGAGTTGAGATTTAGGATTAGGTGTAGGTTTTGGTTTAGGGATTTGAGAATAGGTTTGGTTTAGGTTTAGGAAATCGGGTTTGGGTTCGGGATTGGATTTAAGTTTGGGTTTTCAAGTTTAGGTTTAGGTTTAGGTTAGGTAGTTAGGTTGAGGTTAGGTTGTAGGTTAAGGTTTAGGGAATAGAGAATAAGTTAAGGTTTAAGTTTAGGAACCGGGTTCGGGTTCGGGATCGGGTTTAACTTTGAGTTTTCAAGTTTAAGTTTAGGTTTAGGTTAGGGAATTAGGTTTAAGTTCGGTTGTAGGTAAAGGTTTAGGGAATTGAGAATGGTTAAGGTTTAAGTTGAGGAAACTGGGTTTGGGTTCAGGACCGGTTTAAGTTTGGGTTTTCAAGTTTACGTTTAGGTTTCAGTTAGGGAGTTAGGTTTAGGTTTTGTAGGTTAAGGTTTAGGGAATTGAGAATAGGTTAAGGTTTAGGTTGAGAAAAGTGGGTTCGGGTTCGGCATCGGGTTTAAGTTTGGGTTTTCAAGTTTAGGTTTAGGTTTAGGTTAGGTAGTTAGGTTTAGGTTAGGTTGTAGGTTAAGGTTTTGAGAATTGAGAATAGGTGAAGGTTTAGGTTTAGGAAACCGGGTTCGGGTTCGGGATCGGGTTTAATTTTGGTTTTCAAGTTTAGGTTTAGGTTTAGGTTAGGGAGTTAGGTTTATGTTAGGTTGTAGGTTAAGGTTTAGGGAATTGAGAATAGGTTAAGGTTTAGGTTTAGGAACCGGGTTCGGGTTTAAGTTTTTTTTCAAGTTTAGGTTTATGTTTAGGTTAGGGAGTTAGGTTAGGTTAGGTTGTAGGTTAAGGTTTAGGGAATTGAGAATAGGTTTAGGGAATTGAGAATAGGTTAAGGTTTAGGTTGAGGAAACTGGGTTCGGGTTCGGGTTTGGGATCGGGTTTAAGTTTAGGTTTAGGTTTAGGTTTAGGTTAGGTAGTTAGGTTTAGGTTAGTTTGTAGGTTAAGGTTTAGGTTTAGGAAACCGGTTTCGGGTTCGGGATCGGGTTTAAGTTTGGGTTTTCAAGTTTAGGTTTAGGTTTAGGTTAGGTTGTAGGTTAAGGTTTAGGGAATTGATAATAGGTTAAGGTTTGCCAAGTGAGGAAATTGGGTTCGGGTTCGGCATCGGGTTTAAGTTTGGGTTTTCAAGTTTAGGTTTAGGTTTAGGTTAGGGAGTTGAGATAGGATTAGGTGTAGGTTTTGGTTTAGGGATTTGAGAATAGGTTGAGGTTTAGGTTTAGGAAATCGGGTTTGGGTTCGGGATTGGATTTAAGTTTGGGTTTTCAAGTTTAGGTTTAGGTTTAGGTTAGGTAGTTAGGTTGAGGTTAGGTTGTAGGTTAAGGTTTAGGGAATAGAGAATAAGTTAAGGTTTAAGTTTAGGAAACCGGGTTCGGGTTCGGGATCGGGTTTTAACTTTGAGTTTTCAAGTTTAATTTAGGTTTAGGTTAGGGAATTTGGTTTAGGTTCGGTTGTAGGTAAAGGTTTAGGGAATTGAGAATTGGTTAAGGTTTAGGTTGAGGAAACTGGGTTTGGGTTCAGGACCGGGTTTAAGTTTGGGTTTTCAAGTTTACGTTTAGGTTTCGGTTAGGGAGTTTGGTTTAGGTTATGTTATAGGTTAAGGTTTAGGGAATTGAGAATAGGTTAAGGTTTAGGTTGAGAAAAGTGGGTTCGAGTTCGGCATCGGGTTTAAGTTTGGGTTTTCAAGTTTAGGTTTAGGTTTAGGTTAGGTAGTTAGGTTTAGGTTAGGTTGTAGGTTAAGGTTTAGGGAATCGAGAATAGGTTTAGGGAATTGAGAATAGGTTAAGGTTTAGGTTGAGGAAACTGGGTTCGGGTTCGGGTTTGGGATCGGGTTTAAGTTTAGGTTTAGGTTTAGGTTTAGGTTAGGTAGTTAGGTTTAGGTTAGTTTGTAGGTTAAGGTTTAGGTTTAGGAAACCGGTTTCGGGTTCGGGATCGGGTTTAAGTTTGGGTTTTTAAGTTTAGGTTTAGGTTTAGGTTAGGTTGTAGGTTAAGGTTTAGGGAATTGAGAATAGGTTAAGGTTTAGGTTGAGGAAATTGGGTTCGGGTTCGACATCGGGTTTAAGTTTGGGTTTTCAAGTTTAGGTTTAGGTTTAGGTTAGGGAGTTGAGATTTAGGATTAGGTGTAGGTTTTGGTTTAGGGATTTGAGAATAGGTTGAGGTTTAGGTTTAGGAAATCGGGTTTGGGTTCGGGATTGGATTTAAGTTTGGGTTTTTCAAGTTTAGGTTTAGGTTTAGGTTAGGTAGTTAGGTTGAGGTTAGGTTGTAGGTTAAGGTTTAGGGAATAGAGAATAAGTTAAGGTTTAAGTTTAGGAAACCGGGTTCGGGTTCGGGATCGGGTTTAACTTTGAGTTTTCAAGTTTAATTTAGGTTTAGGTTAGGGAATTTGGTTTAGGTTCGGTTGTAGGTAAAGGTTTAGGGAATTGAGAATTGGTTAAGGTTTAGGTTGAGGAAACTGGGTTTGGGTTCAGGACCGGGTTTAAGTTTGGGTTTTCAAGTTTACGTTTAGGTTTCGGTTAGGGAGTTTGGTTTAGGTTATGTTATAGGTTAAGGTTTAGGGAATTGAGAATAGGTTAAGGTTTAGGTTGAGAAAAGTGGGTTCGAGTTCGGCATCGGGTTTAAGTTTGGGTTTTCAAGTTTAGGTTTAGGTTTAGGTTAGGGAGTTAGGTTTAGGTTAGGTTGTAGGTTAAGGTTTAGGGAATTGAGAATAGGTTAAGGTTTAGGTTGAGGAAACTGGGTTCGGGTTCGGGACCGGATTTAAGTTTGGGTTTTCAAGTTTAGGTTTAGGTTTAAGCTAGGGAGTTTGGTTTAGGTTAGGTTGTAGGTTACGCTTTAGGGAATTGAGAATAGGTTAAGGTTTAAGTTGAGGAAATTGGGTTCGGGTTCGGCATCGGGTTTACGTTTCGGTTTTCAAGTTTAGGTTTATGTTTAGGTTATGTTGTAGGTTAAGCTTTAGGTAATTGAGAATAGGTTAAGGTGAAGGTTGAGGAAACCGGGTTCGGGTTCGGGTTCGGGATCGGGTTTAAGTTTGGGTTTTAAAGTTTAGGTTTAGGTTTAGGTTAGGGAGTTAGGTTTAGGTTAGTTTGTAGGTTAAGGTTTAGTTATAGGGAATTGAGTTTAGGTTATAGGTTTTGGTTTAGGTTATTGTTGGTTTTGGTTTAGGTTAAGGTTTAGGTTATTGGATTTGAGAATGGGTTCGGGTTTAGGTTGTAGGTTTTGGTTTTGGTTTTGGTTTAGGTTATAGGTTTGGTTTAGGTTATAGGTTATAGGTTTTGGGATTTGAGAATGGGTTCGGGTTTAGGCTATAGGTTTTGGTTAAGGTTTAGGTTATAGGTTTTGGGATTTGAGAATGGGCTCGGGTTTAGGTTACAGGTTTTGGTTAAGGTTTAGGTTTAGGTTTAGGTTATAGGTTTTTTGGGATTTGAGAATGGGTTATAGTTTAGGTTTAGGTTAGGTTATAGGTTTTGGCTTTGGTTTAGGTTATAAGTTATGGGATTTGAGAATGGGTTCGGGTTTAGAGATTTGAGTTTAGGTTATAGGTTAAGGTTTTAGGGATTTGAGTTTAGGTTATAGGTTTTGGTTTAGTTTATTGGTTTTGGTTTAGTTTAAGGTTTAGGTTATTGGATTTGAGAATGGGTTCGGGTTTAGGTTATAGGTTTTGGTTAAGGTTTAGATTTTTGGATTTGAGAATGTGTTCGGGTAGAGGTTATAGGTTTTGGTTTTAGTTTAGGTTTAAGTTATAGATTTTTGGATTTGAGAATGGGTTATGGTTTAGGTTTAGGAAATCGGGTTCAGGTTCAAGATTGGGTTTAAGTTTGGGTTTTCAAGTTAAGGTTTAGGTTTAGGTTAGGGAGTTGAGATTAGGATTAGGTGTAGGTTTAGCTTTAGGGAATTGAGTTTAGGTTTATGTTTAGGTTTTGGTTTAGGTTAGGGTTTTGATTTAGGTTATAGGTTATAGGTTATAGGTTTTGGTTATAGGTTATAGGATTTGAGAATGGGTTCAGGTGTGGTCCCTGCAAATACAAATATAATACAAATATAAACACGGCCTGTCCGAATGGCCAGGCCCTTCCAATGCCGTCCATAGGAAATGGACAGCTTCATCATGGTCATAACAGCGGTTCCCACCTTCCAGGGACCCCCGCTCTTCCGGATAGCTCCGACGCACATCCGGGTCTGCTCCATTAATCTCGAGCAAATACATAAACACGGCCTGTCCAAATGGCCAGGCCCCTCCAATGCCGTCCATAAGAAATGGACAGCTTCATCATGGTCATAACAGCGGTTCCCACCTTCCAGGGACCCCCGCTCTTCCGGATAGCTCCGACGCACATCCGGGTCTGCTCCATTAATCTCGAGCAAATACATAAACACGGCCTGTCCAAATGGCCAGGCCCCTCCAATGTCGTCCATAGGAAATGGACAGCTTCATCATGGTCATAACAACGGTTCCCACCTTCCAGGGACCCCCGCTCTTCCGGATAGCTCCGACGCACATCCGGGTCTGCTCCATTAATCTCGAGCAAATACATAAACACGGCCTGTCCAAATGGCCAGGCCCCTCCAATGCCGTCCATAGGAAATGGACAGCTTCATCACGGTCATAACAGCGGTTCCCACCTTCCAGGGACCCCCGCTCAACATCCGGATAGCTCCGACGCACATCCGGATCTGCTTCATCAATTTTGAGATAATATATAAACATGGGCCTGTCCAAATGGCCAGGCCACTTCATCAATGTATCATATAGTATGAAGGAAAGAAGACTCACTAATTTAGCTAGCAAGGAGAGAAAGTGTGAGTGCTTGGAATGTCGCCCTTTCTTTGAATAATGGATGCATATTCCACAATGCAATCTGAGAATGAGTAAGTTTTTTAGTTTATTCAAAAATGCATATGGGCACAGATTTACAAATAAAGATTTTAAAGATTGTAAAACAGAGTAAATGATTATATTAACTTCCAAGTATCGATTAAGAAGAAAAATGTAAATGATGATGGGAAAGAAATCTCGATATATTAAATTATTGAAGGACAATAAGACATACCAAGACTACGGGTGCCCAGAGCAAGATAACTGCACCAATGTTGTACCTAGCTACATTGACAGAACAAAAAAATTATACGAATGAAATGACAAAAAGTCAGGATATCATGGACCAAGAGGAAGATGAGTACCCTTAAGAAAAAACTCATGCCAAGCATATTTAATGCGACGAACTTTCATTATGTCTTTGGTTGGCTTCACCAAAGGTTTTATCTGCACTAGCAAGACATATTCAAAGAAGGTACAGTACAGACGTGATCACGTGACTTCAAAGCTTTTGGGCTGTTGCTAACATTCCCATGAAGGTTGGGATGCCCGCATTCTGATCCATCCATCTATACATGCATAAATACGTACATCCATACATAGATACTTATATGCATGCATCCAATTCCATTCAGAATCATGTATACATGCACACATGTATCTATGTATGTACTTATTAATATTATCCATGAGATAAATGTATTGTATTAGAAACAATGATTTCAAATAGAATGGAACTATTGAAAGCCAAAACCAAGTCCACCTGCCCAACAATGATTGACCTAGAAAAATCAAACTGGCTTTTCATTGATTTGGCGTGTTTTTAGTAACTCCCACCAGGTTATTTACTCCATGTACTCAACTAGGTGCCTAGGTCAAAATCAGTCAATTTGGATGGGTTGCTGATTGAATGAAAAACATTGGTAATAACTCACCTTACCCCAAACATCAATCCGCAGCAACAATCCTGGAGCATTTGCATAAACCTGAATGCAAGAGACAACGACCATAACTGTGTTACACTGGGTCATGTTGTTGATAGTATCTACTAAATATATCATGTACCACGTAGTGTGGAAAAAGTGTGTCTGAGTGCGTGCATGTGTACATTGCCGAACATGTGGCATGTGACAATTGTGGGCATTGAAAATTAATTGTGACACATGTTGTACATGTGGCATGTTGACATGTTTCCACAAGTTTGAAACATGTGGAGCGCTCAAAGATTGATGGTGGCTCATGTGGCATAATAGCACATGTGATGCACTTGCACATGTGAGTGCTTAAAGATGAAGGTAACAAATGTTGCATATGTGGCACATTAGGAAGTGTGGCACATTGACATGCATGTAAATGGTTGGTTATATATTGAGAACATCTTGGCACATTAGCATGCCCATGGTGCTTTAAGATAGATTATAGCACATGTGGCACATTAGCACATAACGGACACTTGAATAGAAGTTTGCATGTGTAGGGTACTTAAACGTAGTCGGTGTCACACCTTGTATATGTCACAAAAAGACTCACATGGTACATGTGAAGTACTTGAAGATTGACAATGGCCATTTGGTAAACGTGAGAAACTTAAAGATGGACTGTTGCAAATGGTATTTAGAAGATGGGTGATGACACATGTAATTGCCATATAGGGCACCTTATATAAAAAAATGGGTCATTTTATTTCATTTTCCACAATATCTTGAAAATTATCTTTCTTAAATTTGTGTTAGGATTAAAAAGGCAGAATTTTCATGAAAATAGAGAAAAATGAAAACCGTGCTTTTGAAAATGTCATTTTCATGGAAATGACATTTCCTAAATTATATTTCAATGAGTCCTAGCAAGCCCTAAAGTATTTAGTTGGTATGGAAATTTTCAAATTGTTGAGAAGAAATAAAAGTGTATAGATTCGAAAAAATAAAAAATAAAAAAGCTTTGGTGTCTTGTGCATGGGGTCCACCTTGATGATGTACTATACATCCAGGATGTTCATCCATTTTTAGCCTATTTTGGACGTTCATCCATTTTTTAGCCTATTTTAGGGCGTGGTTCAAAAAATAAAAAATAAAAAAATCTAATTCTCAGGTGGGCCACACTACAGGAAACATAAGTGATTTTGAATGACTTACCATTAAAAACTTTCTAAAGCCCACTGTAATGCTTATGTAATGTTTATTTGGCATCCAACCTGTTGATAAGGCCAAAAAGATCTGGATGAAAGGAAATTACAAATATCAGCTTCATCCAAAACTTTTGTGGCCCATAAAAAGTTTTTAATAGTCATTCACTACTATTATCAGTGGTATAGTGTAACTGAGATATGGATCCACTCTAGGTTTTGGGGTCATGTCTTAAAAGAATTTGGAAAAACAGGTAAACTGAGAGAATATACAACAAATTTATCAAGGTGGCCACCATACTGTCAGGGTAACACCCACCAAGGTGTTACCCTGGTAACAGCTATTCGGCTATGGTTTTGGCTGTCTCAGAAGAAGTGGTTTGTTTGAATCCCGTTGTATACATACCATATTTTATAAGAAAAGTCAACGAATCTGATAAAAAGAGCCCTACCACAAAATGGAAAATAAAACATGTCAACATGCCACATGTACAACATGTGTCACAATTAATTTTCAATGCCCACAAAAGTGTGTCAAGAAACAAATGTTACTGGATCATATGAATCATCCAATTACCGGAAAAGCTTAGTTATAATAAATTTTCCAGGTCAAACCAATGGGGCATCACTCATTTTTGGTCATCCCATGTGCTAATAACCTGCAACATCCAATAAATATTCAGTAACAAAAGTCAAAATAAACCAAATGCATAAAATCATTCACCAAAGAAACGAATATTTTACACCACCTTCAAGCAATTGATGAATGAAAAATAAAAAATAAAAAATCCTTCAATGCACTTCAATTACGCCCTGCAAAAACCAAAACAAGCTTAACCAAAACAAGTATATTGTGCAGTTCACTACTGCCAAGTCGCAATCTCAAGATTAGATTGGTTGAACAATCCTAATCTCTGATTCACAGACATTTGTTTGCCAAAATAGGACAGTTGGAGATTTTCCATTTTCACACCAATACTCCCTGGTCAGTCACTAATCTTTGTTTGAATTTCTTTTTCTTTATTTATTTACATCACCGTCATCCATCATCCTAGCCTCATCCCACCACAGAAATAACAGGAAAATAGATGAAATACCCCAAGCTTATGAACTCCGTAATGTTGACATCGGGTGCAAGAACAAGCTATCATGAGGTGGGTCCAATTGCACAGTTGCTCTAGCCTAAAATCAGGCTGGTCAGCTCATCAGATGCATCAAAATGTTAGAAACAGGTAGTCTTCTTGGGAATATATAGGCTTAGAGAAAAGAAACTCAAGGCTAGAGATTTTCTAGCCTTGAAGACGTGAGGCTTACAAAGTTGAGCAAGAATACCAATGGCTACCAGAAAACATCCACCAGCAAATGTAATAGATAGCATTCGCAACGATGAAGAGCTCCTCTGCCACAAAATAAAACAGCCATCTAAAGATCAGATGTTGATGTTAATATAAATCCAGAATTTTAGCCAATCCAACCTGCAAAAATCATGAGTTAGCATTAAATCCAACAAACAACACATTAAGGCCCTGTTTGGACAGTTGCATTAGAGAGTATCTGGGGGGATTGAATTAAAAAAAAACATAATTATTACCCATGGCAGGGGTTGTCCCCTGTTACCATGGGATAAGCTAAATTCCATGCTTTATTTGTAATGTGGTGGTACATTGAATAGATATACTCACCATCATTTGAAACTATTTAGAATAACACACATGTGTTACATCTAAATCGTCATTTGTTTTGTAACCCCATTTTATGGAATAGGCCTAAAAATTAGGTAAATCCAAAACTTACGTGGCCCCAAAGAAGTTTTCAACAATAAGTATTAAATCCCCATTGCTTTCTATGGTGGGGTCCACTAGAGCTTTAGATCTACCTGATTTTTTCACCCCTGCTCTAAAATGATCTCGAAAAATGGGTGGACGGTTTGGATATAGCCCACACATCATGGTGGGACCTACACAACTTGCTAACATTGAATGAAATTGGCACGAGGACCAATGCAATTCCAGCTAATCTACTTCCAAGCTTTTCCAAACATGGAGTGGAATTGGCACATGACCAGATGCAATTCCATCCCCCCTACTCTCTAATGCAACTGTCCAAACAGGGCCTAAGCTTTCATGAGACTTCAATCTTTTGAAATAACATTTTATTTGCAAAAGAACCATGCAAAAGTTTATAAACTGAGCTGAAGTCTCTCAACAACACTTGTTCAAAATTCACAACATGATGCATAGCAGACAACAAATTTCCACCTTTGACCACTAAAAACACAATGCTAGAATTCTTTTTTATAGGTTTAAAAAAATGCCAACATTCTCTTGAATAGTTGCACAGTGCATAAAGCAAAGCAACAACAGACTTAGGTGTGGGAGTCGGGAAGTGTCTACTTCAAAATGTTATCAAGTATCAGCATCTAGGAAGTGGGAGCAGGAGCAGGAATTTGAAGCGTGACTCAAAGTGGGAAGAGCACCTGGTTAGAACTCAGAAGAATCGTGCAACTAAGCCCTCTTCAAATAGTTACTACTGACATCTACAATGACATAATGAACATTTGAATTGCCTGATTTGTCGACCACATAAATTTTTAGAAAGCTACTTCAATCATGCATAGGTGCAACATGCCTTTCGTGTTTGTTTGCAAACTATTACAATAATCCCAAATCATGTGCGTGTGATCATGTACATGCTAGATGATAAAAAATCAGATCACAGTAATAAATGAACCTTTTTTGCACGTATCATGCTATGAGGCAGCACTACCAAAAAGAAAAGTCACATCGAACGCCTTAGCTATTGAACTGATCGAGGTGCTCATGTGTGTTTATGTATATGTGAAAGTTCACATGCAGCCCCATCTTTCTCACCAATTGTGTCACGTGTGTTGGACAGCTGACCCATGCAAAAGGTCAAACACAGATCACCTGATGACAAAATAACGTTGGGCAACTCACTAGGCAGGCCACACCAGAAAAATCAATGAAAACCAATGATTTGACTCAATGTACAGGTTTGACAAAGTTCCCATTGACATTTCCAGTTACTTTTCAAAAAGCATAAATAAAAATGTAACAATGGAAATGTCAATGGGAACTTCAAAAACTCCCATATTGTCTTCTATTCTACTTGAAAATCTCTGTTTTCTCGTGGAACATTGTTAATGCAACAGTCCCTTTGGCCACTATTTAAATATATGGGACTATTTAGCACCACAACCGTACATTTGGCCATTGAGTTAAAAATCCACTCATCAGGCAAGTCACCGCGTATAAGAACAACAGGCAGTTCAATATGGCCATTGAGTTATGTCCCATTTGGTTAGCAGATGGTCGATTAAAAAAGCACAACTGTCTATATTCAACTAATCTAGGACCTCTTTTATATTCATGGATCTAGGACCTCACAACCTGAAATGATTTTTGATAATGATCCATCCACAGTGGTATAGTTCAGACCAACGGTATGGATTAGTCACCATTTGATATAAAGTAAGGTCTAAGCAAGCAAAAGGATCATGTGCCCAATGACCAAACAGTCCTCACATTAACAACAAAGCATAAGAATGAATGATCCTTGTGATAGGTAAATCACAAAGATAAGTAGCAACCTAACACAAAATCCAGCAGCAATATACTCCACCTATAGAAAGGAACTATTGAAAGCCAAAACCAAGTCCACCTGCCCAACAATGATTGACCTAGAAAAATCAAACTGGCTTTTCATTGATTTGGCGTGTTTTTAGTAACTCCCACCAGGTTATTTACTCCATGTACTCAACTAGGTGCCTAGGTCAAAATCAGTCAATTTGGATGGGTTGTTGATTGAATGAAAAACATTGGTAATAACTCACCTTACCCCAAACATCAATCCGCAGCAACAATCCTGGAGCATTTGCATAAACCTGAATGCAAGAGACAACGACCATAAGTGTGTTACACTGTGTTATGTTGTTGATAGTATCTACTAAATATACCATGTACCACGTAATGTGGAAAAAGTGTGTCGGAGTGCGTGCATGTGTACATTGCCGAACATCTACACAACCCATTCTCCCAAAATTTCCAATTCTTCTCCTTCTTCTCCATGTGAAAACTAACATTGCCAAGCATAGGGATCAACTCCATTCAAATCAGCTTAAGGAAATGAATCAGCTTCTTGATTCCATCTCGTTGAATGTGGGAAAAAAGTAATTTTTTACGAATCAATTTAAGTCTCTCATTTCAATGGTAATGTTAGATAACAACCAGGACTTCAATAATGGTCTCTCTAGTTAATGACTTAAGCCCAAGAGAAATCATGTTGGATTCTTTCAATTTAATTGGCTATATTGATGGGGATTCTAAAGATAGACATGAAAAGATGGGAAAGCTTGAGAAAGTGGCTTCATTTTAAGTAAATGGATTATCTTCAAAGAGATGCAATCCAAAAGCATACCACCTAAAATGGATTGTGTCAAATTGCTTATGTGACTGCCAAAATTTACGGTTAGAATCAATCTCTGAAAAAGTATGGTGCAAGGGCCTATAGGTGATCAGTTCTCTGATTATGGGGATTTGGATCATCTCCAACTTTTGTGGAGTAAGCTTGCTCTACAAATGTTACTGGTGGGGCCTATCAAGAAGGGCTGCCAAGCTATGAAAGTGGGACACCTCAAAAATCAAATCAATTAAAAGGCATGATTTTGGAGGTTTTTGGTTAGTGGTTCACTGTTTTCTGTGATATGACCCACATAATTACATATGCCTGTTTTTTTAAAGAAATCTCATCATCATGGTGACTCAATGTACAACTTGGATCGTAGGTCACATGAAAATAACATGGTTGGCTAAGCCATAGAAAATAATGCACAACCAGCCAAAAGCCTCTTATTCACCTGGTGGCTCAAGTGATGGTTGAAATGGATTGATTTTTGAGGCATCCCAATTTCGTTGGGGGTGACCCTTCTATAGGGGTTGGATGCCATGAAAAATCATGGTGGGCTCCACGCACAAGAACTGTATAATAAGACTACTCTACAAACACTTTAGATGATCCAGCCTCTATTTATTATTTTCAAAATGCTCCCATTTGAGAATTAATGATTTCCTATATGCAATCATACCATCAGTTCTGCCAATGTGCTGCTTGTGTAGAAAATCTGTTCCATGAAGATCACTCTCTTGAAAATCAGGCCAATCTGCTCACTAGTTGGGTCACACAATCTGACTTTCTGTTTTCCATTGATTCCAACAATGTGACCCACCTGATGAGCAGACTTGCCCAATCCCTCCAAGGTGAGATCTTCGTGGTGGGGCCTATAGGTGGCATTCTGGCTGAAATGATAGTATGCTATCACTAAGTTGTGGTACCTTGCCTATAGGTGATCAGTTCTCCCCTCATGTTGTGACATTCCAAGAGTTAAAACAAAGTAGACATTTTCAAGGGTGTAAAAGAAACTAGTTATAGCTACTGCTACAATCCGTTCTTGGTGATCTCGTGTCATTTCACACGCCCTTGCAACCCTCTATTTTCTTGTGCATGTGTGGCCTACCTAATCCTCCTGTTACCTGATGAGGTACGCAATCCCATGGGTGCATCTTCTATGATTTTCTATTTTGTGTAACTACGTGGGCCACTTGATGTGTGATCTATGGGTATAAATGTGCCAGTGTCAGGTCTAAGGGGGCCCCATTTAAGATTTGGATTAGAATTTCATACTAGACTCAGCTCATTATAATTTGGGTCCAGGTCCATATAAAAAACTACATACCTCATTTTTTTAATGTGTCTCATCTGTTTATGGGAGCACCCATACATGACTCAGTTAGTAGGTATAAAATTAGAATTGAATTTTCACACATATAATGTTCAAAACTATGCAATTGATGATAGGCAGCACGATGGTAATCCAAATTTAGGCAGTGTTTGGATTGTAGGTTATTTCGATTAAGCTACTTATGCCTCAAGTAATGGTAATCCAAATTTAGGCATGTGGGATCGGGTTTAGCTTTGGGTTTTCAAGTTTAGGTTTCGGTTTAGGTTAGGGAATTGAGATTAGGATTAGGTGTAGGTTTAGGTTTAGGGATTTGAGAATAGGTTAAGGTTTAGGTTTAGGAAATCGGGTTCGGGTTCGATCTTTTTTTGCCCAAATCCATGTCAATGCATGAGAATCATGCAAAAACATAGATTTTAAGCAAAATGCATGAGGGGAATTACAACATAGATATCATGCACACGATATCACATAATGTATTGTTTGATTAACTACACATGTGCAATATTCTTGACAAGAGACGTACCATATGCTTGAATCTGAAATATGCAGCTCCAATCCTCCCACATGCAACATCCACCTGAAAGAATGCGCATAAGCGTCATGCTTGAGTAATCAATATAGGAATGTACAAGTAAAACCATAAAACCAGTGATACTCACTGCATTTTCAGGATCTCCTCCATAGTTGACGATCTCATTCTAAACCTCAAAAGTTAGGGATTCGAGAAGTGCTATCAGATGATTGAACCCATACAGATATTATCTACCAAATACAATGTATTAAGAAGTTTGCAATCATTGTATTTTTACAACAAATTAATAATGTTGCTAACATTTTGCTCTACCCAATGTGGTTTCTGTGAAACCACTACAATGAGATATTTCATAAAAAGTTTCAGAAGAAAGATACTTTCAGTTTTAAGATGGTTAAGAAAACAAATACAGCAACAATACACATTCAACTAGAAAAAGGCTAAAGATTGGATGGTTTGGATCATCCAATTAATCTTGAGGATTTTTTTTAAATATGCAAGTGTTCCATACAAAATGTGGTCCACTAAATCAAGGGCTGCATTAGTAAACCATGGGCCGGGACTTAAGGTTGGTCTCGACCTGGATTTTGACTGTTTTGGGCCCGGCCGCAGGCCGTTTCTATTTAAAATTCTGATTTTCCAGGCCCATTGACACCCCTAGTGTAGTTACACAAGTGTAGGTGGAGGTGTTGTTATATATATATATATATATATATATATATATATATATATATGAGCAATGCTCACACACAACTAGTTGGACATTGCATTTTCGTCCAACTAGCAATGCATTTAATGAAACAAGTCCCTCTTAATTGATGCAAGTAAATGCTTCCCACCGCATGCTAATTTCATTTTGGCATGGAAAAGGGGCCACGGCTTGGAAGGGCCCCATCGCTATGTTAATGTAAAATCAACCCCAACCATCAGGTATGTCACCCCATGTTAGATAAAGGTCTCAATTCTCATCTCCATCCTTAGTTCAGGTCAACCACACTAGTGGAAACAGTGTACGTGAAAAGGTTAACCCACTAAACTATTTCCCATGGTGTGGGTCACATGGATCATATATGGGCCTGATTTTTGGGACCCAAGCTTACTTTTGGTGTGACATCTAATGGTTAGAATGGATTTCAGAGTTTCATTGAATCCCAACACAGAAATGGCAAGCATTGCCCACGGAGGTGGTAACCCATTGTTATTACATTTATGGGCTTCCTGAAAATAACAAACTGGACTTAATTAACACTAAAAATAATAAAATCTTCTTTAGACATGTATGATGCTGCTCCCTCTGTATGCCACTGCTAAAGTTTGACTAGATGGCGCACATGTTGAACGATGAGTCCTCCATCAGGTGGGCCACAATATCAGATGACCTGGCCCAAAAATAGGGGTCTGCTCATCAGGCGGTCCAAGGTGTTCCAAATAAATAGATGACTACAATATTTGCCAATATTTTTCTAGCATCCATTTATTCGAAAAAAGCACACCTGTTTACAAGTATGACCTGATTTTTTCAGTGAATCTACATAGCAGAATCCACGAGACAGATGGTTCTCCTGTTTGATAGTGGGTGAAATGTGGATTAAAGCAAACTTCTTACATGTGCATCTATGCAATCTGCAATACAAGGTGGCAAAAAAAAAAAAGAAAAAGAAAAGAGGATGGATACCAACAGGCCCCTGTTCTTGGTGACATCTACAACACAAAAGGTACTGGTCATAATGGACAACCACAAGGCTATAGAATAAATGTGATTATCTACTTGTTAACTATTTCATGTCATTTTCACACTTTCACCATAATGGAATTCTTTCTCATACCCGTGCAGTGGCGTAGGATGCATGTAGAACTTGTTCCCCATTCAGATGCAAAGAGAGCATATCATTGTATCATGTCTGAAGCCATACTAGAGGGACATTGTTGAAGTTATTATCTAAGTTTAGAGGAATTCCACATTGATAAGACAGAAATAGCATACCACTTTTTAGGCAAGACTTGGTGACCTTAAGAAGGCTAAAAAAATGGGAAACTGAGGCCATAAATTATCCCTTGGGAATGGCTGTGAAATGCTTCTTGTTTATCCAAAACAATTCCTCATGCCAAGTCAATTGAAATTTTCCATCAAGAAAGTGAAGAGCATGTATGCCAATCACTTTCCCTCAGACATCATTTGCACAATCTGCCATTGAAAATGTACTCACACCACAATATATAGAAGAATGAGAATTTTCATTGGTTTTATTTATTAAAAAAAAAAAAACCTAGTCTTTCAATTTTAATAGCTTCAAGCTTCAAAGTGGATGTATTTTAGTTTCGCAAATCTACGGAGACTCTGCAGTCTTAATTTCAATAAATTATAATGCCCAAAACTTCTAATCATTTGCATATGCAATCAAACTTCACAAACAGGAAGGCAAGACCAAGTCATAGAAAAACGAAAAAAGAAAAAAGAAAAAAGAAAAACAGTTATATTCCTCCAAAAAGAACTGACTTTCAAATTTCAATAGGGTAATTCTACGAGGCATTTCATATCAACACTTAAAAGGAAAGCATCAGCACTAAAGCAAGCATTTTCTGCAATTTTGACATCATCATTAAATCATGCTCACCACCACGACCATGATTAAAGCCCTGTCCCAGCTATTTGGTGTTGGCTTCTCATGACTGCTTGGCAGAAGTTCAACAAAATGCTGCCTCCCTGACATTAACCCTCCTTTACCAGGGTTTGGTACCACTGGCACATTGCTACTGGGCAGAGTTTTAAATTTTAATATTATGTACTTGTGTGCACGCTACATAACCAATACAAGGCGGTTCCCCGCCCACCATAAAAAAAGAAAGATGGAAGACAACTTTTCTGAAGGAACCAAAAAGTCTCTGACAAGAACAACAACGGTGGCACGGGAATGTGCTATGATAATCCATGTCATCATGCACAATTAGGAGGTTTAAAAGAAAAAGAACTAAACTTGACATTCAAAATCACAATAATGAATTATTTTTTAGAGAAAGATCTATGAAGAATTTATACCTGAGCAGAAATGGCCTAGGTTACAATGTATTCTGTCTCTGCCTTGAATTGTCTCCACAGAGATTTACATTGGACGGGAGAAATCAAAGTTTTTTTGGGTGAAACCTGATAACAAAATTTCAACTGTAAAAATGAGTGATCATACGTCAACACAGATCACATGCACTTCACAGAAAACCTTTGGAGGCAAATGACGCAGGCTTAGGTTCTAAAATGTAACATACAAAGGAAATGATGTGCATTATAAACAAGCAATAGGTCAAATGCTAGAATGACAACAATGCTCCTTCCTCTACTCATCTAAACAGCAAGTATATCATTTCATGGAAAACCATGAACTAAAAACTCATTCTTCATACCAAACTTGCTGGAGAGCCAGGTATACGGGTGAAAGTGGGCTGGGCTGGCCGGGCTCAACTATTGTCCAGCCTGTTTTGGATGGATTTGGGTGGAGTATAATGGCCACATGCTGGGTTTGGGCACGAGCTTTGAGGACTCATGATGGTCGCGCTAGTGCCAAGTTTTTTAATCTCTCGGCTGGAATGGTATCAACTATGTCATCGATACCAAGTTTTTTAACTGCGGGGTCACCAAACTATCAGATTGCATCGATATCTCACCAATACCATGCAATATTTCATGATATCGGTTATCAGGCCCACACGATTCCAATACTCTCAGCCAATATCAGCCGAAAGGATCGGCACTGCCAACACTGAATCCAACCTCATCTAAAACCAGCATGATTATTTTTTATTTTTTTTTTGAGAATGCTTAAACTCTCATATTAAGAGCCTAAGGCGTGTTGTGAGAGCACATGATATTATACCAACTTGATAAGGGAAGCAGAAAATAGAAATAAATATATAGGTAATTCTAATAGGAATATATAGCAACACTCTGGGAGCTGCATTCTTTCCCATTTTGAAAGGCAATCACTTGTATCCTAAGGTAAGATCATACACATTTCAGAATCAACGGTCTGCTTTGATTATACTCCCCCAAGCCACATAGGCCATCATCTTCAATCATCATCATCATCTTCCTCCTCCTCACTTTCCTTATTATCATCATGAACTTCAGATTTCGACCTATCAGACTCCTCATCACCATCATCAGCCATACTTTCCTGTTTCTTGTTGTAGGCTGAAATAAGCTTTTCATACTCGCCCTTCATCTTTGCAGCTTTGGCTTCAAAAGGAGCTTTCTCAGCATCAGACATTGACTTCCACTTCTCTCCCCCAACATTCCCAACAGCTGAGACAGCCTTCACATTAGGATGCTCTTGCGTCACTACTAAAACAGGGTTGTATCGTCCCTAAAACCAGCATGATTTGCAAATCGGTTTTTGCGTCACTACTAAAACAGGGTTGTATCGTCCCCAAATTAGACGGGCTCAGCTTCAGGCCAATACGAGTGAAGATGGGTGCATCCTTCACAAACGATAACGGTGCATATCCCTTCGCAAATGTGAAGTGGCAGACCAGCGGCAATCGGAACTCCACATTTCGGCTTCTCCCATAAATCTCAACACGTATAAGCATTCTAAGTTTGCAGGGGAAGTAAAAGGATGCATTCTATATATATAAATATATTATCCAGTAACCAGAAGGATCCACATACACAAATCTGAAAGGAAAAAAAAGCTCATATTCGAAGCTTACCAAGTTCTGAAATCGCTGCCGAGATGTCTTCTGGATCAAGAGAGAAAAGCGGCGTGGGAGATCGAGAGAGAGAGAGAGAGAGAGAGAGAGAGAGAGAGAGAGAGAGAGATCGAGAGAGAGAGAGAGAGGGAATGGGGTTTTTTTCCGAGGAGTGGAGGGAAATGAAACGTTTGGTGAGAGGGGGAAAAGAAAAAGGCAGCGCGATTTCCGCCATTTTACCTGCTAAGGATCTGCTACGGTTTTAGACCGTAGCTAAAACCCCTATCGACCGTAGCTATTGCACCGTCCTTTGTGGCCCCTATGCGCTCACACGTCTAACGGGTTTTGGACGGACATTCTTGTTAAGGGCTTTGTGGGGTCCATCGTGATGCATTTGATATATCTACTCCGTCCATTAATTTTGTAATTTTTTTATAGGGAGTGACCCCAACATATAGGCAAATCTAAGGTCCAATTGAACCACACCATCAATGAATGGTAGGTATTAATCTCCACTGTTTCCTACCATGTGGTCCACTTGAGCGTTCGATCTACTTCCATTTTTGGGGTCTTTCCCTGACATTCTCTTTCAAAATGGATAGGTGTATTAGATGGAGCGCACACATTTCAATGGGCCTCGTAGAGTCCCCTATGGAGCTATCCCAGGTGGTATATGAAAGTGTGGAGGTTTCAGCTTTTAGCTACGGTTTAGGCAATTTTTAGCTACGGTTTTAAGCCGTAGCAAAGTAGCTACGGTCTAAATCCGTAGCAAAAAACTAGAACAGTCCGTAGCCTTTGATCATTTTTTTGGTAGTGATACATCACGTACGATAGCAATAGATGTTGGTTTGTGCCATGTATGCATGATTAACCAATCCATTATTAGTCCAATTACAACCAGTCATTTTAAATAGGCTCAAAGGTCACTATGGGGGCTCATCACCAGTGTAGGCTGACAGCTCGGGCATAGGTCCCATACCATCATCCCTAGCTCATAAGGCTACCACCTTATGATGTTTAATGGAAACCCGTTGATTAGTGGCCAATCATATTAAGTATATAGGGCTTACCATCGCATGGTTGTATAGAAATGGTACATTGAGACACGTAGGGCAAATACCAAAACCGAGCCACATAAGGCAAATTTCATAACTGAGCCACACAGGGCAAATGTCGAAACTAAGCCACATAGGGCGAATTTTGAAACTAAGCCATATAGGGCGATTGTTAAAACCATGTGATAAAGATCATCCTTGAAAACCACTTAACACAGCAACTCATGGATGGTAGGCCCACATCAACATCCAATTCAAACTGTCATTTAACAACCACTAAGTCGAAGACCCATTATAATCACAATCAATCAGGTTACATCCTAAGTATGGGTGTACATTTATAAGTGGAGGTTTTCCACTGATGTACCATTTTAAGTTCCATAAGCAAACCATAAGTAATCCACAAGTATGAGAAAATATGCGGGATAATTATTAAGCATGTTATCTAGCATATCAGTTTCAACAATTAACACATGCACTCACAAGGCAAGATATCAATTAACAATTCAAGGTTAAAATAAAACTATCACTTATGCTAATGGAAAATATGGAAAGCTCAAGGGGAAGAAATCATCACCTTATGTATCGAATCACCAACTGACGTTGCTAGGAAACGTGTGCACCCTTAGAATTGAATCCTACCATGAATTGTGAAATTGCACATGAGATCAATATTCTACCAAGTATCTATGGTTAAGATTTATACAACCTAGGGTTTGGATTATTTATTTTTAGGGTTTTAATATAGAATTAGGGCTTCATCATCGTGTTTAGTTAAATGCTTAGATGCTAGGATTTGAATCCTAAGTTATTTCTATTATTATTATTATTATTAGTATTGTACAATGGATCGAACAATAATAATATTTATAATAGGAGTATTAATCCATCGCTATTATTAATGATAGTTCCTAAGTTCTTATTTAAGTGTATCGACATTATCTAATATTCTTGTAATAACTAATAATCTTTTAAATAATTCAAGAAATAATAATGAAATCTTCACTAACAATAATATAATAAGGACTAATGTTATTAATTATGTTAACAAGTATCATATTAATTCCATAAGAAAAATGATCAATATTTTCTAATACTAATAATGAATCTAGCCATGATAATAGATATTGTGATCTACTATGAATTATGAAATTCTACAATTAGATCCAAACCTAACATACTATCTATGTCTAGGGTATTGACCTAGAGTTTAGACCACTTAGGTCTAGGATTTCATCTTAGAGTTTATACCTAGGTTCAGAGTCTTGGATTAAATTTCTAATTGATGCATTAATAATATTAATAATGTTAAAAATAGTAATCTAATAATGGCTAATGATAACAACAATTATAATTGATTGAAAAGGCTTACCTAACTTGAGCCAGATCTGAGCGAGTTGACTGGATTGGACTTGGCGAGCTTCAGCCGAGTCGACTCTCGCTCCTCTTCTCTCCTTCTTTCCCTTGCTCACCTTCTTTCTCTTCTTCTTTCTGCTAAAAGATGTCCAACGATGGACTCAGCAAATCACGGGCTGACTCAGCCTAGTGACTCATCGAGTCGACCTGGGAGCAAATCACCCCATGCTCTCTCTCTCTCTCTCTCTCTCTCTCTCTCTCTCTCTCTCTCTCTCTCTCTCTCTCTCTTCCTGTATTTCTTCTTCTTCCCATTTTTTTCTCCCCAAACCTAATGTCCAGCAAGGTGGCTGGGTTAAACCAGACCCATCTTACTCAACCCAAACGAGTCAGCAACTCGATTTGAGTTAGCGAGTCGACCAGACTCGGTTCAAGCTGGTGCAACAACGCACCAACTAGCTTTTCTCTCTCTCTCTCTCTCTCTCTCTCTCTCTCTCTCTCTCTCTCTTTTTCCTTTAACCAACGCATCTAGCCAACCTGGAGCAGGCCCAACTTGGTAGGCTCTGTTCGAACTCGCTCCACTTCACATTCCTGACCTGGTAGTGAGTTGGAACCTCACCCCGACTCAACTAGTGAGGAGCTGCAAGAGGTGACCAGCGGCTCTCTCTCTCTCTCTCTCTCTCTCTCTCTCAGATTCTTTCCTTCTCTCCTCACTTCCTTTCTGTTTTCCTTCCTCCTTCTGTCCAGACGGAGTGGCTGGACTCAGTCTAATAACTCAGTCAGGTTGGAACTTAAACACCGAGTCAAGGATTCGGTTTACTGGACAACAGCGTGGTGTAGCCGAACCTCTCTCTCTCATTTTCTCTTCCTCTGCCATCCCCTCCTTCTCCTGTTCTGTCTTTTCCTTCTTATTCTTCCTTTCTTCCCTTCTATTCTTTCTCCCCGGAAGCCCCAGGATTCTGTGCTCGGATGGAGGTCCGAACAACCGGACCGGGTCGCACAACAAGCTGCTGCAACCCGGTGGAGCTGGATGGACGCGCAGCCGTTCCTTCCTCCCTACTCTCTCTTTCCCATGTTGGACATCCAGTAGCAGATAACAGAAAGGGAGAGGGACAACATCCATTCTCACTCTCTCGTTTTCTTTTCTTCCATTCACCTTCCTTCTTCTCCCTCCTTTCTCTCTTTCATTTCTCTGCTTCTCTCTCCTCTCCCTGTTTTTCTCAAGTGCAGCTACTGCGTGAAATGGAAGGAATAGGACGTTCTCTCCCTCTTTTTGTAGGGATTCCAGCACCCGCAGGTCCGTTGGATGCAAACGGAAGGCTGAGATTTAATCCCGGAGCCAGGTTTCCTTGAAACAACTAGTATGCTGCTGGTTTTGGATGTCAGTTTTTCAAATACAACCCTATCACATGAGTAGCACGTGGATGGTTTGGATTCGTTTGAAATAGAGGGCTCTGATTGGAGGAGAAATCCTCACACGGATCACCAGCCTGGCGAATAGAAGGCGCTGCGAATATTTCCATTTTCAGAAATGAAGTGGTCGCACATCCCTCTGTTGTGTTAGGAAGTGTGATGACGCGTATGAGCTTCCACGTGTGAAGTCACCATGGGTATGGTTAGATTTGTTGTCCCATCCCGATGGATAGTTTGGATCAACCAACTACGATGAGATGGTGGGCCACATCTCGATCAAACAAGAACGAAGAAACACAATACGAACGAGCCGTTTGAACGGCTGTAGGCGAGAACGTCCCCTATTCTTGGAAAGTTTGGATCAATGCAATTTGACTAGACGGGCTGATCTTATGCGTTGCGTGTTGGAGCATTCTCGGTGCACACGCACCATGAGTGTGGGGTCCACCGTGATGTTCATGGGAAATCCACTCCGACCAGTCGATTCCTTGACCCATCTAAGGCCACGAGCTCGAGAATGAGGTTGATCTAAAGCCAAGGTGGGCCATAATCTTAACTATGAAGCTCTAATTGAGGATTTTTGTTGAGTCGTTGGTCGGATCGTTCTGAATTTGAGGACCAACAGTTAAAAGAGTCCTGTTTGTAAGACTTTCATAGTAGGTTAGTAACAAGTAATAGTCTTAATACTAATTTTATTATTACTTTATTATAATTTACTATTACTATTATCATTGTTATTATTATTATTATTATTATCTCGATGGGCCCATTTCTAAACAGAGTTGCCCTTGCGGTAGATCAACATCTAAGAGTTGTGTATCCAATTCTCACAGTATTCTGACTATCAAGTGGGCCATACAACTTGGTTTGTGAGTTCCATTTGATAATTACCAATAATTAATGGTTGGATCACTTCCCGATCTGATCACCGACGTTTCTAAATGTTCCTAAGCTTATGTGGGCAGGTCCTAACGACTGTTTTTGCAATGTGGTGGCTAGGTCATCTAATTTAGTAATAAACCATCTCATCGTGGACTTGATGCTGAATGGTTGCATGGGAATATCAAGGCGACTAAGATCATGAAATGGATATCCATAAAGTTGTGATTGGTTGTATTGAAAATCAATCAGATGAATGGCTTGTTATACAAATTAGGTTTGTACTCGACGATTAAGAGTCGATGCATGGTAACGTGTAAGGGAATGCACGTATTTGGATTCCCCATGGTGACGCCCGAGTACTGAAAAGTTTGGGGTGTTATAATGGCGAATAAAAATCATGGTGGGCCGTAGCAAAGTTTCAACAGTGGGCGTCGTTATCACAACTATTTCCTATGGTGTTTTGCACTTCAGCCTTGGATTTGCCTAATTTTTTAACATAAAGCCTAAAAAGATATGGAAAAAAATGGATGGACGGTGTGGATAGAAGGATACAACATAGTGGACCCCTTCAAGCTCCAACTATAAGGAGCTCTTAATAGGGGTGTAAATTGAGTTGAACCGAGTCGAGTTGGCCTCTCGGTTCAACTCGACTCGTCTCAGCCACTAGCTGACCTCAGATCGAACTTGGCTCGGCTCAGTCCTCGAGCCTGACTGGCTAGCTCAGCTTGGTTCGGTTAGCAGCTTGGGCCAGTTCAAGCCGAGTTTGAGCCAAGATCGAGCCGAGTTCGCCTATGAAGCATTTTCACAAACACATGGACTCCACCTTCAAATTCTCACTAAATGTAAAACACCAGTGGCGGTTTTACAGGTATTTCATCAAACACCTTGTAAGCAACATCAAAATCAAGAAAAAATGGGATTTTTTTTATGAAGCATACCTTCCTTGCCACCAGCCAACACTTCGTTGAGTCATTTCATCAAACACTTGGTGAGCAACATCAGAGAATACCCATTGCTTTGTTTTCTATTTTGCATTTACTTAAATTACACAGATTCATTTATGGAATTCCTGCTGAAATATCAGAGAATACCCATTTCTTTTCTGTTCTTTTACTTATATTACCTAACCGAGTCGATCTGAGTTGAGCCGGGTTCGAGCTATATATTGAACCGAGTCGAGTCAATCTGGGGCCAGCTCGAACTCGGCTTGAACTCATTTTCGAGCTTTAAAAACCAGCTCGAACTCGGCTTGAACTCATTTTCAAGCTTTAAAAACCAGCTCGACTCGAATCGAACTCAACTTCGAACCGAGCTGATTTGAGCTTTTTCGAGCCGAGTCGAGCGAGTTGACCGAACTAGCCGGGTCCATGTACACCCCTAGTTCTTAACATGTGCTGGTAGTACCTAATCTGTGTCCATCTGCATGACCATCTATCTGTAACGTCTACGGCTGGACGCAGATTGCCTATATACGCTCTCAGTAGCCAGTAAGGACGGTGCGTGGTGGGCCCCACCAGGTTGCATGTATTTTATCCATGCTGACCATTCATATTTTTAAATTATTTTAGGGCATGTGCCCATAATAAGGCAGATCCAAGTCTTATGTGGACCATATCCTAAGAAACGTTAGTGATATAATGCCCATCACTAAAAACTCATGGAGCCACAAAAGTTTTGGATGAATATGATATTTGTGTTTTCCATGGTCAGTCCATATAAAACTTTTATTTTAATGATTTTTGGCCATGCCCAAAAATAATTGTTCGTAGGACGCGGATTGCGTACTACCCCCACCCGTCCCTAGCTCCAAATGGGCAGTTTTGTGGGCGGACCCACCATGATGTATCTGTACATCCAAGCCGTTTATTCCTTTTCTCAGATTATTTTAAGGCATTAAAACAAAAATGAAGCAGATCCAATGATCAACTGGACCACACCACAGATGACTCTTGCATTTAATGTAACTGACATTTAGTGCTTTGTGCATTTTAATGCAACCAAGCTTATTATTTGGTGTGGTCCACTTGAGCGTTAGATCTGCTTCATTTTTGTTTTGATGCCTTAAAATAATATGAGAAAAGGGATAGACGGCTTGGACGTACAGATACATTACAGTGGCCCGCCCACAGAACTGCCCGTTCGGAGCTAGGGACTAGGGCTGAAAGTCGGGCGGGTTGGGTCGGGTTGGTGCTTAACCCTAACCTAACCCAAGCTTCCTATACCTCAACCCTAACCCAACCCAACCCAACCTCGGGTTGGGAATTCTGAACCGAAGCCCAACCCAAGCGGGCTTGGTCTCGGGTTGGTCGGGTGTATACGTGCTAATATTTTTGTTATTACATTAGTTTATTAAATTTCAATATAGGACTTATTTTTTGTATCTATGATTTTATTAATTATATATGTGATTATTCATCATAAAGAACTTCCCTTTTTTCTTTTAAAAAACAAGCTAAAATATAGGACAACTACTCCTTTAAAAGTCATGTAGCATAACACCTAATCTATTTGGGAGAGAGAAATCTAGCATATTTTGTTAGCTTGAGTCCTTGGAAATGACGTGGACAAATGAGACCCGACATCACTAGTGTGCCTTCGACACAAACGATCCACACTCAATTATAATTTATATGTAACTTATATATTGATCGGGTTTGGGTTTGGGTTTGGGTTGGGTCGGGCAGCCCGAGACCTCAACCCGAGCCCAACCCAAGTTTTATCAGGTTGGTGTTTGTATAGCCTAAGCTTGAGATCGGACCTGATATATCCTGCCCGATCCCAACCTAATATCGGGTCGGTCGGGTTGAACCCGCCCAACTTTCAGCCCTACTAGGGACGAGCGGGTGTAGTACACAATCCACATCCCTATTCGTAAATCGTAATGACAGCGTAGATAAAACAAATATATCATGGTTGAGCCGATGGGTGGGTAATCCGGACGCAGATTGCGTCTCTCTGGGGCCCACTGTGATGTAAGTTTTTTATCCAGGTCGTTGAGATTTTCTCTCAAATCATTTTAACGTATGAGATAAAAAATGAAGTAGGTTCACAACTCCAGTGGACCACACCAAAGAAAGCTGCAGTGATATGACACTCACCGTTTAAACATTTCTAAGGGCCACCATGATGTTTTTTTACCGTACAACCTATTCATAAGGTCACGTAGATGTGGATGAAGCGAAAACATAAATATCAACTTGATCCGAAGCTTCTCCAGTTCCTAAGAAGTTTTTAATGGTGAAAGTTTAATCCCAATTTGTGGTCCATTTAAGCCTTTTGCGTGGCTATTTTTTTTATATCATAGCTTAAAATGATTTAAGAGAAAATCTCAATGGTCTAGATAAAATTTTTACATCACAGTGGGTCCCCGAGAGCCCTGCCCGAACGGATTACCGTCCGGGCAGGGTAGGACGCAATCCGCGTCCAGGTAATCCGCGTCCGTTGCTCGAGGTGCTCTACATGCAACGTAAACGGATTGGCTACTCCCCCTTACACCAGCCCCGTGGCTGGTGGTTGGTGCTCTGTGGGCCCCACCATGATGTATGTGTTTCATCCATTCAGTTCATCCATTTTTAAAGATCATTTTAGGGATTTACCCTAAAAATAAGAGAGATATAAATCTTTGGTGGACCACACCATAGGAAAACAATATTGATTGGATATCCATCATTTAAATCCTCCTAAGGCCCATTGTACTATTTATCTGGCATCTAATCTGTTGATTAGGTCATAAGGACCCAGATGAAGGGAAAAAACAAAGATCAGCTTGATCCAATACTTTTATGGCCCCCAAAATTTTTTTAATGGTCGACATTCATTCAACACTATTTCCTGTAATGTGGTCCACTTGAGGTTGGGATATACCTCATTTTTTGTATAATACCATAAAATGATCTATAACAACATATGGACGGCATGGATGAAACACATACATCATGGTGGGGCCCACAGAGCATCGAACACCAGCCATTGGCTGGTGGCAGGGGGAGTAGCCAATCCGTTTCCGCATGCAACACCTTGGAGGAATGGGACGGGGATTCCCTGCGAAAGGACGCGGATTTCCTATGAAAGCCTTTCACAGGAAGTTCCTGCGCAAGGATACTGGGTGGGGCCCACCACCATATTTTTGGGAAATATACTCCGTCCGTTTGGCGAGCTAATTTTAGGATAAGTGACCAAAAATGAGTTGGATCCAAAACTAAAGTGGACCACACCAGAGGGAAAATTGGGAAAAGATATACCTATCATTGAAACCTTCTTGGGCTCCACTATGATGTTTATACACTACCAAAAAATCGACCAAAGGCTACGGATTTTGGATGTTTTTAGCTACGAATTAAATCCGTAGCTAATATGCTACGGATTAAATCCGTAGCTAATTCCAATTTTATCTGTAGCTAAAACTTACACCCCCACCAAAATTTTATTAGAGATTGATGGTGCTTAAGGGGCTCATTGGAATATATATGCTTTATCTAAGCAGCCCATTTATTTTGATATATAGTTTCAGTTGATGAGCCCAAAAATTAGGTACATTGAAGGTCTAAGTGGACCACACCATAAGAAATAATAAAAAATAAATTTTTATCGTTAATATTTTATGGGATCTGCTTACTGCTTCAATATGACTCGTTTTTTTGATCAACCCTTAAAATGATCCGTTAAAATGAATGGACGGAATGGATCAGTAACATACATCACGGTGGGCCCCACAAATCTATGCACTTTCCGTCCGTCACCGGCCCCCAAAACCAAATCCCTTCTAATCCACTCGCGCGCGCACCTCCAGATGAAAATCCCCTTTTCTCTCTCGCGCCCGCGCCCATCTCCCAAAAGCCAAACCCTCTCTCTCTCTCTCTCTCTCTCTCTCTCTCTCTCTCTCTCTCTCTTTCTCTCTCTCTCTCTCGCACTCAGCCTCTCCCTTTCCCTCGCCCTCTCTCGATCTCCTGCGCTCCCTCACCCTCTCTCTGTTTCCCAACCTCTCTCTCTCTCTCTCGCTAGGGTTTTCAAAACCCCCTTTCGCCTAAACCCACCATTGATCCATGAGAGAGACTTGGAGAGCACTCGAAAAGAAGGAGAAGAAGAAGAAGAAAAAGGAGAAGAAGGAGAGGAAATCCAGACATCGGTTAGTCTCTCTCTCTCTCTCTCTCTCTCTCTCTCTCTCTCTCTCTGTTTCTGAAATCTGTTGAGTGGGTTTTGAATATTGAAAGGAGTGCCCACCGTGTTGTGTGAGGGTCATCCAAGCTGTCCATTAGATCTGCACCCCATGTTAGGCATACATCTCAAAATCTAGGCTAATGCATGGCTCAAAATCTAGGCTAATGCACCCCAGTTACCTGTTTCAGAAACAGGTAACTGCCGGACCCATAAAGGCTAGCCGACGGTCTCTAAATGCGGTGGGGGTAAAGTTTAATGGTTGCTTGACCGACTTACAAGCCTCATGTTCTCTTTAACGTTCTTAAGAAAATCGAAAGTGGTTGTCTTTGTAGCCTTTTCTTATTTTTTGAATGATTTCCATTAAGGAATTAAAGAATTGGATCGTGGCACATGTGTGAGAGATGTGCAATCAAAGTAGCTGTTCAATTTTTCGAATATGAGTGTGGCCCACCTGATGAGTGGATTGACCTGCTTTGTAGCAGGGCATATTCATGGTTGGATCTACTCGGCGATAGGTGCAGATCCCACATGACTGGTGTGCTGGCATATGTCCTCTTATTCATCTCTTCAATCTCTATGTGTTTGAATTCCTGTAGGATTTCCAGGTTGTGAAACATCCATTAATCTTCATCATCCTCAAAGCCTTATACCAACTAATTGGGAAACATCCATTGCTTTTGAACAAAAATGAAAATAAAAATTAACTGTTGTATTTTTATGCAAAATACGGTGAAATGTTGGATGCATTGGATTCTAGTTACACAATGCCATGGTATTTCTACGACATTCTCCTGATAATTCTTAATTGATCAGTGAGCAATTTTTCTCGTTTTGATGGGCATTTTCGCTGAATCCTCTGATGCCAATTATGGTTTCCCCAATAAAGAAAATCCGGTTTCTATCTGAGCCTCATATGATAACTTATTTTATATTTCATGTTGAGTGCACAAAACAAGTTCAAGAATGTAGAACCTTTTTATCTCATGCAACTCACTCATATGAATCTGGTTTTTGTCTGAGATGTGCATGCAAAAACCAGATTTTCTAGCACATGACATGTGAAATAGGATTCCAGCACTTGCAAAAAATTTTGGATGTGCTCATATGATCTAGTAATTACAAAAAGGAATCCAATTTTTTTTTGCATGTGCTCATATAAATCTGGTTTCTGTCTAGTCATTTCCAGCACAAAACAAGTTTTTATCGCTCATGTGTTAGAAAATCTGGTTTCTGTCTGAGCCTCATATGATAACCTATTTCACATTTCATGTTGAGTGAACAAAACAAGTTCAAGAATGTAGAACCTTTTCATAACCTTTTTGTCTGAAAATTTTTGGATTCCTTTTTATCTCAAAGGATATGAATCTGAAAATGATGTGATCTGTCACCGCACTGCAAGTTCTGTGAGTATCTATTTGTTCCATGCAGAAATTTGGATTCTCTTCTATTTTTTATTTTGAATATGCCTTTGCTAGTTTCCCCTCTTTGAGTCCTACCTTACAGTGGTACCAGTACCACTGGAGCGCACCTCATTTCTCTATGTTTTGTGAGTCCATATTTACCCGCACAATGATTGATGTGCTGAGCCTACCATGTCACTTGGGTTATAGTAAAAAATCATGCTCTTTGAAACCCAAAAGGAGGAATTGGGTATAAGCAAATCAGCATGGGTCAGTGTAGATGTCTCTGTTTTGATTTTTTTTTCCCCAAAATCTAGTTGTTATATTGGAAGTTGTGTTCAGGTGCATGCTAGAGTGGAAGCTCTTGCAGTGGGGAATCTATCACTAAACTTGACGGGTTTTAGCAGCGAGGCCATTTCTATTTTTGGAAATCAGATCAGCCTTGCAATCCAGAGCCTTTTTCCGTTCACACAATCTATACTTCTCACGGTGGAATATCTCAACACTGCAGCACTTGGGCCTAAAAAAGATTACAAATCAAGTAGGTAAATAGAATTCATCCTAGTGACTTTGGAAGTAATAACTCTTTCCCATGTTTGAGATTTATTTTAAAATGCTGATTGTGTTGTTGAGTATGTATGGCTGATTTCTATGATGTGTCCACATAAAATTTTCATTTAATTTTTGAGGAGAGGTGAAGGCCTCTTGAGAGAGTCAAAATTTGAGTCCTACTCATCAATGCAATTTGTGTGTAAATCACTGGATTTGTTAATCTGAACCGTTGTGCACCTGAAAACCTGTGCACTTGAAGCAGTTGTCAATTGCTATTTACCAACCTGTTTCAGCAATACCTGCCTTTGCCGAATGAATTCTCAGTTCCCAGCATCTGCACTTGCAAAGTGTTGGTGTTCATCGTAGTATTTCACCACTGTTATTTGTGGATTGGGGCTGGCTCTACAAATATCACAAAGGCCTGATAGTTGTTCGGTTTTCCTTCTCCATTTTTACATTGATTGTGTGATATCATTCATATTCCCTTATTTTTGAACTTGCATTGAGATGCTCTTGAACTCTGTTCCGGTTTCTCAATATTTGTTTTGAAAATCATGAAATTACAATGTGGATTGAGAACTTGCGTTGAGAATTTGTGGATTGCTTTGGGTAAGTGCTCGTTTTGTCATATTTATCCCCTTTGATATCTGTCCTAGTACTGGGGATATGATTTGATTCAATCATGTACAACTGACATGGCTCATAAATTCTAATTTCCACATTATTTTCTTTTTTCCTTTTAAGTTGCTTAATTTACGAAATCTGGAGATAATATGAGGTGACGCAAATGATGGACAGGTTGGATGGCCTTCATACATCACATGGCCCCAACTCTGTTTTGAGTTTAGGATTGTTTTGTCGAGGAATTTTGGGACGTTTTCTTTCCAGTGGGGCCCAACACAGATGGTCTGGATCAATAATCCACGTGAGCCACTTGTACATGCTGAAAACGTGAGTTTATTGTAAATTCTGTAATTTGAGATTGAGAACTCAAGGATAATGTCCATTTCCTCAAAACCATAAGGTCTTTTAAGTAGAGTGCTCAGAAAGAATATAATGTGATCTGATGAATTCCTTTTTCTCAAAGTGCTAACAAGGTTTTAAATATTGTTATTGGACATAGATGAATTCCCTTTTGTTTATTTGAATTTGGCTCTCCAATGAATTCCTTTTTCTGAAGTGTTTACATAGATGACCTAACCTTTTGTTGTGCAGATGTATAGAAAGAAATGAAAGAGCTAAATCAACAGTGAGATCGTGCTCAATCTCATCTCAAGGGCTCGTCTCTTTTCTCAACACTTTTCAGGTAATTTAGCCTTTTTCTAGAACTATATCATTCATTTTTCAGCTTTTGTTTAGTTGTATTACATCCTTTGCCCAACCTGAATTTGGTTACAGGTTGTGAATGTGATGTTAAAAATTCTGCCATGCACAAAGACATCTTTCTTTGTATCATTTCCCAAAAGTCGACAAACTAGGTGTTGAAAAAAAGAAAAAGAAAATATCATGATATCTCTAGCAGGAATTTTAATTATATCACCAAATATCATGATATTTTGCACCTAGTGCAATGTTTATTTGCTATCCAAGTGATCATGGCTTCTCATATCTCAACACATTTACATGTAAGTTATTGCTCATCGGCTTGAATCATGTCCTATGACCACCGCTAATCATAACGACAACGTCCTATGATGGTTGAGATGAAGCTACCGCATGGCGTCTCCTAAGCCATCTGATTGTAACAGGTTGAACATTGCAATATCCATATCGTACTTGTTTCTCGGGTCAGATACATATGGCACTCAGGTTAACGGTTACCCATTACCAACCCATAAATGGGCTGGCCCAGCAGGCTTTTAGACAAACCAAAGGTAGGCCCGATCATAAATGAGCTTGAGTTTCAAGCTTACACCGATGCCCCATGTAACCAAAGTGGGCCTATCCAGCGCACAGTATAGTAGGGTTACTCAATCAGACCAAACAAAAAGAGGGGCCCATGGTTCGGCATTCTAGACAACTGATCTCCTGCATCCCACCGTCGGTAGACCATGCCGAAAAATCTCCTGTGATTTAAACAGTCTATTTTCAGGTCACAAGTCAAAATATTAGGATTGTCATATCGAGGGGAATTTTTTTAGGCAAGTTCCATCACGATGGAATGCAACAGGCTAATGGCCTGGATCACCGAACCACAGAAGCCACTTGCAAGAACTGGAACTGGAGGGAAGCCTCCTACAATTTCTCCGTGCAAAACATCCCAAGACCGCATCACATCGAGAGTTACCATGCAAATACTTGTGTCAATGATAATATGATTGCACTCTTTTTAAAAAAATTTTAAATTTTTTTTTTTATTTAAAGCGCTTCTCTAGAGACTAGCATCTTTGCCCGAGTATTATGTACAGTCAGTCAATCGTACATCAATCCAATCCTTCAAAGCTTTCGCCCCCAATGTTAAAGGCCCATGCCCAAAATCCTCACCAATCCTAATGACCCAATCATCTGATCTGCACCTTGTATCGAGGTGTTAAAAGGAGATGCAAATTCACATCCAACGGGCAAAAGTACATGCAGAACGGTTAGGAGTCGCAACTAATGAATATGTGCGCCCCATCCACGGTCCAGATGTGCTCTAATATCTATATGATACCTGCTCTATAATTTCTCTAACATGAACAGCTCTCTTTGGGACTAACCAACTTAAGCATTTCTTAAATTTAAAAATAAAATAAAATAAAATAAAAAACTACTGTCCAAAACCATCTAGGTGCCTCTTTTCAAGCATTGAAAATATAAATATTTTCCTCTTGAGTAACCTCAATTCAACATGAAGCAAAATTGCGATTGAGGATATCGAAATACACAACAATTCTACCTAATTACACTCTTACACGATGAAGCCAGTTTACTGCTACATCTATTTTACTACAAGCATGATTTTACTTGTAAAAAACAAAATACAAGGAAACCATGTCGTACCTGTTGATATCTCATCTGGCATCACTTCTATCCAAAATGTTCCTACACATCTTCACCACCTATTTATGATCATCATCAGCATCAGAAGAGTCTGTATCTGAAACCTTTTTCTTGAGGTTGTTTGAGGGATGATCACCATCTGCTTCTTCTGAGGAGCCACCGCCATCATCAGAGTCGGGAACAACAAGAGGGTTATCATAGTTTGTGTTATGGTTGGGCCTTTGCCTCAGTCTTTTCTTTGTATCTGCTTGAATTCTACCATCAGCGCCAGACACATTGATCTGGTTTCTAGTTCTCGCCGAAGTTCTCAAACTGTGGCGCAACGCTACAACCGTTTTAGGCTGAAGATCCTTCTGTTTCTGAGCATTCCTCTGGTCATGATCGTTGTTTTCCTTCTCAGAACTACCTGAGCCGCTATCATCCTCAACATCATTATCATCTTCTTCTTCAGCATCACTTTTATCATCGTAATCATCATCGTCGTCGTCATCACCATCGTCGCCATCTCTGTACTTAATGTTGTTGTCAATCTCGAGCAGACTCCCATTAGATGCAATGTCCTTCCCATCTGCGGCATCCTCCCCTTCTTCATCTTCATCAGTTTGCTCTCCGGTCATCGATTTACTGATGGTTTAGACACAAATCAGGTTTGACATATTGACTTAAGATTAGAATATTGATACAGCACACTTGAAAGGAAGTTGCTTCTAAGCTTGCCTATCGCAAGTACTATCATATGTTTTGAATGTCCACTCAGAACAGAGAGAGTTGATTGGCAAAATAGGACATGAAGCAGGCCCCAAATGTCTGGGATAAGGCTATGATGATGAAGAATTATTTTCAGTATTTTTAACTATGAGCTTTGCAAGGCCACAAGTTTGTCATTATCCATTCTCTTCTTCACATTCTCAAATTCATTTTGCAAGGCCACAAGTTTGTCACTATTGTTGGCAACACTGGCAAGACCATAAGCATTACGAGCCGGGAAGTACATCAGATCTTCTTGGCATGCATCGCGTGCTTTAATAAATTCATCAAGAGATTCCTCCTCATACCCCATCGCCACATGAAGAAATTGAACCTCTTCCTTCATCAAAGAATCAGCCTCCTTCAGTGCATCTTCTTCAAAATCCTCAATCTCAGGGATGGAACCAGCAGGCTTTCCATTTGCTGTACGCTTGACTCCTTTCTTCTTCTCCTTGTCTTTCTCCATTTTTTCATCAAGTGGATACTTTGCATTATCATGCTCTAGTAATGCAAGAAGTTCCTTTCTTATCAAGCTATTTGGCCTACCATAGGGGTCACTGAGCTGAAGGCGTACCTGTACAAACAATAGTTCCATCTGTGACTTAACTTGAAACTTGGCTGAGTGACAGAGTCAACTCGACTCGATCAGATTTAACCCAACACAGCTGGACTTTGAGTTGAGTAAACTTTTTGGGAGTCCATCCCTTTTGCCTCCTTCCTTTTAAGGCATGAATCCAAATGAAACAAATAGAGATGATGTGTTGGGTGCTATGTCCATCCCTTTTGCCTCCTTCATATTTTAAGGCATGAGCCCAAAAATGAAATAAATAGTTGACTTAAGTGGACCACTTTATAAAAAACAGTGATGATTATACATCCACCATTAAAACTTTTTGTAGCCACAAAAGTTTTGGACAAGGCTAATATTTGTTTTTCCTTTAACAAAGCTTTAGAGGCCTTATAAATCGGTTGTATGACAAATAAATATTATCATTAGCCCTAAAAAGGTTTCAATGGTGGGTGTTATCATCCGCATTGTTTGCCGTGATCCGCTTGAGCCTGGGATGATCAGCTTCATTTGGAAAAATAATAATAATAATAGATAGCACAGACATAAAACACATCCATCATGTTGGCCCATTGTACCTAACCCATCAACATACTATTAGGAGAGGTCCATGGTGTTGGGGCCAACACAACCTATCCCTGTAATTGGCCATGTATGCTGTGAAAGTTGAAGTGTGGATGCTAGAAAAGCTCTCTGACCCACCACAATTGTATTTGTTTTATTCATGCCCTCCATCCAAAAATTGAGGTAGATCTAAATAACAAGTGAGCCACATTTTTCCGATTTGAAGACGATAGGATAAAATGGAAAAGTGTGGCTCACTCAAGATTTGTATCTGCCTCATGCTTAATACTCCAGAATGAGTGGGCAAAATAGATGATAGTTGTGGATAAAATACATACATCATGTTAGGGTCCACTGACATCACTAGTAACAGGTCACTACCGGTCTGAGTCCGTTTGAAAGGGACCCGATTTCTTTGTGCTGATTGTAGTTTTAAGGACATGATTTCTCGAGTTTGTTTGCTTAGAGGAAAAGAATTTGGTGTTTGTAGTTTTGTTTGCTTAAGAGGATTGAATTTGGTATTTTGAGTTTTGTTTTCGGGAGGTTTTTAAAGGTGCTTGTATGTCTGATAGAGGTGGGATTTTTGTTTCGTTGTGGGATTTCATGTTTCTACATCTGGATTTTATTTTTATTTTTTTTTGGGGGGGGGGGGGGGGGGGGGGGGGGGGGGGCGCAACTGAATTTTTGGTAAGTGGTTTTTTTGTTGAGTTTTGAATGAAAAAGCTAAAAAGTTTATCTTTTTGGCTTTAGTTCTCATGGAAATGGTGGTTTTGGGGCAAGAATTTCAGGTGGGAGATTTTTTTGTTATGTTGCAGTTGTTTCTCATTTGGGTTTTCACTTCTGTGCTTATGTTGGTTGTGTATGGAATTTCATGTGGAAATTGCTGGCTTTTGGGCTATGGTGATCATGGTCTAATATTATCTTTGACATCGAGAAGAGGGTGAGAGGTTTTTGGAGTGGAAGAGAGGATGTAAAGGAGAGATTTCCTATTTTATAAAGTGAGTTTGTTGGTTTTGGTATGGATGGAGAGCTCCAATGCAAGCCTTCTCCTTCTGGCATAAACTATGAAGGTCAGTTGTCTCTTGTTTTCTTTTTTACATTCTCTTCATGCATTAATTTGTTTGCTAGGTTTGTTTTGGCATAACTTTAACAATGAATTATATATGCTTGTTCAGATTAACTTGAAATGCTTGGGAGTGTATTTTTTACTCAATTCCTTTGTTCTTATGATGTTATTGTGAGCTTGACAACCAATTCTTCGGAAGAAGTCCAGGGCTAGACAGAGGTTCTATTCACAGGACACAAGGTTTCATTTAACAAGTAGCTCTGATATGTATGTTCACTAATAGGGAACTCCTCAAAAAGAATTTGGGAACTCTACCCAATCCATGGTGCTGGTTGTTAAAGGGAACCACAAGGCTTTGTATGGATTTTCCTATTGACTTCTTCGATGCATTAAATTTCCATATACATTTTATAAGAACAAAAATGATGGTCATAACCTTTGTTTTTAAACCTAGAATGTATCAGACAGTTGAACTGGATTCAGTGCAATGCAACAGCTATTCGGCAAATGCCAAGACCATTACCAACAACATTTGATAACAAATTTGATGGGGAAGCATCATCATCAGCTCTATTTTAGAACTTAGAGAACCTGCAAACAAAGTGCTTGGAAGCTATTACAAAGTTATAGGAGATTTGGAGCAGTTACAGGCCTGTTTTGGGGAGGGGGATCTCAGAGAGAGAATTTGGAGCTATTTCTAATTGTCTTTCTCCTAATCGAGTCGAGTTGACTTTGTAAGGACATGATTTCTCCAAGCAAACAAAACTCAAAATGACAAATTCTAGTGTGGCATGTCACATATGTATGACAATCCTTCTGTTCCTTCATCTAGGACAGCTAGGAAGGGTCAATCATAACCACTCAGGAAAAGGGTGTAAGTTTCTGTGGGTGCAATGTGCACCAAGAGTCAGGGTGCAATGTGCACCAAGAATCAGCGTGCACATTGGAAAATTTTAATTTGGAAATCTTACTAAGATTCCTGCCACCTATCTTTCAGTTGTGTGAGAGAGGATTCTCAATCATGAATGCATATTGAGGTCATGCCATTTAAAAAGTGGTGTACAGTAATCACCAAAATCTGATAAGTGATGTTTGTATGACATGTTTTCTTGTTCAGGGCACTTTCTTGTTCTTATCATTCTAGTTTTCTGGTCTTTCACATGATCATCTTATTTTTTGGAGGTTGCATGAAATGACCATTTTTGAATTGTGAAATTGTTTTAGGCATCAGAAAAATCTGTGCAGGCCCAGAAATGTGCCGAACCTCACTTAAAAATAGTTAAAACTGTGAGTTACTACTACAAATGTAAATTATAATGCGAACCAATTGCTATGTCCATTGCATTTTCCCAAGCAGAAATTTCTGCTGCTGCAGTGGCTAGCTTGTTGCATGTAAGATAGACTCCTTTGTCATTGACTGGTTTAGTTTGAACTGAATCTAGTCTTATCTCTTGATCAATATTGCCTATGTTGGGCTCATGATCTTAATCAGATTTCATTCTTCTTTCCCAAAGTTTTTCTTTTCGATAACTATTGCTATAGCTATCAAACACATTGGCTGGTTGTCTCCTTTTGTTATAACTATTTCTTGGAGGGTGTCGACCATGATATGTTATTGCTTCAACCATTTGTTCTTCAGTTTTTTGACTGGGAACTGGTAGTTCAGCTTCAATTGATTCAATTGAATCTTCAATGCTAGGTATTTCATATCCATAATCTAATGGATATTCTAGCACACTAGTGACATATGCAATTGCTGTGTTAACAGCTGAGTTATATGGTCACATGTTTCCCAATCTTTTTCAAGTTTGGATTTTATTATCCTTAAATCTTCATTTAAGGGTAACTGTAATTCTTGCATTCTCAATTGATGAGATTGCTTCATTCTTCTTCTCGATTTGGATTACTTAAATCTTCATCGAAAAGATCTTGCTAGAATCTTCTTGAAGGTCCAACTCTCAAGCTATTTGGCCTTAATAGTCTTATGGTAAGACCATCTCGGGTGTTTAGCTTGTAATCGACTTCATTAGTTTCTCCTATTTGTACAAGAACTTGCTGATGCTTGAAGTCAAACATCTATGTTTGCCCAAAACGTAAAGTTTCGCCTTGGAAACAAGGAATACTTTTATGATTTTACTAATAGGCGAACATTTTACTCTCATGTAACAGTCTCAGCTATAAAATGGAAGCACAATCAAGAAATGTGCAAAATCCCAAGTGGGAATCCCTATAGCATTGCATGGTAGTAGTTCAACTGATTTACTCATATCAGTGAAAGGGCATTCCACGGATAAGCCACTACAGGAAACACTTAACAGAAAATTTTTCCTATGGGAATATGCATTAGTATCCATACATTGGGGAAGAAAACTCAATTTTAGATGACCCAATAATCAATTCTTGTATCTCGCAGGTGATTTTCACAGGTCTTGAATTTCAAAAATTTTTCAATCTCTATCTCTTGAATATGATTTTCTTCTAACATCTTTCTTACTGTAGATGGGGTGTTAAGAAGCCTCAAATCATGGAAAAATTCTATCATGATCTTGTCAAATGCAGGTCTTGGGATGGCCATGTTCAGTCTCGGTAAGATCATTGATATGCTCATCATGATTCTTAGTCCTTGTTTTTCAAGTGTTTTGAATTGACTTGATTTGCCTTTGAAATTTTCAAATTTTTAGGACTGTTCATGGCCTTGCAGGCAAGAATCATAGCATATGGGACTAAACTCACCGCATACAGAATGGTTGTGAGGTTCCTCTTCTTAGGGACCACAGAAGTTCTGGATCAATGCTGATATTTGTGTTTTCCCTTTATACAGGTCTATGTTCATAAGATCATACAGACGTGGATGAATGGAAAACAAAAATATGAGCTTGATCCAAAACTTTTGTGCCCCCCAAGAAATTTTCATCTGTAGTAGTTCATTTTTTCTGTTTCATGTGGTGTGGTCCATTTAAACAAAAATATAAGCTTGATCCAAAACTTCTATGGACATACAAGGATACCTTTTTTTGAGGTGATTCACATGCTTTATTTCATTGCCATTGTATGAATGAACTTGTCCTCAATATGTGCTGTATTTTTATTTTTATTTTCTCTTAAAGCTTCTTGAACATGAAAATGTTTAGAGTCCACTCATGGATCAGAATGCGGGCATCCCAACCTTCATGGGAATGTTAGCAACATCCCAAAAGCTTTGAAGTCACGTGATCACGTCTGTACTGTACCTTCTTTGAATATGTCTTGCTAGTGTAGATAAAACCTTTGGTGAAGCCAACCAAAGACATAATGAAAGTTCGTCGCATTAAATATGCTTGGCATGAGTTTTTTCTTGAGGGTACTCATCTTCCTCTTGGTCCATGATATCTTGGCTTTTTGTCATATCATTCGTATAATTTTTTTGTTCTGTCAATGCAGCTAGGTACAACATTGGTACAGTTATCTTGCTCTGGGCACCCGTAGTCTTGGTATGTCTTATTGTCCTTCAATAATTTAATATATCGAGATTTCTTTCCCATTATCATTTACATTTTTCTTCTTAATCGATACTTGGACCTTAATATAATCATTTACTCTGTTTTACAATATTTAAAATCTTTATTTATAAATCTGTGCCCATATGCATTTTTGAAGAAACTTAAAAACTTACTCATTCTCAGATTGCATTGTGGAATATGCATCCATTATTCAAAGAAAGGGCGACATTCCAAGCACTCACACTTTCTCTCCTTGCTAGCTAAATTAGTGAGTCTTCTTTCCTTCATACTATATGATACATTGATGAAGTGGCCTGGCCATTTGGACAGGCCCATGTTTATATATTATCTCAAAATTGATGAAGCAGATCCGGATGTGCGTCGGAGCTATCCAGATTTTGAGCAGGGGTCCCTGGAAGGTGGGAACCGCTGTTATGACTGTGATGAAGCTGTCCATTTCCTATGGACGGCATTGGAGGGGCCTGGCCATTTGGACAGGCCTTGTTTATGTATTTGCTCGAGATTAATGGAGCAGACCCGGATGTGCGTCGGAGCTATCCGGAAGAGCGGGGGTCCCTGGAAGGTGGGAACCGTTGTTATGACCATGATGAAGCTGTCCATTTCCTATGGACGGCATTGGAGGGGCCTGGCCATTTGGACAGGCCGTGTTTATGTATTTGCTCGAGATTAATGGAGCAGACCCGGATGTGCGTCGGAGCTATCTGGAAGAGCGGGGGTCCCTGGAAGGTGGGAACCGCTGTTATGACCATGATGAAGCTGTCCATTTCCTATGGACGGCATTGGAAGGGCCTGGCCATTCGGACAGGCCGTGTTTATATTCGTATTATATTTGTATTTGCAGGGACCACACCCGAATCCATTCTCAAATCCTATAACCTATAACCTAAACTCAAATCCCTAAACCCGAACCCATTCTCAAATCCCATAACCTATAACCTAAACCAAAGCCAAAACCTATAACCTAACCTAAACCTATACTTATAACCTAAAACTATTCCCAAATCCCAAAACCTATAACCTAAACCTAACCTTTCCCTAAACCTATAACCTAAACTCAATTCCCTAGAGCTAAACCTACACCTAATCCTAATCTCAACTCTCTAACCTAAACATAAACCAAAACGTATAACCAAGACTTAAACGCAATCCCGAACATGAACCCGATTCCTAAACCTAAACCATAACCCATTCTTAAATCCCAAAAAACCTAAACCCTAAACTTAAACCTAAACCTTAACCTAAACCTTAACCAAAACCTGTAACCTAAACCCGAGCCCATTCTCAATTCCCAAAACCTATAACCTAAACCAAAACCAAAACTTATAGCCTAAACCCGAACCCATTCTCAAATCTCAAAACCTATAACCTATAACCTAAACCAAAACCTATAACCTAAACCAAAACTAAAACCAAAACCTATAACCTAAACCCGAACCCATTCTTAAATCCAAAAACCTAAACCTTAACCTAAATCAAAACCTATACCCTAAACTCAAATCCCTAAACCAAAACCTATAACCTAAACTCAAATCCCTAAACCAAAACCTATAACCTAAACTCGAAAACCTAAACCTTAACCTAAATCAAAACCTAAACCCGAACCCATTCTCAAATCCAAAAACCTAGACCTTAACCTAAACCAAAACCTATAACCTAAACCCGAACCCATTCTCAATTCCCTAAACCAAAACTATAACCTAAACTCAAATCCCTAAACCAAAACCTAAAACCTAAACTCAAATCCCTAAACCAAAACCTATAACCTAAAACCGAAAACCTAAACCTTAACCAAAATCAAAACCTAAACCCGAACCCATTCTCAAATCGAAAAACCTAAACCTTAACCTAAACCAAAACCTATAACCTAAACCTTAACCTAAACCTAAATCAAAACCTATAACCTAAACCAAAACCAAAACCTATAACCTAATTAACCCTAAACCCTAAACCTAAACTTGAAAACCAAGACTTAAACCCAATCCCGAACATGAACCCGATTCCTAAACCTAAACCATAACCCATTCTCAAATCCAAAAACCTATAACCTAAACCCGAACCCATTCTCAATTCCCAAAACCAAAACCTATAACCTAAACCAAAACCAAAACCTATAACCTAAACCCGAACCCATTCTCAAATCCCAAAACCTATAACCTATAACCTAAACCAAAACCTATAACCTAAACCAAAATCAAAACAAAAACCTATAACCTAAACCCGAACCCATTCTCAAATCCAATAACCTAAACCTTAACCTAAACCAAAACCAATAACCTAAACCAAAACCTATAACCTAAACTCAAATCCCTAAAACCTTAACCTATAACCTAAACTCAAATCCCTAAACCCGAACCCATTCTCAAATCCCATAACCTATAACCTAAACCAAACCAAAACCTATAACCTAACCTAAACCTATACTTATAACGTAAAACTATTCCCAAATCCCAAAACCTATAACCTAAACCTAACCTTTCCCTAAACCTATAACCTAAACTCAATTCCCTAGAGCTAAACCTACACCTAATCCTAATCTCAACTCTCTAACCTAAACCTAAACCTAAACTTGAAAACCAAGACTTAAACGCAATCCCGAACATGAACCCGATTCCTAAACCAAAACCATAACTCATTCTTAAATCCCAAAAAACCTATACCCTAAACTTAAACCTAAACCTTAACCTAAACCTTAACCAAAACCTGTAATCTAAACCCGAGCCCATTCTCAAATCCCAAAACCTATAACCTAAACCAAAACCAAAACTTATAGCCTAAACCCGAACCCATTCTCAAATCTCAAAACCTATAACCTATAACCTAAACCAAAACCTATAACCTAAACCAAAACTAAAACCAAAACCTATAACCTAAACCCGAACCCATTCTTAAATCCAAAAACCTAAACCTTAACCTAAATCAAAACCTATACCCTAAACTCAAATCCCTAAACCAAAACCTATAACCTAAACTCAAATCCCTAAACCAAAACCTATAACCCAAACTCGAAAACCTAAACCTTAACCTAAATCAAAACCTAAACCCGAACCCATTCTCAAATCCAAAAACCTAGACCTTAACCTAAACCAAAACCTATAACCTAAACCCGAACCCATTCTCAATTCCCAAAACCAAAACTATAACCTAAATTCAAATCCCTAAACCAAAACCTAAAACCTAAACTCAAATCCCTAAACCAAAACCTATAACCTAAAACCGAAAACCTAAACCTTAACCTAAATCAAAACCTAAACCCGAACCCATTCTCAAATCGAAAAACCTAAACCTTAACCTAAACCAAAACCTATAACCTAAACCTTAACCTAAACCTAAATCAAAACCTATAACCTAAACCAAAACCAAAACCTATAACCTAATTAACCCTAAACCTAAACCATAACCCAATCCCGAACATGAACCCGATTCCTAAACCTAAACCATAACCCATTCTCAAATCCAAAAACCTATAACCTAAACCTTAACCTAAACCTAAACCAAAACCTATAACCTAAACCAAAACCAAAACGTATAACCTAAACGCGAACCCATTCTCAAATCCCAAAACCTATAACCTAAATCTAAACCTTAACCAAAACCTACAACCGAAACCAAAACCAAACCTATAACCTAAACCCGAATCCATTCTCAAATCCCAAAACCTATAACCTAAACCAAAACCAAAACTTATAACCTAATCCCGAACCTATTCTCAAATCCCAAAAAACCTATAACCTAAACCTAAACCTAAACCTTAACCTAAACCTTAACCAAAACCTGTAACCTAAACCCGAGCCCATTCTCAAATCCCAAAACCTATAACCTAAACCAAAACCAAAACCAAAACCTATAACATAAACCCGAACCCATACTTAAATCCAAAAACCTAAACCTTAACCTAAACCAAAACCTATAACCTAAACCAAAACCTATAACCTAAACTCAAATCCCTAAACCAAACCTATAACCTAAACCTAAATCAAAACCTAAACCCGAACCCATTCTCAAATCCAAAAACCTAAACCTTAACCTAAACCAAAACCTATAACCTAAACCCGAACCCATTCTCAAATCCAAAAACCTAAACCTTAACCAAAACCTATAACCTAATCCTGAACCCATTCTCAAATCCCAAAAAACCTAAACCTCAGCCTAAACCAAAACCATAACCTATAACCTAAACCCGAACCCATTATCAAATCTCAAAACCTATAACCTAAACCAAAACTAAAACCTATAACCTAAACCCGAACCCATTCTCAAATCCGAAAACCTATAACCTAAACCTAAACCTTAACCTAAACCTAAACCAAAACATATAACCTAAACCCGAACCCATTCTCAAATCCCATAACCTATAACCTAAACCAAAGCCAAAACCTATAACTTAAACGCGAAACCATTCTCAAATCCAAAAACCTAAACCTTAACCAAGACCTATAACCTAAACCAAAACCAAAACCTATAACCTAAACCCGAACCCATTCTCAAATCCAAAAACCTAAACTTTAACCAAAACTTATAACCAAAACCAAAACCTATAACCTAAACCCAAACCCATTCTCAAATCCAAAAACCTAAACCTTAACCTAAACCAAAACCTATAACCTATAACCTAAACCTTAACCTAAACCTAAACCAAAACCTATAACCTAAACCAAAACCAAAACCTATAACCTAAACCCGAACCCATTCTCAATTCCCAAAACCAAAACCTATAACCTAAACCAAAACCAAAACCTATAACCTAAACCCGAACCCATTCTCAAATCCCAAAACCTATAACCTAAACCTATAACCTAAACCCGAACCCATTCTCAAATCCAAAAACCTAAACTTTAACCAAAACCTATAACCTAAACTAAAACTTATAACCTAAACCCGAGCCCATTCTCAAATCCCAAAACCTATAACCAAAACCTATAACCTAAACCCAAACTCATTCTCAAATCCCAAAAGCTATAACCTAAACCTAAACCTATAATCATATGGTGAGACCATTTCTTTTGTGTTAATTTCATTCCTCTTTAAGTTTTTTTTTAAAATTTATTAAGAAAAAAATGGTTATACATGATGCACTTCTTTCACTTTGTCTTTCTTTTCTCCAATGGGTATTCTAATTTATGAGTGACATGACTGTTTGTAGGATGATGGAATATACGAAGCTGTTGAAATTTCATGCTGAAGTGCAAGCACATTAATTTCTCTAATGAAGCCAAAGACTTGTATTTTCAGTATTATTGTAATTGTAATTGATTGAATGAATTGGATTGTAATTGATTGTAATTGTAATTGATTGAATGAAGGATTGTAATTGAATGAATGAATGATTGTACAGGTGGTAATTGAATGAACAAATGATAATATAAAATTTTTTAATGTCCAAAATAGCTACGGATACTGACCGTAGCCACTAATCTGACAGGTGAAATTTGGCATATTGGTAAGAACTATTAATATTTTGCTATGGATTATAACCGTAGCTATTGGAATATATAGCTACGGATTAAATCTGTAGCCATAGGTTGCATCGCGCCAATGAGTACGAAAGTGCTACGGACTAAAACCGTAGCCATAGATCTCTGGTACAGGTTTGGTCTGTAGCCTTTGCCAGTTTCTGGTAGTTATTGCTACGGATCATATCCGTAGCTATAGGTTCCAAACCTTTTGTTTGGGGCCTACGACTACGCTAGTGCTACGAACTAGACCCATAGCCATATATCTATGGCTACGGATTTAATCCGTAGCCTTTGTCCAATTTTCTGGTAGTGTCCGTAGCTGTAGTAACCTACAGCTACGGATATAATTGCTACGGCTTATATCCGTAGTGGTTGCCAGATATAGCTACGGACTAAATACGTAGCAGTGGTGATTAAATCCGTAGCTGTTGTAACCTATAGCTACGGACATAACTGCTACGGATAAAATCCGTGGCCATATCAACCTATAGCTACGGATTAAATCCATAGCTATAGGTTCCAGACCTATTGTTATGGCACCTACGACTACGGTCGTGCTACGGACTAAATCCGTAGCCATAGGTCTATGGCTACGGATTTAGTCCGTAGCCTTTGCCCATTTTTCTGGTAGTGATATGTCATCCAAACCATTTATAAGGTCATTACCACAGGGATGAAGTGAAAATAGAAAATAAAATATCCTGAAACAAAGCTTTTATGGTCATAAGAATGTTTCAACGGTTCTCACTGAATCTTCACTATTTTCTCTCGTGTGGCCCACTTGAGTCTTGTATTCACCTCAATTTTATTTTTTGTTTTTATTTTGTACTAAAATGAGCTCACAAAATGGATAAATGGAGTATATTTCCCATAAATGGAGTATATTTCCCACAAATATGGTGGTGGACCCCACCCAGCGTCCTTGTGCAGGAACTTCCTTCGAAGGCTTTTGCAGGAAATCCGCATCCCCTGCGAAAGCCCTCTGCAGGAAAGTTCCTGCGCTGACAACTTAGGTGGGCCTGAGGTAATTTTTTTTTGAGAAATTCACTCCATTCATCCGTTTTTTGAGCTCATCTTTGGACTTGAGGCAAAAAAAAAAAAAAAAAAAAAAAAAACTGTATCTAATACTCATGTGGGCCAAAAACGTGATTATTGAACATCAACATTTGAAATATTCGTGTAGCCATGGAAGCTTTGAATCAGTATATTATTTTTGTTTTCATTTCATCCCAATATGAATGACGTTATAAACGGTATAGATGGCATATAAACATTACTGTCAACAACGGGAATGTTTCAATGGCAAGAATTTTCCTACACACATTTTCCTTTAGTGCGGCCTACTTGAGTCCCGGATCTTGCTCTATTTTTGCAACCAATCCTAAAATAATCTCACAAAACGGATGAATGAGGTGGATTTCTCACAAATATCATAGTAGGCCCCACCTAAATTTCCAGCTTAAGAACTTCACGCAGAAGGCTTTCGCAAGAAATCTGCATCCGGAGTAATGCGGATCGTACGTGTCGAACGCTGACGAGGATTCCCGCCGAAAGCCTTTAGCAGAAGTTCCTGCGTAAGGACGCTGGGTGGGGCTACTTAAATATATGTGAGAAATTCATTTCGTTCATCCACTTTTTAAACTCATTTTAACATACGAGACCAAAAATACGGCGGATACAAAACTCAAGTGGGTCACATGAGAGGAAAGAAATTTCTACTTTTGGAAGTATCCTGATATCCACCTTGATGTTCATGTATTATCCGTACAGTTTATAATATCATTCCGAATGGGATGAAGTGAAAACACCAAAAATATAGCCTGATATAAAAATTTTATGGTTATAAGAATGCTTCAACCATGCTCATTGAATTTCCATTGTTTCCTTTTTTGTGGTTCACTTGAGTGTTGGATACACCTCATTGTTGGTCGCACGTCCTAAAATGAGCTTGCGTAACAGCTAGACTGTGTGTATTTCTCACAAACATCTCGGTGAGCCAGGAACTTCCTGCAAAAGGCTTTCACAAGAAATCTGCGTCCGTTGAATCGCATAGGAAAATCAAGTATCATTGCTTGTCATTGGTCCACATCATCACCGATGACCAAGGTACAGCCGATTTCTCTCCCAAATAAAATTTTCTTGCTAGACAACCCACTTTCAACGTATGGAGCTTTTATGGGCCCACAATGATTTATATTTTAGATCCACACCGTCCATCAATTTTTATACATTCTAGAGCATGAGCCCAAAAATGAAGCACATACAAAGTTAAAGTGTTACACACCACATAAAGTAATATAGATTAAACAACTACTTTTGAAACCTTCTTAATGTGGGGTTTGAGGTTTATTTGCCATCTAACCTTTTCGTGAGGTCACACAGACCTGGGTGAAGTGAAAACATGAATATGAGTTTGATCATAGTCATCCGTGGCCCAATAAGTTTTCAATAATAGACATCCAATTCTCACTGTTTCTATGATGTGGCTGACTTAAGGCTTGGATCTGTATCGTTTTTTTGTCAGGTTCCCTGAAATAGTATGAAAAAATTATGGACGGTGTGGATCTGATACATATGTCATAATAATATAGGAATATAAAAGTTTCACATGTCAACACAACGGGTTTTCTTCTCTCAACCGCACGACGATAGAGGATCAGCTGAAACCCAACCTTTTTTTTTTTTTTTTTTTTTTTTTTTTTTTTTTTTTTTTTTTTTGTTTTTTTAACACCCCTGTTAGCCACCCCCACTAGGGACCGATACCAAGACGTCGGTGTTGAAACGAGGTATTTTTCACTAAGTCTACCACTAGCTATGGATCAGGTTATGGTGAAACCCCAACCTCACACAAGGAGGTGCGGCTATATTATCAATGGACCATACTTCAGGAAACAGTGGTAATTGAACAACGTACCATTAAAAACTTCCTAAGGAGCACATAAATGTTTCGGTAGTTTTTGTGTACCATCCAATCTGAGCTTTGTATATATCTCATTTTTAAGCTCATGCTCTAGAATTATCCAAGAAAATTGATGGACGGTATAGATCTAACATAAAAGTTATGGTGGAACTCATAGAAGTTCCACGTGTTAAAAGTGATATTGCGTAGATAGCAATCTATTTGGTGGAGAGAAATCCGGCATACGATTCACACTCCCACATTTGATAAAAGTCTAAATCATAGTATGACAAGGAATAGAACTCAAATAAACATCCACGTAACTGGGAGGAGCCATAGTCTATTTTGAAAGCTCATTTTACGGAAGGATAAAAAAAAATGAAGCAGATCACAATTGTAGGTGGACTATCACAAGAAATAATTGTGATTAAATCCCCATCATTAAAAACGTTATAAGGCCACTCAAATATTTATTTTCCATCCAACTTGTTGATAAAATTACAAAGACATAAACCAAGAGACCACAAAAATATCAACTTAATCCAAAACTTTTGTGGCCACGGTAAGTTTTTAATGATTGATTACCACTGTTTGTTATATTATAATTCACTTGAGATTTGAATCTGCTTCAGTTTTTTTACCGTGACTTAGAGTGAATTTTCAAAACAGATGGACAGTGTGGATTTAAGGCACATATATCACAGTAGGCCCCAAGGTCAGTGATCCCACCCACCCAGGTCGATCCGGGTATCCATTGAAGCCGCATGGGTTGCGGAAACTCTCCTTGACAGACGAATTTCCTGCCAAAGGCAGATGTTGCTGTGCTGGGAAGCTAGGTGGCCCACCGTGATGTTTGTGATAAATCCATCCGTCCTTTTTAAGACATCCAATAAAAAAATTTATACAAATCTGGCCACACGGTAAGAAAATTTTGATTGCATGCCCTAAATTGAGCTGGCCAAACAGATGGGCGGCGTGGATTTGTCACTAACATCACTGTCGGCCCCACCTAATTAACTTCCCAGCGGGGGATCCGCGTCCCTAGCGTTAATGTAACTCATTAATTATAAACGCGTATTGTTTTAGGGAAACGGATTGGCTACTCCCCTACCACCAGCCAATGGCTGATGGTCAGTGCTCTGTGGGCCCACCATGATGTATTTATTTCATCATGCCGTCCATATATTTTTATAGATCAATTTATGGTATGAGACCAAAAATTAAGTATATCCAAATATCAAGTGGACCACATTAAAGTAAACAGTATTGAATGAACAGCGACCATTAAAACTTTTTGGGGCAATAAAAGTTTTGGATCAATCTTATCTTTGTTTTTTCCCTTCATCTGGGTCTGTATGACCTAATAAACAGATTGGATGTCAAATAAACAGTACAGTGGGCCATAGGGAGATTTTAATGGTGTATATCCAATCACCATTATTTTCCTGTGGTGTGGTCCATCTGAGGCTTAAATCTCTCTCATTTTTTGTATAAAACCCTGAAATGATCTTTAAAAATGGATGAACGGAATGGATTAAACACATACATCATGGTGGGGCCCATAGAGCACCGACCATAAGCCACCATGCTGATGGCAGGGGAGTAGCAATCCGTTCCGGGATTTAGAAACACCATCCATACAAATAAACAACAGTAGCCTTTGTTTACGATTTAGAAACACCATCCATATAAATCAATAACAATAGTGGGATTAGTAATGCAATCCCATTTAATACAACTTAATACCATGGTTCAAACAGGCCCTTATAACCCACGGTGAGTTTTTAATGATTGATTATCATTATTTCCTATATTATGGTTAACTTAAGATTTAGATCTACTTCACTTTTGGGATTGAGCTAAAGTTAGTTTTTAAAACAGATGGACGGTGTGGATATAAGTCACATACATCACAGTGGGCCTCACGGTCAGGGATCCCACCCACTCAGGTGGATCCGGCCATCCGGGACGCGGATTTCATGCAAAAGCCTTTCGCAGGAAGTTCCTGCCAAGTATGCTGGGTGGGGCCCACTACAATATATGATAGAAATTCATTCCATCCATCGGTTTTGAGAGCTCATTGTAAGACATGGGACCAAAAATTAGGTGGATACAAGACTCAAGTGGGTCACAACAGAGGGAAAATTGGGGAAAGAAATTCCCACCGTTGAAACCTTCTTGGACTCCATCTTAACGTTTATATGCTATCCAAACCGTTTATAATGTCATTCCGAATGGGATGAAGTGAAAACACCAAAAATATAGCTTGATATAGAAATTTTATGGCCAAAATAATGATTCAACGGTTCTCACTGAATACCCAATGTTTCCTCTCGTGTGGTCCACATGAGTGTTATATACACCTATTTTTTGATTTCACGTCCTAGACTGAGCTCTCAAAACGTACGAACGGAGTGGATTTTATACAAACATCTCGGTGGGTCCCACCCAGCAACCTTGTGCAGGAACTTCCTGCGAAAGGCTTTTGCAGGAAATCCGCGTAGGTATCTACCGAAGCCGCGTGGGTTGCGGGAACTCCCCGTGAAGGAAACGGATTGGCTACTGGCCCTGCCACTAGCCAATGGCAAAGGGTCGGTGCTCTGTTATCCTTGTTGTCCCCACCATGACGTATTTGTTTCATCCATGCCGTCCAGAAATTCTTTCATATTATTTTATGGTATGAGCCCAAAAATTAGGTTGATCAAAATCTCAAGTGGGCCGCACAGTATTGATTGAACGCCCACCATTAAAAACATTTTCACGCCACAAAAGTTCTGGATCAAGTCTGATATATATTTTTTCCTTTCATCCAAGTCTTTATGACCTAATCAATAGGTTAGATGTCAAATAACCATTACAGTGGGCCGGGGAGGTTTTTAATGGTGACATTCAATCACTACTGTTCTCCCATGGTGTGGTCCATCTGAGATTTTAATGTAACTCATTTTTGGGATTAAGCCCTAAAATTATCTTTCAAAATGGATGGACGGAGGGGATAAGACACATACATCATGGTGGGTCCACATAGCACCGACCACTTGCACCGGGCTGCTGGCAGCGTCACTATAGCCAAACCGCGTCCGTGACGGACGCGGATTGCGTCCTACCTCCGCCCGGACGGTAATGACAGGGTTCTGTGGAGCCCACCGTGATGTAACTGTTTTATCCCGCCGTCCAACGATTTTTTTAGAAAATTTTAATAGGTGAACCAAAAAATGAGACAGGTCCAAGGCTTGAGTGGACCACAAAGTGGGAATTGAACGTCCACCATTAAAAGCTTCTTGGGAGCCAGAGAAGTTTCAGATCAAGCCGATATTTGTGTTTTCACTTCATCCACGTCTACGTGGCCTTATGAATAGGTTTTATGGTAAAGAAAACATCACGTGGGCCCTTAGAAAGGTTTCAACGGTGGGTGTCATATCAGTGCAGATTCCCTTGGTGTGGTCCACTCAAGCCCCGAACCTGCCTCATTTTTTGGCTCACCTGTAAAAATTTTCTGAAAAAATCGTTGGACGGCGGGATAAAACAGTTACATCACGGTGGGCTCCACAGAGCCCTGCCCGGACGGATTACCGTCCAGGCGGGGGTAGGACGCAATCCGCGTCCGTCCGTGACAGACACGAATTTCCTGCCTTTCGCAGAAGTTGCTGTGCTGGGAAGCTAGCTGGGGCACCGTGATATTTGTGAGAAATCCACCGTCCATTTTAGTTATGCAATGAAAAATTATGCGGATCCAAAACTCAAGTAAGCCACAAAGGAGGGAAATTTTGGTTGCATGCCCTAAATGGAACTTGCTAAACAGATGGATGGATTGGATTTGCCACAAACATAACGGTGGGCCCGACCTAACTTCCCATCGCAGGATCCACGTCCGTAGCGTTAATGTAACTCGTTAATTATAAACGCGTAAGGATTTCGAAACACCATCCATATAAATAAATAACAATAGCCTTTGTTTATCAATTTAGAAACACCATCCATATAAATAAACAACAATAACCTTTTTTTTCCAAACTATATTTCTCTCTACTTATGAATATTTCAAATTCAGGTGACTACACAACAACACCCATGTCCTTCAATGAAGAAGTCTCGAATACATCGTCCCATGATGATTTCGACTCGTCCGTAGCTGTTGAAGATGAATTCGACATGTTAGATGCCGTTGAAGATGACTTGTTCGTCCCTATTGAAGATGAATTCAACATGTTAGCCAATAACTCAGACACGCTATTGGATAATGAACTTCACTTGCCCGTCGATGAATCATCCTACATGGTCCGCCATGGAAATATCACACGTCTTTATTGGCCAAGAACCTATGAAAAATTGGATGAAATACCATCTGAAGTCCAAGTGCCCATGCTATTCATGGAAATTCAGTTAAAAGAATGCTGCAGGAGGTTAGATGTATGGGGACATCGATCCGTGCCTGACATGGAAGTTTGCAGGGTGGTGAAAATGTGGGAAAAGCTTCAGTGTTTCTTGCAAGTCGAGATATCTAAAGCCCGTTTTGCGGGGATGGTTTCTCACATGGACATTCCTCTAACCTGTGTTGAATCAGTAGCCGTGAAAATTAATGACATGGCAAAAAAGGCCCACCAAGTGGGAAAGAAAACGTTATATATTGTTGCAGAGATTGAGGTTTTGATATTAGTCAAAGAAGATGAAGATGGAGAAGAGACATTGGCTGCGGCACTGAGAGAATCAATTGATGATATGGCTTATCAGAGGACTAGTGCAGTCCCAGCATCAAAATCTTCAATCGAAGCGTTGGAAAGGATGAAATTCAACAAAGGTAAGTATGATGAGATAAAGTGTGCAATTTGTTTGAATGACTTCTCTACAGGGATGGAGGTCATACGGATGCCGTGCTCACATGTTTTTGATAGCGAATGCATAATTCAATGGTTGGAGAAGAACCATGTGTGCCCGATTTGCCGGTTCGAGATGCCGCCTCAACAGTTTGAAGAGATTTGATTTTTTTTTTCAACGGTTGGTGTTCAATCACTAGTTTTTCCATCTTGTAGTCCACATAAGACTTAGATCTACTTGATTTTTGGTTCATGTCCAAAAATAATTGTTTGTAATGATAGCACATGGATAAAGCAAATATATTATGGTCGAGCCCACCGTAGGGTGCTCAACATTCAACTCCAAGGTGGAGGTTGAAACGGACTCTAAATTGGTGGTGGATGCCCTCAATGGGCGGTCACAACTACCGTGGAAAATTAGCTATTGGCTTGCCAGAATAGGGTGCCTGAAGAAGAGAGCCTGTACCCGAATTACCCACACATTCTGAGAGAAGGAAATGGCCCATTGGTGATGTAGAACGTGTCACAAATACACTCCTAGCATGCTTGGACCAAAGGAAGGTGGATCATAAATTGATCATAACTTTTGATCCGGGTATCATTACAACGCACCAGATCAAGTATCAAGAACCGAAGCAGCATGAGAACTCAAAGACGAGTTCTTTTGAAGTGGAGGGCGACTGATGTAGAGCGGGTCACTGATACTTTCATGTTCAGGATGAACCAGAGAAGACCTGATCGGAGGCGGAAGTCATTAAGACCGTCAGAACTTTAAAACAAGCACATCTCACAAACCGGAATGAGTTACTCGACATACCAATAATGTGGTTAGATTGTTGATATGATGAAATCTCGCAAATTTGGCATGGGAACCGACTATTCTAGGTTGGTTGGCGAAAGTAGCTCCTCCTACTCCAAAATCATAGATGGTACGTCGAGTAACTTATTATGGTTTATGAGATATGTCTATTTTAAGGTTCTAACGATCTTGATGACTTCTGCCTCTGATAGGGTCTTTTTAGCTGGACTGCATGAGGAGTAGGAATAAGGGGAATTGGGTATTCAGGGACGTCACGGATCTTCCTCTATGCATACGGGGTTGGTCGTGCTAGATATGGTGGGGCTGGGTTTTATTAGAGAATCTAGGATTGGGAAGGTGGCCTTTCCACTTGATTCACTGATGTAAATGGATATGATAGGTTGCTCGTATTGTTTCTGATCTAGTGGCAGCCCGAATTGTCTAACCCTGTATAGTTCTTCCCTTGGTGACGAGGATACCAGTTAAAAAAAAAAAAAAAAAAAAACATGCAGATCCAAGCACGAGTGCGGATCGTCTGAACACACAAGGAAAATCCAGTACCATTGCTTGTCATTGGTCCACGTCATCACTAATGACTTAGATATGCGGGATTTCTCTCCCAAATAGATTATACAACTTTTAACATATGAAGCTTCTATGGGCCCACATTGATTTATATTTTAAATCTACACCGTCCATTAATTTTTACAGATCATTCTAGAGTGTGAACTAAAAATTGAGATATATTTAAAGTTAAAATGGACCACACCACATAAAGCAGCAGGGATTGAATGACTAACGTTGAAACCCTGAGGTTTTCAACAATAGGTATCCAATTCTCAATGTTTCTATGGTGTGGTTCACTTAAGACTCGGATCTGTCTTGTTTTTTTTCTTTCCCTAAAATAGTGTTTCTCACTTAAGACTTGGATTTGTCTTGTTCTTTTCTCCTTTCTTTAAAATAGTATGAAAAAAATTTGATGAACGGTGTGGATCTGATACGTGTTTCATGAACATATGGGGAACGTGAAAGTTCCACATGTCTGCACTTTGGATTTTCTTCTCTCGACCGCACCACGGAGTGATTAGGTGAGACCCGGCCTCACACAATACGGTGTATCCCTTACCGTGGTGCCCATTTTGATGTGTATATTCTATATTCATCCCGTCCATCCGTTTTTCTAGATCATTTTAGGGCATGCGTCTAAGATTTTAAAAGATCCGGATATCAGGTGGACCTTACTTCAAGAAACAATGGTTATTGAATAACCTACCGTTAAAAACTTCCTAGGGAGCACCTCAATGTTTATGCAGTTTTTACCTGCCATCCAATCTGTTGATACGTTCACGTAATCCCGAAGGAAGGTAAAAAACAAATATTATCTCCATCCAAAACTTTTGTGGCCCATTAGTGGTCAATCACCACCTTTTCCTATGGTATGTTCCACCAGATAATTGTATATACGTTGCTTTTGGTACAATGAACTAAAATGATTTGGAAAAATGGACGGACAGGGAGGGTGGATACAGAACACACATTAAGGTGGGCCGACGGTAAGGGCTGCACAGTAACTCAGTCGGTATGCTCTTACGGTACTGAGTAAACTCAGTTGGGTCCACCTTGAATGTATGTAGTCTATCTACACCATCCATCTGTTATTTCATATAATTTAAGGAGTTGAGTTCAAAATTGAAGCATATCCAAAGATTAACTGGATCAGACCACAAGAAACAGTTGGGATAATGATTTCCACCGTTGAAACCTTGTTAGGCCCCACAGTGATGTTTATTTGTCATCACCTATTCATAATATCATACAGACATGGATGAACGGAAACACAAATACAAGCTTGATCCAAAACTTCTGTGGCTCCCAAGAAATTTTCAACGGTAGAAGTTCAATTCAACTTTTTCCTGTGGTGTGGTCAATTTGAGCATTGTGTATAGTTAATTTTTGGATTCAAGCCCTAAAATCATCTGAGAAAATGGATGGACAGAGCGGATAGAATACATAAATCATGGTGGGCCTCACAGAGTTTAGTCACTACGCAATCCGCTTCCCTTGGGTGGGGCTGGGGTATTACCTAAACCGCTCCGCGGCTCACAAAGCGAGCAACGGACTTACGTGGGCCTCGTGATGACATATTTTTTTAGATCCACCCATCCATCTATTTTTTATTATTTTTTTCGTATAATACTATGATATGAGCTAAAAAACAACCAAGATATAAAGCTAAATGGACCACACCGTTGGAAATAGTAGAAATTGATACAACATTAAAAATAATAATAATTTACAACATTAAAAATAATAATAATAATTTAGGGCTCAGAAGGATATGATAAAGCTGATGTTTGTATTTTAACTTCATTCGGGTACCTGTGATCTTATGAACAGGTTAGATTGAAAATAAGCCTAACCGTTTGCCCTAAGAAAGTTTCAACGGTGGTTTGTCCATCCCCACAGTTTTTTCTGTGTTGTGATACACTTGTATCCACGCTGTTAATCTATTTTGAAAGCTCATTTTACGGGACGATTAAAAAAATAAAGCAGATTCAAATTTTAGGTGGACCATTTCACAAAAAACAGTTATGATCGAATCTCCACCGTTAAAAAACTTCACGAGGGCTGCTGAAATTTTTTTTTTTTTATTTTCCTTCCAACTTATTGATAAATTAAATCACAAAGATCTCAATAAAGATACCACAAAAATATTAACTTGATTCAAAACTTTTAGGGCTTGTTTGGCCAGCTATATTAGGTGAGATTAAGGTAGATGGAATGATAAAAGTCACAGTAAATGCATGTGTAAAGTATTGTCCTTGGAATGGGTGCATCCCAAGTTTTCTAATATATGCATTAAAAAATAAATCTCAGGATTTACTTTCAAATTACATTTAGATTGAACTTGGACAAAGCAAAATTTCATCATCAATGGGATTGGTAATCCCATCTCACACTTTCCAACACAAGGGTCATTTTTCAAAGCCTACAAAGTTAATTTTAATCCATCTCACACTCCTTCCAAACATGCCATTTCCAATTTACAAGTGAGATTAGTAATGCGATCTCATTTAATACAACTTAGTACCATTATCCAAACAGGCCCTTATAACCCACAGTTAGTTTTTAATGATTGATTACCACTATTTCCTATATTATGGTTCACTTGAGATTTAGATCTACTTCACTTTTGGGATCATGAGCTAAAGTTAGTTTTCAAAATAGTTGGACGGTGAGGATATAAGTCACATACATCACAGTGGGCCCCACGGTCAGGGATCCCACCCACTGAGGTGGATCCGGCCATCCAGGTATCCACCGAAGCCGCTTGGGTTCATTACAAGAAATGTCACTTTTACCTACGAAAATTTTCGTAGCTAAAAGATACATTTTCGTAGGTAAAAGGTTTTGCCGACGAAAATTTTCGTCGGTATATTCGTAGCTAAAAGTCCGAGGGTAAATATTTTTACCGACGAAAATTATTTTTCGTCGGAAAAAGTAAGGCCTTTACCGACGAAAATTGTCGTCGTTAAAAATAACCCAAAAACCTTTACCTACGAAATTTTTCGTAGGTAAACATATTTATAAAACTTTTACCTATGAAATTATTCGTAGGGAAAAAAATTTACAAAACTTTCACCTACGAAACGTTTCATAGGTAAAAAAATATTTACAACCCTTTACCTACGAAATCTTTCGTAGGTAAAAAATTTAAAAAACTTTTACCTACGGATATTTTCGTAGGTAAAAAATTACAAAAATATTTCCAAAACATTTACCTACGAAACAATTCATAGGCAAACAAATTTTGTAAAACTTTCACCTATGAAACGTTTCGTAGGTAAAAAATATTTACAACCCTTTTCCTACAAACTATTTCGTAGGTAAAAAATATTTACAACCCTTTCCCTACGAAAATATTCGTATGTAAAAATGTTTACAAAACTTTTGCCTACGAAACTGTTCGTAGGTAAAAATGTTTACAAAAGTTTTACCTACGAAAATTGTCGTAGGTAAAAGTCTATTTTTTTTTTCCAGCAGCCAATGCAAAATTCGTTATATTCACCTGTTAAAACAAATTTCATCATATTCACACCTGTTCTACATTCACATCCATACCTAAACTAGTAAATCCATCCAGATACTATCCATCCAAACACAAACAATATCCACATCACATTCATTCACACATAAATAGATACAAGTTTAACATTATAAATAAAAATACAAAAAATCAGAAAGACGAAGGCGGAGGTGGTGGCGCATCGGTGGGTGAGCGTGCAGCGAGAGCCTGAAGTATCTCCGTCATCCGTCGCTCATGCTCCACCCGCATCTCCTCCATCCTCCTCCCCTGCTCCTCCCTCTGCCTCGCCAGCTCCTCCATCCTCATCTGCTGCTCCTCCCTCTCCCTCGTCAGCTCCTCCATCCTCCTCTCCTGCTCCTCCCTCTGCCTCTCTAGCTGCTCTTTGATATCATGGACAACAACCCGTAGCTGCTCAACCTCTTTCTCTGCGACATCAGCTCGGCGTACGGCGCTGTCGCCAACGACGATGGATCGGCTGGAGGCAGCTCTAACGGGTGCCATGAGCTTGGCACCATGGCCAAGCCCACGCACATATCCAGAACGGGCGCCAAGCACCTCACTCAGGACCTCTGGCTCACTCCGCTGAGTACCATCGGGAGTGGGCTGACTGCGTAAGGCGTCCATCGCCGCCTGTAATGAAAACATATGAATTTTCATAACAAATGACATTATTATAATTCAATGCAATTAAATTTTACAATGTAAGGATTTTTACCCAATTCTCGGTGGCTTTAGGATGTACCCAAGATCCCGTCGCCTGCCGACAGTGAGTCCCTCTGTAGAGGTCTACTGGTTCGGGCTCCTGGCCAGTGACGGAATCCCGCTGCGCAATGGAAAAGACAATAGAGTTAAGTATAAATGCATGAAAAGAATATATCAAGTTATTAATCTACTGGTAATTTCTTACCATGTCGTGACGAAGTTGTACAAATGACTTTGAACCAGCCACATGGTTCACTTCTAACTATCCCCTGTTGTCAGAATTTATTTTGCTCCTCTTCTGAACACATTATTCATAATACATTGTTATTAATTGCGAATTTAATTGTTACCTTAAGATATCGTAAATATATAAATATTACTTGAAAAGAATCAGACGAAAATCTATCACAGAGTATCCGCCAATCGTCACCGGCCATCTGCGGCGGTGCGGACTGAATAGCCTCCTCGTGGCTCGTGCACCGCTTGTACCGCTTGTGTAAGTCACCGCGGTACTCCTTGAACCGCTCCTTCATCATGTCGTCGACGGCATAAGAGATGTGCGGAACACTCATATCCAACTCAAATTTATCCTGCAGTTTCGTAAATAATAGATTAAGGGAAATAAACTTATTAAGAAAATAACTTATCCGTAAATGAACTTTTATAAAATAAATTAGGATAGGGTTAAGTTTATAAGGTTATAGGTTATGTTATAGGTTATAAGTTTAGGTTATGGTTTAGGTTATAAATTAGAAAATTGGGTTCGGGTTCGAGATCGGGTTTAGGTTTATGTTTTCAAGTTTAGGTTAGGTTTAGGTTAGGGAGTTGAGATTAGAATTAGGTGTAGGTTTAGGTTTAGGTTTTATTTATATGTTTAGGTTATAAGTTTATGTTTAAGTTTTAGGTTTAGTTTAGGTTATAGGTTATTGTTTATATAGGTTGTTATATAGGTTATAGGTTAAGGTTTAGGTTAAGGTTTTAGGTTTTGGTTAAGGTTTTTAGGTTAGGTTATAGGTTTTGGTAGGTTTAGGTTCGGTTTTAGGTTTAGGTTATAGGTTAGCTTTAGGGAATTGAGAATAGGTTAGGGTTTAGGTTTTGGAAATCGAGTTCGGGTTCGGGATCGGGTTTAGGTTTTAGGTTGTTAAGGTTATAGGTTAGGTTATAGGTTTAGGTTATAGCTTTAGGGAATTGAGAATAGGTTAACTTTAGGAAATCGGGTTCGGGTTCGGGATCGGGTTCGGTTTAGGTTTTAAAGTTTAGGTTTAGGTTTAGGTTAGGGAGTTGAGATTTGAGATTAGGTAGGTAGGTTTAGGTTTAGCGATTTGAGAATACATTTAGGTTTTAGGTTTCGGTTTAGGTTTAGGTTAAGGTTTAAGTTTAGGTTATAGGTTTTAGGTTTATGTTAGGTTAGTTATAAGTTTAGGTTATAGGTTATAGGTTATAGGTTAAGGTTTAGGTCATAGGTTTTGGCTTAGGTTAAAGTTATAGGTTATGGTTTAAGTTTAGGTTTAGGTTTAGGTTGTTAAGGTTATAGGTTTAGGTTTTAGGTTGTTAAGGTTATAGGTTAGGTTATAGGTTTAGGTTATAGGTTTAAGGAATTGAGTTAGGAAATCGGGTTCGGGTTCGGGATCGGGTTCGGGTTTAGGTTTTCAAGTTTAGGTTTAGGTTTAGGTTAGGGAGTTGAGATTAGAATTAGGTGTAGGTTTAGGTTTAGCGATTTGAGAATACATTTAGGTTATAGGTTTCAGTTTAGGTTTAGGTTAAGGTTTTAGGTTTAGGTTATAGGTTTTAGGTTAATGTTAGGTTATAGGTTATAGGTTTAAGTTAGTTATAAGTTTAGGTTATAGGTTATAGGTTATAGGTTAAGGTTTAGGTCATAGGTTTTGGCTTAGGTTAAGGTTATAGGTTATGGTTTAAGTTTAGGTTTAGGTTTAGGTTGTTAAGGTTATAGGTTTAGGTTTTAGGTTGTTAAGGTTATAGGTTAGGTTATAGGTTTAGGTTATAGCTTTAGGGAATTGAGAATAGGTTAACTTTAGGAAATCGGGTTCGGGTTCGGGATCGGGTTCGGGTTATAGGTATAAGTTGTGCATCAGGTGAGGCTAATGCATGGATAAACTAGGCTTTCAAGTCAAGTTATCAAGTTTTTGAATTATGTTTAGCTCAAGATAGGCTGAAGAAACATATTTGTATTTAGCCTAAGCCATCTTTAAAGACAACCTCCATACTAAAGGGCCTCATTGCCTTTTGAATTGGCCTCCATACTGTCAATGTCTTTCATATAGTGGCAATTGTTAGCCAAACACCATGCTCTTTTCAAAATTTAAAGATGGAAATTTGTGCAATTGTTATGGAAATTTATGCAGCAAATTTTAATTAATTTTGGTAATGGTCCTCTTCAATTTTGCCTAATAGTGGGCACTACCTTCGATTTGACACCTGTGGTTGGTTTTTTTGTTTTGTGTGGATGCTTGAATCATGATTTGATGGATTTAGGTTGTGATTTTTAAGAACTAGGCTTGACATTTTGGAATTTCTTACAGATACGAATGTTGACTTAGCTTTTTACCAATTAGGCAATGACTTTTTGTCGAATGATGGAAATTTTCTCTGAATGTGGCAATTTTTTGTGAGAAGTTCATGTGAAGAGCGAAATTGGCATTTAGCTTGTGATGGTTAGGTATTGATTTTCATGAAATTACATCAATGAAAGTTCACACTTGTTTAAAGACGGTTCATTGCTTTCGTTAGTAAGCTCAATTATCTTTCAAAAGGACTGCGAAATGGATTAACTTGTACTTTTCTGAACTAGGAATTAGTTTTTCTTACTGATGTTCACAGCTTTTTAAATCAATTCCATGAAAAAATGAGGATCACATAAATATTCTGAAGTATGGTGCATTTGGACATTTGGACGTTTGAGTGGGCCCTTTAAATGTTTTTTTTTTTTTTTTTTTTTTTTTTTTCAGATTTCTTTTCCAAATAGAAACTAAAATTTCAATTTGGAATATTACCACGTTTGAATGGGCGCTTTTTAAATTTTTTTTTTTTTTTTTTTTTTTTTTTTAAACTAGATTTCTATTCCAAATAGAAATTAAAATTTCAGTTACCGAAACTGAGACTACAACTCCAGTGGTTAAAGGGTTTAGCCTCGGTTGTTGAGAACCGAGTTTAAAAATAGATTTAGCTTCAATTGGAGGCAACTGAAGCTAAAAATTGATTTTAGTCTCGGTTGGAAACAATGGAGGCTAAAATTTTGAATTAGCCTCATTTTGAGAAAACTGAAGCTAAAAAGATTCTTTTAGCCTCACTTGAATAACCGAGGCTATAAAAGTTATTTTAGCCTTGGTTGTTAAAACTGAGGCTAAAGCCTTTAGCCACGGGGGTTTCAACCTCAGTTTGGATAACTGAGGCTAAAGGCTTTAGCCTCGGTTTTTAACCTTTTTAGCCACAGTTTTGAAATGAGGTTAAAGTCCCCTTTTCTTGTAGTGAGTCCTTGTTTGAAAGTCACATGCAACGTTGTATAGGAAGATTAACACGTGTGTACTGTCCATGCATGCTTCTGCAATATCGTGCTTTTGTTGAGGTGGGACGGAAGCGGATTGAGTAGTGAAAATATTCGTGGTTCTTTATTTTGATACACATACTCGTGGGCAGTATAGGTGCATGCTGGATGACTTGGATTAGTTGGACTTGGATGGTTAGTCATTATTTACTTGTGTTTGTGCTTGTTGCTTCATTCAATTTGTTTTGTTTTCCAAGTTAGTGAACTTTATTTTCTGAATAGAAGTTATAAGTTGTTGAGTATCTTTGGTTTTATGATTTTACTTGTACATTCCTGTATTGATTGCTCAAGCATGATGATAAGTTGTTGAGAAATTTCTTGTAGTATATATGTTTGGGTTTAGATGGATGTGAATATGAATATGATGAAATATATTATATAATAGGTGTATATCAGGAATAATATGATGAACTATATTGTAACATGTGTATATCATGCATTTTGAGATGGAATAGTGGAAAAAAAGAAGAAGAGATTTTATCTACGAAACATTTCGTAGGTAAACGTTTCAACCACGTTCTTTACCTACGAAATATTTCGTAGGTAAAAGTGAAATTTAAGTTAAATATTAAATTTTTACCTACGAAACCTTTCGTAGGTAAAACTCTCACCTACGTTTGAGTTTCAGTTAAATAGGTATAAGTCTCATACACGTTGTTTAGCTACGAAAACAATCATAGGTAAAAGTCCTATATAATTAAAAATTATATTTTTACCTACGGACCCAATCGAAGGGAAAAGTCGGATACACGTTTTTTACCTACGAAAACTGTCGTAGGTAGCTAAAAGTCTCAAACACGTTTTTTTACCTATGAAACCTTCCGTAGGTAAAAGTCTCATATTGTTACCTACGAAACACTCGTAGGTAAAGTCGGCTACACGTTTTTGGCCTACGTAAATAGTCAGGTCGGATATACTATTAAATCTCCTACGTAAATAAGGTCAAAAGTACAAAGTGCCTACGAAATATAGTAGGAAAACTTATACACATTTTTGTACCTAAGAAACCGTTGGTAGGTAAAAGTAATTTAAAAATTCAAAACACCCTTTACCTACGATAATATTCGTGGGTAAAAGTATGTATTTAAAAAATTCAAAACACCCTTTACCTATTCGTAGATAAAGATTACTTTTACCTACGAGATCTTATTTGCGTTGGGAAAAGTAATTTTCCACCTTTTAGCTATGAATGCTTTCGTAGGTAAATATGATTTTTACCTACGAATTTTAGTTGCGTCGGCAAAAGTAAGCTTTTCGATTTATTCCCTTCAAAATATTCTTTACCTACGAAAATGTTCGTAGGTAAAGATGGCTTTTACCTACGAAATTAACCCTCGTAGGTGAAAAAGCGAATGCACCCTTTACCTACGAAACGTTTCGTAGGTAAAAGTCACTTTTACCTACGACTTTTTATTTCGTCGGTAAAAGTTTACTTTTACCTAAGAAAATTAATTTCGTCGGTAAAAGTGACTTTTACCTACGAAAATTATTTTCGTAGGTAAAAGTTTCGTCGGTAAAAACCATATTTCTTGTAGTGGTTGGGGGAACTCCCTGTGAAGGAAACGGATTGGCTGCTGACCCTGCCACTAGCCAATGGCTAATGGTTGGTGCTCTGTTGCCCCATGTTGTCCCCACCATGACGTATTTGTTTCATCCATTCCGTCCACAAATTCTTTCATATTATTTTATGTTATGAGCCCAAAAATTAGGTTGATCAAAATCTCAAGTAGGCCGCACAGTGTTGATTGAACGCCCACCATTAAAAACTTATTTAAGGCCACAAAAATTATGAATCAAGCCAATATATATTTTTTCCCTTCATCCAAGTCCGTATGACCTAATCAATAGGTTAGATGTCAAATAACCATTACAGTGCCTCAGAGGTGTTTGATATATATATATTTACCTTTATATATATATATATATATATATATATATATATATATATAATATATATATATATATATATAATATATATATATGGGAAAAGGTTCTATACGTTCGGCCTTATCATAACATTCCGTAAGGCTGAGTGCTGTCGGATTGCTGGCCGTTGGGATGGAGGCGGTTACATCCAACGGCTCATGTTTTAACGTCACTTGAAGGAGGGAAACCGGTGAGAGCGTGTACACGGCTTAAATAGAAATTTTTTACCCCTTTGAAGCCAACCATCTCTCTCTCTTCCTGGATTTGGTCCTGCTATCTACATCCCTTTGCAGCCCTTCTCTCTCCTTCAATCCCTACCACCAGCCACACCCCTGTGCAGCCGCCTCCACCTCTCTCTCTCTCTCTCTCTCTCTCTCTCCTCTCTCTCTCTCTCTCTCTCTCTCTCTCTCATTCCCTACCACCACGCAGTCAGGTAAGGCCTCTGTTTTTTGGTATGGTTTCTATTTTACATCATGTGCAATTGCATCCGGATAACACATCATCGTCATGAGTTATTTATTTATTTATTGTATCTGTCTTTGCTTTTGTTTTTGTTGTTCTTTTAGAAAAAAAAAACAAATACAAAAGGGTTTGCAGGTGGGGCATTGTATTTGAACGCGGATGAAACAAATGGATTTCCGGATCATTGGATTGGGGTTGTTTTTTACAGGTTGGAAAATCAAATGTGGGCCCTATCTTCATGTATGGTCAGGTTATCTGATTGAAGTGATTTTTGAGAGGGATAGGTAACTCAGGTTATTTTGTGAAATTCATTGATTTATAACATCTTAAGAAGTGTTCCATGTTATATCACCCAGACAAAATATAGGGTTACATTTTAAGGCCTGTTTTGGGCGCCACTTAAAAATTAGTCAACCTCATGTAGTTAATCAAAATTATGTATTAGAGATCATGATTCATGATTGTTGGTTATTAAGATTTTTAAATATAATCAATGGAGGACAACTGAAATTTTGCACCAAGTTGGTACATGTGGGACCCACAGTTGGTTTATCCAAGCCATCAATCTGTGGATGGAAAATGTCAAAAAATATCCAGAATTGGAAGATCCTAGCCATTTAACTTTTAGCGTTTTCTCCATTGTGTATGGATTGTTGGGTATTTTTTATTTTTTATTTTTCTTAACTGTGTATTTGTACGCAGATGATGGAAAGCTTAGAGTGGACCAGCTGAGGACATGTTTTGTGCATGTACCTCTATGATAGGAGGCATCATATGAATGGCTTGGTTGAACCATGGCCCCACATGTACAAACTCCGGGCACGACAGGAATGTAATGCTTATGATGTCCTGTAGAGATTTTATTTTTTTTCTTTTTATTTTTGGGTTAGCTTGTTAGCACACACCCTACTGTCAGCACACATTTTTTTTTTTAAAAAAAAAAAAAAAAACAAAATGAGCTTTTCATTAATGAGATACCAAATTACATTCGGGGGACCCCAGGAGAAAAAATGATCCAGGAGACGCCTCCTATATGATGAAATGAAAGAAACAACGTTGAAAGAAAAACAAAAAGACTGGGGAAAGAAACAACTCTGACTAAAAACGATAGGGGAAAACAGAGACTTATCTGCGGGTTCTCTGAACTCGAGACCCCTCCCTGATTGAGCCGAGCCCTACCTTGTCAAGAAACAGCAAACCTCTCACCCTGTCTGGCAGATTTCCTTGCTGCAAAATGACCGCACGTCCTTGGCACGAACTTCCCGTCCGAGCCATGTGGTCAGCGACAGTATTCCCTTCTCTATAAATATGATTAATCCTCGCCTAATGTGATTAATCCTCTGGATCCAATATCTCCATTTCTAGCCCGGTTCGGTGGAACCTGTTAGAAAATTAACGACAAGTTGCGAATCGGATTCAACGATCACTTTCCTGTAGCCTAGGCCGATGCAAAGTTCCATACCATCAAGAATGGAACGGAGCTCCGCGCTAACATTTGAGCCCACTCCATAGCCAAAGTAAAACGCAAAATGAAAATTTGCTTTATCGTCTCTACATATGCCTCCCCCTCCCGAAAAAGCTGGATTGGCAAGGGACGAGCCATCCACATTGAGCTTCACCCAACCCTGGTGTGGCTTAGTCCATCTAACCACCAAGGGCGGGCGGTTAAGACTTAGCCCTGACCTCCTAAGGTCGGCAGAGGGAGCAGCCGAAACAATCCTAACAGTTGCTCCTGCATTATCCTCACGCTGGGCCAGACTACCCTGCAAATCCGCTGAAAAATCCCCACTGGTGTCGCCGAAGATGGTAGTAACCCACCACTTAGCTCTAGAAATCACCGAGGCGACCGATGGCTGAGCCCCATCGAATACTGCAGCGTTCCTGCACTTCCAGATACTCCAAAATATAATAGCCGGGGCCAACGTTTGCAGCTCTGATTTTACTGAGCTCGAAACAGAGGCAGCCCACCACTGTGCCAATCTAACCTCCACTGACTCCGTTTCCAAGATGTACACGTGCAACATTCTGCCAAAATAATTCCATGCCTCCTTAACAATGTGACTGTTGAGAAAAAGATGGGAAATCGATTCGATAGAGTGACGCTGCGGAGAGCTACCACTACAACAGACACATTTGGATGCCAATGTAACTCCCCGTGACTGAACTACGTCGTCCACAGCAATTGCCTTTGTTAACACCCGCCAGGACAGCAGGGAGATTCTTGGAGGGAGCTTGGCATGCCATACCCCACGGGTCCAACTTCTGAGAGGCCCCGCCAAACGGCATTTATCCCATGCCGAGGTGAGTGTAAACTTTCCTGACGTGGAGAAAGGCCAAAAAGGATAGTTGCTGCCATCGCTTATGCTGAAATTAACCTTGCTGAAAAATGAAGTTAATGATCCACTGAGGCAAGAAATTGAATGTCGCCGATGGAGGGAGGGGACCATTCTTACCCAGCACTTGAGCCGTTTGAATATGAAGAAAGGGAACCGGAATCGGGGCTGTAGACAGAAGATGAAGAGGACCGAGTCCAATCCAATTTTCTAACCAGTTGCAATTTCCTTTTCCCAAATACCACTGAACATAGGCGTCCGCAGTCGGGAGGAGAGCATAGATTTTTTTCCACAATGGAGAAGCGAAACTCGCGGGACTGTGGTGCTCAGGTCCGCAGAGGGCTAGGTCCCTCGAGTATTTTGACGAGATAAAGGAGCACCAGATACTCCTTGCGGGCGAAAATCTGATCTCCCAGGCCATCTTCAAGCGAAAAGCAGCCATGATTTCCTTTAGTCTCCTAATGCCCAAACCACCCTCCACTCTAGGGGTCGCAATCGCCTTCCAGTTTTCCAGTGATATTTTGTTTTGCCATCATGCCAGCCCAAGAAGAAAGCCGCAAATCGCTTCTCAAGATTTTTCAGAACAATGGATGGGATATGAGCTGCCGCCAAAGAGTGAATGGGTATACTACTCAAAACATGCCGGATCAGCACCACTCTGCCAGCCTGAGATAAGCATCTAGATTGCCAACCCCTAATTCTCCCTTCAACCTTGTCTGTAAGCTGACGGAATAAAACTGCTTTTTGCTTGCCCAAGGAGAGAGGAACACCCAGATATGGGAAATGCCCCGACGACCGAGCAATCCCAAGAGTCGCTTCAATAGCTCTCACCCTTGCTTCTCCCAGCTTCGGAGAGCAAAGGACAGAACTCTTCCAAAGGTTAACTTTTTGACCCGAGGAATGTTGGTATTTCTCGAGGAACGACTTCAAAGCCCGCAAAGACGTCAAACCTCCGTTTAGAAATAAAAGCGTGTCATCCGCATATAGGAGGTGAGAGACTATAGGACAGCCAGTCCTGAGCTTGTATGGAGTGCAGCGACCTTAGATAGTTAAATATTTCAGACCTCGGCTAAGAACTTCAGACGCAATGATGAAAAGGCTGGGCGAGAGTGGGTCACCTTGCCGCAGGCCTCTCGAGGATTGGAAGAAACCTGAAACCTCCCCATTCACAAGCACCGAAAACCAAGCACTAGCCCAACAATTTTCAGCAATCTTAATCCACGAGGGGCTGAATCCGAATCTAGATAGCACGTGTTTCAAGAAATGTCAATCCACCCTGTCATATGCTTTTTCCATATCCAACTTAAGCACAATATTACCTCCTCGCACCTTTCTATTTAACTCTCTGAGAAGCTCCTCCTGGGAACAAAGCTAATATGGTCAGCAAATAGATCGGAGCCTTTCACAACGCCCCTTGTTCTTCTTTCGAATCAGGAGCGGGAGAACCTGGC
>JAJHSJ010000007.1:75783679-76000720 GCA_021015155.1 Magnolia officinalis
GTGTGTGTGTGGTGTGTGTGTGTGTTATGGGAAGATCCGAGCCCCTTACAATCTTGAGGACTCGGACATACAAGAGTATCCGAAATAATGAACGCTACTGAGGAGAAGGAAGATTCATGGTGGCGCTCCCACTCCGAATCTAGTGATCGGCTCGGATTGATCTGAGATTGGAACAGATAGTGTATCGCTCGGACCGAATACTCCAGACCGATCCTCTGCTCGCATCAATTGCGGGAAAACTCGCCTTGACAGGGTGGGTTCGTCTCTCGATTCGGAGCTCGGAAGGAAGACCTCCAGTATGCTTAACAGATAAATGAAGCTAAGTCACACTCCGTCCAGACCGAAGCTCGGCTCGGACTCATGACACAATACGCGTCTAACAAATCAACAGTAAGGCCTCAGAAAAAGAACATCACGTCAGGCACGAATGAATTTCTAGATGATGACCCTAGGCCAGGCAAGGTGAGCTTCCACCGATGAAACGGCCTAACCGGGGCCTCGTCCTCGTCCTCATCTTCATTTGAAGAAGGATATCCGAGCCGGGGCCTTGTCCTCATCCTCATCTTCGTCCAAAAGAAAGATGTCTCGAGCCAAGGCTGGGGTGGAATGTGGACATCTTAAACGCTAAACTAAGAAACTGCCTTAAGTAGACGTGACTGATAACCTCACCCACGGATACGCTACACGATTCTTGGATTGCGTGTAATATCTCCACGATCTGAAAATCTCATTGATTAAGCAAATCGTGTCGAGATTAACGGACCCAAACCGTCCGATGGTCAGGTATAAATACATTAAGACTCCATTGCTATAGGTACGCAACATTTTGCACACTCTCTCTACTCTTCAACTTAGACCTAGATTCTCTTGACCTGACTTAGGCATTGGAGGGTCCCCCGGCTTCCCCCGGCTTATCCAGGGTCTCCTTTGCTAACCCATTATGTAGGGTCAGGGTTCCTCGGAGGTACGCCGTGCGGAGTAGAGGGCAGTCCAGATTTTGTCATCAACAATATATATATATATATATATATATATAAAGAGAGAGAGAGAGAGAGAGAGAGAGAGAGAGAGAGAGAGAGAGAGAGACCCGGTCTCCTACGCACAAGGCTCAAAGAAGACCACACCACAAGAAGCAGCTGGGATTAAGTTCCTACCATTAAAAACCTCCCACAGCTCATTATGATATTTATTTGCCATTTAACCTGTTGATAAGGTCATATAGACCTGTATAAAGGGAAAACACAAATATTGACTTGATCCAAAAATTCCATGCCCCCTGGTGTGGTTTAGTTAAGCCTTTAATCTGCCTCCTGAGGCCTATTGTAATGTTTATTTTCCATCCAACCTGTTGAATAGGTCACACAGACATGGATCAATGGAAAACCCAAACATCAGCTTAACCAAAACTTTTTGACTCCAAGTAATAATTTCTAATGGTTGGCATTCAATGATCGCAAATGAAAATGTAGCTGTTATTCTACTTCTTTCAAATATTATTGTCCTTACACTTAATTTTTATGGCTCTAGCATATCTAATGGTGATTATGTGAGCCTTGGTTGGCATGAGGTATGGTGATTTGTTCTCTTTATGAATGCCTAGATTTCACTACTTTGGTTTTTGATGTGATTGTTTGTCTATATGTCAAAAAGACTATATTAGAACTGTGGTGTCCTATCTACGAAGCAACCTAAAAATTTCATGCATAGGTCTTTGGGGACAATCTATGGGTGCTATCACAAGGTATAATCATATAATCCTAGAATTGATAATTTCTTGATGGCTGAATTCTAGCTTTAAAAAAAAAAAAAAAAAAAAAAAAAAAAAAAAAAAAAAAAAAAAAGAAAAAAGAAAAAAGAAAGGACTTTACATGGCTTCGGGCAGGCCTAACAACAAAAAGGGGAAGAACCCGCCTATCGTGAAAGAACAAAAAATACAAAGAAACAACGCTGCCAAAACGTATTCAAACATTCCTCAGATTCCCCAGACCCACTTTGTCGAGGAACAGAAGTCCTCTAGTCATCCGTGAAGGTCTCTTGGGGAGGGGAAGAGAGTGTTGGCTTGCCCATTAGTGCCCTTGCGCGCTAAGTCATCGGCTACTCCATTAGCTTCCCTAGGACAATGTGAGAAGGTCACCTCAAGCTGTCTCGCCAGACTATGGACGTGTGCCAACCAGTAGCACATGGTCCATGAGGGAGAGGATTTCCTAAGGATTAAGTCAACCACCTCCTTAGAGTCGCTCTCGATCTCCACCATAGTGAATCCCCTATCCTTGCAAAAGGACAATCCCTCCAAAAAAAAAAAAAAGGATAGTGCCACCAATCCTTGTGTCGATTGGTGGCACTATCAGATGTAAAAATTGGCATGATGTTGTTTGGATTGAATCACAGAAATTGGATTCTTTGAAAATGAATAAGCATGCGGTTGATAATGTTTTCATGTATGAATTTGACAATCCTAACTTACATGGTACCTAAGCATGCCCAATGGGGAGTAAATGGCAGGCACTCAGACTGAGTGTGATGGATGATATGCAGGCACTCAGAAATAACTTAGAAATTGTATGAGTGGCGGATAAAGTCAATTGAATTATTAAAAAATTATGGGTCTTGGATTAGATGATCATGAACCAAAGTTTACCACTTGATTATCTGACCATGGGATTGGTGGACATTTATTGGATAACTAAGAAAAATATCCGATGCTCCTATTTCAACATACAAGTGTCCACGAATCAAAGGTTAGTATTGTTCAATCAATCTGATTTTTGGGTCTGTGACTTGGCAAGAGTGGGTTCCACAATATAGTTGGTTCAATTTGTGTTGATGGATGTCACTTGTACAATTTTCGGGTGCTTGTGTATCAAGCGTCATATGCTCCCTGCGTATAACATGGACCCGTGAAGAAATCGAAAAGACACCAGGCATCTAGCAATATAAAAAAACACCTTTAAAATCTTATTAAAATAACCTCACAAGAGCATCTCCAATCTTATTGAAATAGCTGTCAAATATTTATATAGGAAAACAAGTGTTTTCTTTTATTATTATGTTATTGTAAAATAATGGCTGAAATGATTTTTAGATATTTAAATGTTGTAGGGGCGGACACCCATATTCCCTACATCTTTGGCCATGAAGCTGGAGGGTATGCTTCTTTATCTTGATTACATTTTTATTCTTTCAAGTATCATTCTTCTTGTTTAATGTTTTGGCCTTTGGGTTCTTAGCTTCAAGAGAATGATACAAGTACATTTATGATACTTTTGCGTGGACTGTTTGTAATTATTAATAGAATTGTAGAGAGAGTATCGAAGATGGTGTGGCAGATCTTGAACCAAGTGACCATCCTCCCTGTATTCACTGAGGAATGCAAGGAATATGCCCACTGCAAATAAAGGAAAGCAACATGTGTGATCCCCATAAAAATTTGCTCGTTTTGAGTGAGAGACGGGTGGAGTGTAGAGGCAATTCAATTCTAATCATTTGTAAATTTTTTAATGAGAAATGCTGATGACTTTTAATCGTCGGCGTTGGTCGAATGGGTCGTTGGGAAAGGGGCGTTGGCGTTGCTTGCCGACAGCAATGCCGGCGCCATCTTTCCCGATGGCCCTTTCTATGACTTTTAGCCGTCGGGGAAGGATTACGCCGGCAGTTTTTAGCCATCGGCGTTGCCCTGTTTTTTTGGTACTGTTCTAGTGTTCTGAACAAAGAAACACGATTGATGATTTCATGTCTTTTATGACACAAGTTGAGACCCAAACACAACTTGACCACTATCTCAAAGAGCTACTTGTAAAGTACAAAGACAAAGAATTTGATGTTTTAGACTAGGAGAAGTCAAAGGCTCCTGAATCATAGTATCATGTGTGCTCTCATTATTGGCATGAGACATTGTCAATTCTAATTTCAACCGTGGAGTCAAAATCTACTTTTAGCACAGGGAGTAGCGTCGTGAACAAGTATTTAATCTCACTTACATCGAATTAGTTGAAGCACTCATTTGTACACATGATTTACTGCGTCCGATTTGAAAAAAAGTCACTCTATGGATGAGGAGTTCGAGGAAGAGGAATGAGAAGCAGGATGAGACAATATGTATAACAATTGCATGAAGCAGGATGAGACAATATCTATAACATTTGCATGAAGCGGGATGAGACAATACCTTTTATCTCATATTGCATTTGCTTACGACAATTTGACAATTATTATTTGAGAACTTGAATTATAACATTTGATGGCTGGATGAATATTTTATATGCTTATAAACTTATGTATTTTAATATTTTTTTAAAAATATTTATCTCCTTTTCATTTATGCTTTTAAATAACTTAATGTTGCTTAAATTTCATATGGTTGCTAGTTGCATTTGTTTATATCCATTCATTAATAATTTATGTTCCCTCAGCCTAACCAAATATTATTTCATTCAAAATTCATAGTTATAAATATGTCATTAAAAGATGATTCATCAATAAATATTTTGGATTATGAAACCCAAGTTTACTCAAAGACCAAAAGATAAAGTTTCAATACAAGTTGTGTGGAAAACAACTTATAAAAAAACAAATCGGTTAAAATTATATATGGCTTGTTGGGGAGGAGACGTTGGCCAATGTACAATGTGTTGAGAAAAGTCTTAAATCTAAGGTTTTGAGGTCGTTCGACCGGTCGTGGGAAGCTTCGACTGGTCGTAGGAGACGCTCGACCGGTCGTAGGTTCGAGCCCTTATACGACTCAAAGTCCAGCAAGTTTTTTGCTGTTTTTTACTGTAGCCAGGACTGGTCGAAGGACAGCTACGACTGGTCGAAGGTGGGCTACGACCAGTCGTAGGAGAGCTACGACTAGTCGAAGGTTACGTAGTTTGTTCAGCGATTTTGCGCGAAACTGCAGATTTGAGTCCTTTCGCAACTGGGATGTGGAAGGGAAGTTTCCTAAACTATAAATAGGTATTCCTAGGATTTTTCTAGGAAGTTGTGATGAATGCTAAGGCTTTCTAAAAGGGTTCCAGGGTTTCTAAAGGGTGTAGCAAGGGTGAGATTCGAGGTTGTTCGAATCGGGTAAGTCATTTCTCTTTGTAATTGATGCTTTCATAGTGGTGATCTGTAGCTTTGTGCCGTGGTTTTTTCCCGTAAGGGTTTTTCACGTTAAATCTGTGTGTTCTCTTTTCTTGTGTGTGCTTGGTGCCATTGGATTACCATCCTAGATCTATATCTGTGTGATTCCGCAGGCCAAAAATCCCAACAAGTGGTATCAGAGCAATCGGTTGGGACACAGATCTGAATCTGAGGGATTAGTAATAATGGCGAGCGCCAGGTATGAGATTGAGAAGTACTCATGGAAAAATAATTTTGAGTTATGGAAGATCAAGATGATGAGTTCCTTAATCAAGCAAGGCGAAGATGGTGCTCTTGATGAACGGAAGTCCACTATGAAAGATGATGATTGGAATACTCTTGATAAGAAAGCCTTATCATCGATCCGTTTATGTCTCACGGATGAGGTTCTCTACAACGTCATGAGGGAGAAAACTGCGGCTAATTTATGGGCGAAGTTAGAGGATGTCTATGCGAAGAAATCCTCTGAAAATCGTCTACACTTGAAGCGGCAGTGGTATAACTTCAAGATGGCGGAGGATGGAGATCTGGAGGCTTACATCAGCAACTTTAATAAATTGGTTTGCAAATTGCTGGATATGGAGGAAGTGATGAAAGATGAAGAACAAGCATGTATGTTGCTGAATTCTCTCCCGGCGTCCTATGAGTCATTCAAGGACACTATGTGCAGCATGAATAAAACTCTGAGTGTCGACACTGTTATTTCAGCCCTTCAAGGGAAGGCTATGAGACAGCTAGACAGCAACATAGGGACATCTTCTGATGCACTGTTTACAGTGGGTAGGAATTCTGAACATGGTACAGGTTCTTCAGGTTCTAGATCCAAATCCAAGGGCAAGGGCAAAGGAAAGGTGAAGTGCTGGAATTGTGGAAAGGAAGGACATGTGAAAAGGGATTGTGAAAATCCTAAATCTAAGAGGGAAGATTCTGAGGCTTCATGCAGGGAGGCTAACACTGTCACGTCAGATGAATCGAGTGGATGTGATGGCGATGTTTTGTCTGTGTCTTCGCTCAGACGGTCATACGATGATCGTAAGGACGAGTGGATGCTAGACACAGGGGCATCTTTTCATATGACTCCTCATCGGAGTTGATTTACCAGCTATAGAGAGTGCGATGGTGGACAGGTATTTATGGGCAATGACATTGCCTGTAATGTTGTGGCTATTGGTACGGTACGCATCAGGATGTTTGATGGGGTGGAGCGTACCTTGACTGATGTCAGGCACGTTCCTGATTTGAAACAGAATCTGATTTCTCTTGATGTGCTTGAGGCAAAGGGATGCAAGTACACAGGTATTGATGATGCTCTTAAGGTATCCAAGGGGGCACGGGTAGTCATGAAAGCGCAACGACTCTATCATGTTTACAGGTTGATCGGGAGCACTTCAAAAGGTGGAGGTACAGTGGATGTAGCGGATTCCACCTCTGCACGTGTGTGGCATGATGGGCATGGCCACATGAGCGGGCAGGGCAGGAAGGCTGAGACGTGCGGACAGGGATACAGAGCAGGTGGAGCAGCCACCTGTGAGAAGAACCACAGGGCATGATTGCAGGATATCGGTAAGGTACATGGACGACTCCAATATTGCAGGGGATTCATCTTCTATTCTGATGGCTCTAGGTGAGCCTGGTGCTGAGAAGTGGAAGGTGACTATGGGCGATATGATGAATTCGTTGTACCAGACCGACATATGGGAGCTGGTGGAGCTTCCAGTGGGCCGGTGAGCGGTTGGATGCAGGTGGATCTTCAGGAGGATACGGCATAGATACAGGGCAAGGTTGGTAGCGAAGGGTTATGCTCAGAGAGAAGGGATCAGCTTCTCAGAGATATTCGTGCCGACGGTATGACAGGTATCTATCAGATCCGTGATTAGCACTAGTTGGCTAATGTGATCTTGAGCTATGATGTGAAGCAGAGATAAGAGAAGAGGTCAAGGAGCTACACGGTTGAAGATTGAAGAGTTGGTGGAGATTGTTGAGAAAAGTCTTAAATCTAAGGTTTTGAGGTCGTTCGACCGATCGTGAGAAGCTTCGACTGGTCGTAGGACACGCTCGACCGGTCGTAGGTTCGAGCCCTTGTACGACTCAAAGTCCAGCAAGTTTTTTGTTGTTTTTTACTGTAGCCAGAACTGGTCGAAGGACAGCTACGACTGGTCGAAGGTGCGCTACGACCAGTCGTAGGAGAGCTACGACTAGTCGAAGGTTACGCAGTTTGTTCCGCGATTTTGCGCGAAACTGCAGATTTGAGTCCTTTCGCAACTGGGATGCGGAAGGGAAGTTTCCTAAACTATAAATAGGTATTCCTAGGATTTTTCTAGGAAGTTGTGATGAATGCTAAGGCTTTCTAAAAGGGTTCCAGGGTTTCTAAAGGGTGTAGCAAGGGTGAGATTCGAGGTTGTTCGAATCGGGTAAGTCCCTTCTCTTTGTAATTGATGCTTTCATAGTGGTGATCTGTCGCTTTGTGCCGTGATTTTTTTCCGTAAGGGTTTTCCACGTTAAATCTGTGTGTTCTCTTTTCTTGTGTGTGCTTGGTGCCATTGGATTACCATCCTAGATCTAGATCTGTGTGATTCCGCAGGCCAAAAATCCCAACACAATGCTCATCCAAAAGTTCAAGATTTATTTCGAGCCATTTTCGAATTAAATACAAACGCTGTCATCCTTCCCCTACAACCAATACAACCAGCCATAAAGATATAGAAGTCCGCGTATTACAAATGAATAAGGGTCAAGCAGAGGAAAAGCCCCCACACTTAGTAAAGAAGAAGAAGACATACTATTAAGGGAACAAGAATAATGAAATTATAAAGAAGTTGTAAATCAAAGTCTGGAATTGACATCTAGGATGAGACAACATCAACTCCCTTCGGGACAATATGATGCTGAAGCAGGCATGAGTATGGAACATAAGATAGGCGATAAATAATCAAAGTTTCTTAAAATTCTTGATGTATTTTATAGGCGACGGGGAATTCCGTACAAAATAGATTATAAAAAGAGGTTGTAAAAACTTGTTAAATCTATGAAATGAGGACGATGGAAAGACATCTTTATCATCCAAATCAAAAGAGATAAATAACCATCTTTTTGACACCTCCAACTCAAATTCAGCCCAGAGTTCTTTCACGATCCAAAGGATAATTCCGGCAACAAATGCGGGGGATGTGGTTACTATATATTATGGACAAGGTTACTCGGGTTACATGCCACAAATGCGTTCATCATATAGAGGATATTGAATAAATGAATGGTTTGTATGTATAACTCCCTCTGAACATACTTTTGAGTTTTATCAATGTTTATTTATTTTGTTCATATTTTTTCTATTACAAATTACTTTTGATAATGTTTATTCTGAACAACTCAACTCAACTACACTACTGAATCAAGATACAAATAATAAAATACGATCAATAGGGGAAAAAAAAAAAAAAGGGTCAACTCGACCTGACTTAGTCCTTTTGACTAGGTCGAACTCAGTCTGGGTTAGTGCAGGACAAACCCGGACTTAGATCAGGTCAGGCATGCTTGATTTAGTATCGAGAGTCGGGTTGAGTTCATGTCATGTCTATTTCAAAACCAAGTCCGGTCAGGTCAGCCCTAACTCGATCGGACTCGGCTCAATGCATAGCTCCAGATGGGAGTAGGGGTGTTAATGGACTAAGCTTGGGCCTAAAAAATCAGAATTTTGAATAGGATCAGCCCAATGGCCCACCCAAAACAGTTCAGAAACTGAGCCAAGACCTATCCTGGCCCGGCCCTTGACAGCCCTGGATGGGAGCCCATCTGGTGTTACCCGGGTAACACTTTAACGGGTGTTAACCTTACCCTTACCTTCGGGCATCCTTAATGGTTTTTTCGGTATCCACGCTGTCCATCAGCTTTTCCAGCACATTTTAGAACGTGTTCCCAACATTTAATTAGATAAATATCTCAGGTGGACCACACCGTAGGAAACAGTGGTGATTGAGCTCCCACCTTTAAAAACTTCCTAGGGCACACGGTAATGCTCACCGTAATGTTTCTTTTCCATCAAACCTATTGATTAGGTCAAAAAGACCCGATTGAATGAAAAATATAAAGATAACCTTGATCCAACACTTTTGTTGCCCAAAAAGCCTTTAATCGTCATTCATTACTGTTTCCTATGGTGTGGTCCACGTAAAATTTAGATATTCTTAAGTTTTGTGATCACGTCCTAAAATAAACTGTAAAACCAGATGGACGGCATGGATTTTAAAAAAAATAATCAAGGTAAGCCCCACACAAGAACGATAACACCCACTAAGGTACTACCCGGGTAACCCATAATCCGCTCCCGGGTGGTATCCGGCCTCATTCCATTAATTCCCTGTCACAAACGACAAGTCTCTTTTGTTCGTTGCTCTTTAACCGTTGGATCATCTTCTACCCGTTTTAGCAAGGTCCTTAAAGGCTTTATAGCCACGCTTTGTTTCCGGCCATGATATATTTATAGCTCAAAACATAAAGGCCAACAACTCTTTGTTTTGCTTTCCGTTAATGGCCCCAAGGATTTAAATTTTCCATTTTCGTACTCGAGGGCAATCACTGGAAGTTAAAAAGTTCTGGTGTAGTCATTTGGTAGTTTGGTGGAGCGCGATGATTGGTATACAGGCATACCTAGCACATCTCCACTCAATCAAACCATCCAAATTGAGGGATCTATTGTAGGAGGTGGTCTTTTAAAATATTTATGAGCGATTCTAACCTTTGATCAATGGACATTTGTTTGTTAAATTCAGACCGTTGATTTCAAATATTAAACGATCAGCTAGTAAGAAACTCAAATCAGTTTAAATTCCAGTCGTCCAACCATCTGGACCAAAAATTATGATAGCTTATGTATACATTAACTGTATTCCACGTGTACAAGTTGTTAAGGCGAGTTTATCAATCATCTTAGTACGTTAGAGTATCAAATTTCTCGCCCATTTTGGCTTATAAATTGGGATCAGACCTCAGTCTCAGTACCTCATACAAGTTCTACAAATCTTGTAGAGAGAGATGGAAGGTTTCCGTTGCCCTGGTAAAAGCTTGTCTACTTATTTATTTATTATTTTTTATTTTTTTAAGCTTCTCTACTTGAAGAGGTTTGCTAGCTCTAGACGCCACTGGGAAATCTGAGCCGTGCATATAGTGGGCCCTTGAAGGGACGCGAGTTCCCCATAGGTAGCTAGTGCAACAAAAAGCTTTATGGGGTCCAATTTGACATGTGTGAGAAATCCACTCCATCCATCACTTTCTACAGCTCATTTTACAACTTGTACCCAAAAATCAGGCCGATCCAAAACTAAACTGGGTCACACCACAAGGAACACCAGGGTTTCTTTTCCTTCTTAGTCTACTCGAGGTATTCTTGTGGCCCACGTAATGTTTTTATGCCATCCAACCCATTCCTATGGTGTGAATAACCAGGGTGAAGGTAAAACGGAAAATGAGCCTGATCCAAAACTTAGGTGGATTCAAAGAAGGTTTGAATGATAGGTATCCCCATCCCACTTTTCTGTGTTGTGGTCCACAGTTCTTTTGGATCGGACTTAATTTTTGGGCTCAAGTCCTAACATGCGCTGGCGCAAATGATAGACCTAGTGGATATCACGCACACATCATGGTGGGCCCCACACAGCTTTTTGTTGTATAGGTGTTGTAGGAAATCTACGTACACCTCCAAGATGAGTGGCCACGAAAAATCACGCTAGTTTACTTGTATCAATCGGCCACACGACTGCTTTGAAAATGGGCCACAATTCTTTAATCCATCCATTGTTTTTATTTTGGAGTTGGTCCAACTGATGAGTGGATGAGTATATGATCGTTGTTCCAGATTATCTGCATGGTGGGGCCCACCTTATGCACAGTTCAGATGTCTTGCTCATATGTCAGGTTGGCACGCTTGCACGTTTAATAGTGGGAGTGGGGCTAGTAGAACTCTAAGAATTCTGTAAGGTCTCTTTATATACATACTTGCATGATGTATGTGTACTCTTATCTAGTTTGCCCCACCTTCGATGACCCAGTCCGAAAGATTCAACTTGATTGGTCGACGTAAGCTTACGTCGGTGGCCTGCAAAATGGATGGTTACAATTGCCCATCTGCGATTCGAAATGCATCTCACCCTCTCATTAAGAGTGGCTTGAGCGAGCGAATATTCCATAATGATGTTTGGACCGTCCACGTGTCCAATTCAGGTGGGTAGCACCATGTATTGTGTATATATACACAGATGCGGTGAAAATGAGTGATAAAAAACTTATCAGTTTTTACAACTGGGGCCCATCGTTCAGTGATCTGAATCCGATGAGGCAGTGCTACTGTGGACCCCTTCTGGGTTGCCGAGAATTGGATGGCTAAGAAAGAAACTACAATAGCCATCCATTTTCAACAGAGGAAAGGCCAAATAGTAAATGGCTAGGATCTTGCGACATGGCAAATTTTTGGTGCATGAGGCATGAACAGTGGCCCTATCACATCAATGGTTTGATTCACTGATCAATAGGTGATATATGAACTCAAGTTCTTCTTCTTCTTTTTGCTACTATCCTGGCTATTTTAAAGAGTTCTTTGAATACTTCTCATGGTAACCCATTTCCTGTAATTATATAATTAACTTGTGGATGTAGAGAATAAGCTCAAGTTCAATTAGTACAAGAGGGTCTTTAATTGGGTTAGTAATCCAGATCATTCATCTGACCAACCCAACTGTTGAGGGACCATGCCCAGACAATTCGTTGGATTAAAAGATCCTAACACTCAACCTCACAATCATTCACTATGCCTGATCCATGGGGTGGACATCCAATGATGGCCAAGTGTGGATGGATCATCCTTAATTTCATCACTATTAATTTGCGCTGTCAGCCATGTGCGAAGCACATTGATCATGAGACTGACTCACGGCTTACCAAACTGACACAAGGAAGGACGTGTCGAGGTCGAGCACCGTCTTACCCTAGTATAACTACTCCAAAGCTATGAAGCTTCTCTGGACTTCTCCTAAAGATGCCTCGAATCCATGGGGAAAAATAGAAATTAATTCTAAAAAATTCGAAATAAGTTTATTGATGATGAAAAAGGAGTTTACAACTCTTTAAATAAAGCTACGAAACCTAGGGAGAAGTTTCAGAATTTAACTACAACTAAAACTCCCCGAAATCGCAACTTACTATAAATAGTAAACTTACTATTTATAGACCGGCATGATTTATAATAGTTGGCATGGGTTGTGGCCAAAAATAGTAAGTATCCTATTTGGCTGAACCATGACGTTCCCCTGACTTTTCTAAGCACTTTTTGTGTTGGACAACTCCTAAATCCCAACGTACGAAGAGTTGCAATCAAACTAAAACTTACTAAAACTAGTAAAAAGGAAAATAAACAAAGATTTCGACTGATGGAATCTCACAAATTTGGCGCAAGTGACCCGGCATAGCAAGGTTGGGTGGCTAAAGTAGCTCACCCCACCTACTCCAAAATCATATATGGTACGTCTGATAATTTATTCTGATTTGCGAGATACATCTATTTTAAGTTCTGTCTGTCCATATCACCTCTATCTCCGATCGGGACTTTTCTGATCCATCTTGACTATGAAATTATACGCGACCCGCTCTACATCACAAACCGAGCTCGGGAGAGCTTCCTTGCATGGAAGGCACTGAACTGCGCTTCTTTATTTGTTTATTTATTTATTTTAATGCAGGAAAGCTTGCATGGCCAGAGTTGCTGGGAGCAAAGGTAGAGGTGGCCAAAGAGACCATTGAGAGAGAGAACATGCGGGTGAAAGTATGGTTTATAGTAGAAGGCAGCTATAAGACCGAAGATTTTCGGTGTGATCGTGTCTGGCTGTGGACCACTAAATATCACACGGGCACCGTTGTTGAAATCCCAAAGGTGGGTTAGAAAATCGACGGAGGACCCATATAAATATATGTAATTAGAGGCATCATACAATGTTCGAGCCTCAATGTTTGTACGGTGGCTTTCTGGGCTTTCAATTTGTACAAGTGGGATCCACGGTTTGCTCATCCAGACAGTTGATTTGATGGGTCTCATTATCGATGTCACATACACAAAAAATCTCCAAGATTGGACAAGTCCTAGCCCTTAAATAGGTGCCCAATAAACAGATGGTTAAGAATTAAAACCTAATATTGGTTGGTACTCAACCAAGAAAAGTTTAAACATTTTGTGGCTAAGATCTTTAATCTGGGTCATTTTTCGTGCATTGGCCATCCATGAGAGACCTATCAAACCAACGGTTTGGATAATGAACCGTGGGCCACACTTGCAGCAGGAACTGAAAGTCGGAACATACTGTACAAACATTGGGTTAAGAGCATTTTATAATACCTCTATATATAATAAGATTATATAACTGATAGATAGATGCAGGGTGAATCCGGATCCTCTGCTTGCCGCAAGCAGGAAAATCCAGATTCAAGGTGGAAAGAATAAGACAGCATCTTTCATTGTAGTTGGGATTTGAGGTTTCAAATGGTAAGATGCAAAAATAAATAAATAATAATAATAATAAAATGGTAAGATGTTACTCATGCTATTACTTTATGTAGGGCTTGTTCCATGATGGAAGTACTGTGTTTGTTTGAGTATGGTTTTCAATGCGTCTGATTCGGGTTGGGTCCTAGATATCCCAGAACCCATGATCAGGTCCGGCTCTTGCTAGGTCAAGGTCTTGCATTTCAGACCTAGATTCGGTTGTGATCAGGTTTGGGTACCCATTGGATGCATGTTTGGACTCTAGTTTCAAGTTAGATCCAAATTAAACAAGGGCATTTACATTGTCAAGCTTACATAAATAAATGAATTGGATGAAACACACATGTGCCACATTGACACATGCAAAGTGTAATGAGCTCTTTTAGTTGCATCTGGCTTAGCAAATCTCATTCCAATGCTAGATTAATTAATATACATACTTTATTGTGGAAAAACATCCACACACAATTGATGTAGGCCAAGATGAACTAAAAATTAAAGAAATAGAAAAAAGGCCAAATAAAAAGCCAAATAGCCAAACAAGATATAAGATGTGTTGAGATTCATGTGGTTTGATAATATGTTTATGTTCACCGTGTAGCAGTGTCCTGAGATTCCACTTCTAGGGATTCTGCTGCCCCTCCCTTATGGGAGACAGGCATTCTCGTCCGATTACAAACTTCTCTCTCTTTATTGGCAATCTCCCATTCGATTGCAGCCCTTAGGACACTAAAGATATTTGGAAAATATGGCAAGGTGGTGGATGTGAATGCGGCTCGGGACATCCTTGATGGCAAGATAATTGATGATAGGGAGGTATTGGTCAAGTTTACGAGACCTAGAGCATCCTTCACTCGTGCTCGAAACCAGCCTCTAGCATCAAAGACCCTATCCACAGTGAGAAGAGCACATCCCAGAGTGGAAGGGCCCAACCCAAGCCTAGTGGGTGGAACTCCGCCCCCAGAGCAACTGATACTCCTCCATCTTTTAGTACATTGCCCCTCCCCTCCCCTCCCCCCCCTTTGCTTTGAAGGCCATCCACGATTTTTCCTCGAGGCAACTTCTGCTCACCCCAAACTAAAATCTCATGATGCAACCCATCTCTCAGAACCACTTACTGCGCATGCTAATGAGAAGACAGTGGCATCGAGGCTTGAAAGCCCTAAAGCTAGCTCTGGTTGGTACAACTACAGTTAATCATGTGTCCATAACTCGTTCGATCGATGCCATCAGGGGATCAAGATTTATTGCCTTGACTATAGATTTCGCTAGAATCTCTGACAAGAGATTTCTAATGGTGTTTAAATCTCATGTAGAATTGATTGATTTCTTATTTGATTGAAATATGCATAGTCAAATGGGTCTTGAGCAGGTTCAGGCCTGGGATTTGGAATTGGAGTCAAGGAGAAGTGGTTGTTGGATTTACATCTATGGAATCCCAACACAATCGTGGTTCGAATTGGCGATAGTGGAGCTTGGCCAACATTTTGGGCATGTGGTCGAGATTCACTTGATATCAAGATATGGTATCTTTTAGGTTTTTGCTCGTTTAAAGGTGGTATTACATCTGGGTAGGGACATCTTCCAAGTCATTAATCTGGTGGCTGCAGGGAAAACCTACCCCGTCTTTGCAAAAATTGAAGAGCTATCAGTAAAACTAGATACCCTGAACAAACTCGGAGGCAGAGCCCCAAGGCCATCTATAGAAGACAATGTTCAAGGTGTCTGGTGCATCTAGTAGAGGATACTAGAATCTCAACTAAGGCTTTTTTTTTTTTTTTCAAAATAAAGAGTGATCCATTCATATTGACAACCAAATTACACTGGACACAGATTTCAGGCGCACCCAGGCTGACAAAAGCAGGCCCATGTCGCCTATCATATGACTATACAGAAATGATAAGAACCCTACAAAAACTAAGAATCCCTTAATGCTCTGATGCCCGTTTTATCGAGAAAGCATAGCCCCCTGACTAGCCTAGGGAGAGCCAACATCGACTCCGTCCAAAAGGTTCCTTGATTGGCCGCTCCCAGACGAGCTAGGCCATCTGTTGGCCCGTTAATTTCACGGGGAATTCGTGAAATGAGAAAATTTCTTTTTTTTTTTTGAAGAATTTTGATCCTTGCTATCCAATAGTCTCATTTCCAATGGAGGTGCGACTGGCCCTTAAAGGCGTCCACCACAAAAGAAGAATCTGTTTCTATGAGCACCTCATGCAGCCCCTGCGCTATGCTGTGATGCAATCCGTCGTGCAGGGCTCGGATTTCCGCTCTGTTATTTGATGTGTGGTCGTATCCCGAAAAGAAGGCGAAAATGAGGTCCCCATTAGCATTCCTGCAAATACCACCACCGCCAGACGGGCCAGGGTTTCCCGCAGCCGCCCCATCGATATTAAGCTTTACCTTACCCATCTGAGGTCTGGTCCATTTAAAGAAACGATAAGCCGCAGGCAAAGGACTAGTTTGTGAGAATCTAAGACAGCCGACTATTGGGCTCAGCGCCTGAGAACCATGAAAGAGCTTTCCAAGAAGCCACTTGACATTCCCTATGACCTTGTTGATAGATGGTGTTGTCCCATCAAACTTGGCAGCATTCCTCATTTTCCATATCTCCCACACAATGATATACGGCGTTATTCGGCGAATTAGGGATATATCCCTGCCTGAACCCGAGGGGGCCCACCAATGAGCAAAAAGATTAGCGAGGGAGGCTGGAGACGTGTGTTGGATACGAAAAATATCCCTGAACTTGTTCCATACAAAGGTCGCGGTACCCCCCCGACAGAAAATGTGTTCCAGAGTTTCGGTTTGAGGGGAGAAGTTCTGAGTACCGTTGCAACATACACACATGGATGCCAAAGAGATACCACGTGCTTGGATCCGATCGTCCGTGGGAATAGCCCGGTGAAAGATTCTCCACACGAAAATGGAGATCTTGTGCGGAATTTTTTTATGCCAGATATGATTAGCCCAATCAGACGTCTGCCCCGCTGTTCTACACACCGTCCAACCTGTTTTAACTGAAAAGCATCCTGAGCGATCATGAGGCCAGATGAGTTGGTTTGGTTGATCTGATGTACAAAGACCAACTTGGGCAATGTAATCCTTCACAATCACTGGGAACAGATTTATTGCTGGTGATTGCAGATTGAGACCTTCCGGGGATAGCAAATCGTTGACTGACAAATGGAGAAGATCAGCGGGGACTGGCTAGTCTATCATGTCCACTAACTTCCCCAGCCCAGTCCAGTTCTCACGCCAGATGTTAATAAAGCCACGCCCAACCTTCCACAAAAGGTGGCGGTCAAGAAGGGGGGAGAGAGAGAGAATGTGTTTCCACATGGGGTAGAGAGGAGATCTGGAAACGTTAGAGTCCCCGCCAGCGATGGAACCCTATCTCGAAACTGAGTAGACAGTCCACAAGCTATTGTTTTCCCCAACTTTGGCAGTCCATGCCATCTTCAATCTAAGAGCAGCCATGACATCGCACAACTTTCTGATTCCCAGACCACCTTCCTCCCTTGGCTTAGCAATCTTATCCCAATTGATCCATCCCCAAAGAAAATTAGAGAAAGAAACTTCCATCCGCCGAAGAATTTGGGATGGAATCACAGTTGCCGACATTGCATGGATAGGGATACCACACAGGACATGCTTGATCAGCATGCACCTTCCTGCCTGGGTGAGAATCCTAGCCTTCCACCCTTGGATTTTTTTCTCAATTTTCTCCACCATTGGACGGAAAAGAGGGACTCTAGACCTGCCTTTGTAAAGAGGAATCCCAAGATAAGTAAAGGGCGCCGAGGAGCAAGGGGTGCCAAGACGCTGCTAAATCTCAACTAAGGCTTGGGTGGAAGTGTCCTTTACTAAACAAGTCCCTCGCCCATCAAATTAACCTATTTGTCACCTCACTTTACCCCCCCCCCCCCCCCCCCCCCTTTTCCGGGTTCAGGGACAGCTCATCTCCATCTTGGGGACTTGTCTGATAGCAGGGGTGGACAAGATGAAGGAGACCCAGGAAGATAATACCTCCTCCCTATAGGAGTGGAGCCCCATTTGATTGTGGATTTCAGCCACTCTAAGGCCCGGGACCTAATTCACACCCCCCCCCCCCCCCCCCCCCCCCTAATTCACACCCCCCCCCCCCCCCCCCCCCCCCCCCCCCCCCAAATTATGATAGATCCTCCCCTGAAGATTTAAGCAGAGGAAACTTTCTACTTTTCTCTAGCGGAGGACATGCAACTCCTGTCAAGAAGAGAGAGCTCAACTGTCCAACTAAATTTCATCCAGCTCCAGTCTATTAGTGCATTGCTGGGACGGTCTCCCACCCCCTCAGTCCTCATCAAACGACAAGAAGTTCCTAGTCAATCTAAACAACATGAAGCTCAATAGGGAACCTTCGATCATCTTGGATACCAGTCTAAACCCCCTTTGTTCCTTGAGGAAGGGGAACAACTAGGTGGGAGAATCTATAATAATAAATAGGTTCTTCCAAGGAGAGTAAGAGCTAGATCAGTGAGTTGTAACCCGTTGAAATCCATGGAGGGGCATTGTTTAAAATTTAGCGCCGCTAGAAGCGACCTTTTCCGGGAAGGCATTCCTAACCTCTCAATAGTGGCGGATTCCATGGTAATTAACTCAGAAGATGATGAGTTGGATGATAACTAGTCACATAGTAACAACCATTTACTCTCTGAAGATGATCATCTTAAAAAGGGACCTCCCTCAGGTCTTCATTTGGAGATAGACCTTTCGTTGTTTGTCCTTAATCATCACCGGGATCTAGCATGGGTAAAGGACGCCGTCTAGCTTCAACCATGGCTTTCACCCCCTAAACTGGTTTTAGGGCATAGAGCCAAGATTTCAGTTATTGGGGGAGGATCCTCAGAGTTAATTAAGCTACTGTTGTTGATAAAATAGGCCAACCATCCGAAGCCTAAGCAGCAGAGAAAAAGAAGGAACTTAAACAATCACGGCTCAGTAGAATTAGGCGCCCCTCGGGAGGAAAGTAAAGGTATCAGGCTAAGATAAGGGGTCTTTCCCCACTCAAGTTTTGCAGGGTATTTATTCGGTAAATTGGACGAGTAAGTCGTCGAGGCAGAAGAAGAGGGCTACGAACTCTAATGTAGTGTCTGATGGGATAGTATCCTCATCTGGAATGTTCGAGGAGTGGGAAACAATGCCACACTCAGAACTCTGAAATTACTAGTAATGAGGTTTTTGCCAGGGATTCTGGCTATCCTGGAACCTATATGGTCGGGGATAATCATAGAATTAGAATAAGTCTGAGGCTAGGTTATCATGCATCACTGTCTAATGCGAGTGATGGAGGGAAAATATGGATTTTTCACATAAATTATTTGAATGTCAATGTGTTAGAGGCATCAAACCAACTTATTTTCCTACAAGTTGGTCTCTCGAGAAGATCGGAATGCCTACTTATATCCTTTGTTTATACCAAGTATGGAAGAATTTTACGTAGGAACCTCTGGCAAGAGATGACAGACTTCACATCTACCCGACAGGGTCTGTGGCTTATTAGAGGCAACTTCAACACAGTTTTGAATCTAGAGGAGAGGTTGGGCAGCAGAACTCAATATGTTAGGAGCTCCGATGAATTTGCATCGACAGTCACTAGAGCAAGGCTGGTGGATGCAGATTATGTGGGTCCGAAGTTCACTTTTTTTTTTTTAATTTAGACATTGTAATTCAACACAATAGCCAAACAAAATCACAAGGTGCTTAGTCAGATAACAATATTTCAAGAAAGCAAAGAAAAGCGACAGAGTTCTTAACCGAATTAGTCTATTATCAAACAAGAAAACGGGAGGATGACAATGTAAACGGGTCTGAAGTTCACTTGGTCGAACAACCAAGCTAGAAATGCTAGAACCTAGGCCAGGCTAGATAGGGTACTGGAAAATGTAGAATGGCTAAACCTTCTCCCGAATTTCAAGGTCTCTCATTTGCTTCGACTAAACTCATATCATTGCCCTTTACCTATTTCATTTCCCCTTCAATCTGAAGTGATTCCCAAACCTTTCTGTTTTCAACGAATATGGCTATTACATAGCTCTTTCATGCAAGTGGTTAGTAATGCATGGCAAGCTATAGATGTAGGGAAATAAATGATTGCTCTACTAAGCAAGCTTAAGAAGGTCAAGGAAGAATTGAAAAGCTGGAACAAAGAGGTGTTCGGTAACATATTTCTCAAAATCAAAGCAGTTAAGGCTGATGTTATTACTGGGGAAGAATCTCTACCGATCTCACCCTTGCCTCGCAGAGGAGCTCCTAGCTGGGGCCAAATAGTCGTTGTCCAACCTCGAATTGATGAAGGAAGTCTATTGGAAACAGAAATCCCGAAATACATGGCTAAAAGAGGGCAACCATAATACCAAGTTCTTCTTAACATAGCTAACGAATGTATGTGAAAAGCAAGAATTTGGGAGATCGAGACGGAATCTAGGGAGCGTTCCTCTAACAGCTCCTCCATCAAAGAAGAGGTCGTCCGCTATTTCTCCACCTTATTTCTGGCATAACCAATTGAGTCATTTGAAGCCTTCATGGACTGCATCTCGCAGCTCATTCGTCCTAAGGAGAATGCCATTCTGATGGCCGAACCAACCATGGAGGAGATGAGGAAGGCTGTTGGAGAGATGTCAATCGACGGTGCTCCGGGTCCGGATGGTTTTTGTAAGTGCTTATATTTAAAGCAAACTTAGTATTGTCAATTTTCATAGTTCCGAATGGATCACAAGCACACTCTAGTATTCTTCGGCAACTCATGAAGATCACTTAAAGACAGACTCAACATCTCAAGGTCGACTCAACATCTCAAGCGTTAAAGACATTGCATGGTTCAAGACTGAAGCAATCTTTATATGTCAACCATCAGGTGGTATAACCTTAGACTGACCCTAGGTTAGGTGTTTTTAAATAATGGCTGTAAATATAATATACATAATGTAAAAATACTCGAGTTCGGCCAGCCTAACCAAATTTAGCGGACCTAACAATATTCGGGCAAGTATACAGCAACATTCAAAAAATCTATTGCAAGTTCAGCCAACTTAACTTTAAGTTTTGCTAACCTAACTTTGGGTTCAGCCAGTCTAACTTGGGATTGGGTCAGCTCGTAAGTTCACAGGTCATGTTTCCAACAATGCATTTCTTCAGATTTTAGGTAAATTAGGCCAGCCGAACCATGTATTTGGCCAACTGAACTTGAGATTCATCCAGCTGAATTTTTGAAAGATCTTATCCCTTGAAATTTGAGTGTCATTGGAACACAATCGTTGAAATTCGGCCAGCTGAATTTCCAAATCCCTTGACTATAAATAGAGGCCTTCTCTCATTCATTTTAACAACAAAAAATTGAGAGCAATATACTCTAGCAAGGAGAGAAATTCAAGGTGGACTAGGCAAAATATAACAATGCCAAAAGAAGAAGGTGGACTAGGCATCAGGAAGCTAGCTGAACTGATGCAAGCTTTCTGAATTAAAATAGCTTGGGTGCTAAAGTTTCACAGGGAATCCAGCCTATGGGCTTCGTTTATGGCGGCAAAATATAACTTCAATCAGGAATCGACGGTGGCTGAAATCAACGTTGGACTAGCTTCACCCTTTTGGAAGAAGATCATGAACACTCTTCTTTTTCTTGAAGATAAGGTCCAGTGGAGCATTGGCACGAGTGATTGCGGCTTCTGGAAAGCCAATTAGACAGGCCTTGGCCCTCTACAGAATTTTCTGTCGTCAGATACCTCAGCCGTTGTTCTCTCCTTGAAAGTAAACCAGGTGCCGGGTTCGAGTGGTCCTCTCCTGCCATTGGTGGCCCTGTCCATGCTCCCCAATGAGGTGGTTGATCATATATTCTAGCGTGGTTTCTGTGTATCAGCTGGTCCCGACTCTCCTCTATGGGCCTTCACTTCTTCAGGCGTGTTCTCCGTAAAATCAGCCTGAGACGTTAACAGGCCGATCGATCCTAGAAAGGGTTGGGCGCGATGGGTGTGGCACGGAAAACTTCTGCAAAAAATATCCCTTTTTGTTTGGAGGATTCTACAAAACGTTGTCCCAGTTAAGAAAGCAGTCCAAGCCAGAGGTGTGACCCTCGCATCGAAGTGTGTCTGCTGCAAAGACGAAACTGAGCAGGGCCCAACCGAAGAGTCCTATTCTCATCTCTTTCTGGACGGACAACTAGCTAAATCAGTTTGGGGATATTTTGGAGTGCAGGCCGGGATTCCCATCATGCAGGTGTTGACGGTGGAAGCAATGATTATGCAATGGAGAAGGGCATGCGAAGACAGAAGAGGTTAGTGGGTAAGCCAACTCTTAGCACCGGTATATATTCTTTGGGAGCTATGGAGATCCAATAATGGGGCGATTTATGACGACATAACGACAAATTCCCAGTTGGTCATTGCGAGAGTTTCTTGGTGGCTGGCCAGTGCCAGAGATGATGATATCAGTAAGAGGTATGTGCAGCTAAACCCAACCTCTGGCGGGTTGTTGAATGGTAGATCTCTTCGTCCAAAGCCAATGACGCAGTCTGTCGTCTTATGGCAAAAACCCCCTGTCGGCTAGGTGAAAGTTAATGTTGATGGGTCCTCGAGAGAAAACCCGAGGTTGGCAGGGGGCGGCGGAGTTTGTAGAAACAACAAGGGAGAGTTTAAATTTGGTTTTGCTTTTGGTTACAGAGTGATGTCAAACATTGGAGCCGAGATCCGGGCGGCTCATGATGGGCTTCTTTAGTGTTTGTAGAAAGGCTTTTCCTAAATTGTGGTGGAGTCGGATTCTGAATTGGTGATTAAGGTTTTTAAGGAAGGTGCCAACATCGGCTGAAGATGGAAAGGTTGGAGAGCACTAACGGACAGGCTCCGCGGTCTCGCCACTGTGGAGTTCATGCCTGTTTTCAGGGAGAGCAATGCAACGGCTGACTCTCTTGCTTGTGAGGGTAGCGTGTCCCAATCTCATTTTTATAGTTCCAGTAGGGCTGATCTGCCTCAGCAGGCGAGGGGCCTCCTTTTCCTGGACAAGGTTGGTCTAGGAGCGATTAGGGAAAGGAAGATTTAAGGCTTGCCTTCTCCTTTGGGGTTTTTTTCGGTGTTTTTTTATTTTGGCCCGGATGTCCTGGTTTTTCTTACGATAGGTCTTCCTTAGGTCCTTCTTTCCTAGGCAGACCCGAAAATTGTAATTTTTGTCCAGAATGAAATATATCACACTCATTTAAAAGAGAGAGAGAGAGAGAGAGAGAGAGAGAGAGAGAGAGAGAGAGATTCAAGGCCATCTCAAGTTATTTGTGCGGTAAATCTGTTATTTAATTTAGCTTATTTTATTCTCTTTCTCTAGTTGGTTTTAATAATTTTCAATAGAGTAATCCATACTCTAATTGAGAATTAGAGAATTGAAATTGCAGCATTAGGGTTTTTGTTTATTACTTAAAAAATACATTAGATCCGTATATTCTTTTTGGGTTGAACACATATACGTCTTCATCAATATCCCAAGAAAGAAGATCGCTATAATCAAGCTACAGTTACGTCTTCGACTTGACATCTAAAGATAAGTATTGTACATTTACTTTTATTTCTTTTTGGGTTTTTCTAAGGTAGCCCAAAAATCTTAGCGGGTTATTTTGTAGTGAGCCCGTGAAAATCACAAGAACTATATAAGGTTGTTAAGGTGAATGTATGAAAACCTTGAAATAGTGAAGGCCAAAATTACGAGGGTAGTAATTTTAGGAGTGTAGTAGGTGTGGGGTTAAGCACTGAACCACTATAACTCTTTGTGCAATGGTGGTAAATGTTTATTTATTTATTACTTTCCTTATAATTGATTGTCTCTTGCTACGTTTGGTATTTTAATCTCAAAGATGTCGTGAAATAAGGTAATCCTGCCTAAATCTTTTAGGTGAAGGTTGTCCTACAAACTATTTGGAATCAAGATTTCAATACTCTAAGAAATTGAGAATATTTGTTTTATTATTCTGCATTATATCGAAATATTTTGTATTTTCTTATTCACCCTCCTCTTTCTAGGACAATTATAGCTCATCCTTTCAGTTTCACAACAACATTCTTTTCAAAATGTTGGGACATCATTAGCCTTGGCATTCTTTAGGAGACGTGTTTCCTCTTCTTAGGTGGGAACATCCTGCGTGCTTTCACAGCTTCGCTCATTTGCCTCATCCTTAATGTCTTTCTCCCCAAGATCATTTCCCTTGAACATAGGGTTTTTGTTAGAGGAAGAAGCATAGCCGAAAGCATATCCCTGGTGTAAGAGCTCTACATGGACATAAGGAGAAAAGTTCGAGGTAGCAGCATCATTGTGAAGCTCGATCTTGAAAGGCCTATAACAAAGTGGAGTGAGGCTTCTTGAAAGAAGTGATACAAAAGTTTGGGTTCTCCCACTAATGGATATCGCTGGAAGAAAAAAGTTGGGCCAACAGCTGGTTTTCTGTGCTGGTAAATAGAGAATCATGCGGTTTCTTCGAGTCATCGCGGGGTCTGCAGCAGGGAGATCCCATTTCTCCAAGCCTGTTTATCATAACAACCGAAGCTTTCGGTGGGGGCTTTAAGAGAGATTGACCGGGGATTCTGCTAGTATTACCAACTAAAACATGGATGCCAAGTAGTATCCCACCTTTTGTTCATAGATGACACAATCCTCTTCACCAATGGCAGCTCCTCAAACCTTCGGCAGATCAGCAACTTCTTGTCAACATATGAGAAAATTTCAGGCCAAAAGTTCAACCGGGAAAAGAGTGCACTCTTCATGTCTGAGAAGCTATCAGTGGCTCAAGTCAGAGTAATGGAGAGGTAGCTGCACATTAACCAATCCCACCCTCCTCTCATTTATCTCGGGGCCCCGATTAGCCTTGGGCAAGCTCGGGCCAACCTCTTCCAACCCCTTGTCAAAAAAATACAGAACAGAGTTGTGAGGTGCCAAGCAGGCTGCTAAATCAGGCGGGCAGCCTAGTCCTTGTGAACCATGTGCTCCAGAGTATCCCTATTCATACACTTGCAGCAAGTTACGTCTCGCCGCACATCATTCCAAGGCTGGAAACATGCTTCTCAATTTTTTTCTAGGGTTGGGATGCAGGAAAGAGAAAAGCACATTGGATGAGCTGGTTTCGGATTGTGAGGCCAAAATCTAAGGAGGGGATTGGGGATTAAGAGACTAAAGGAAGTGATGTGTAATCTTAGAATGAAGCTTGCTTGGTCCTTCGGGTATGCAAAGTCTGGGGGCATTTGGGCAGACTTCCTTCGCTCCAAATATGGAGACAACTCAGTTACAATCGCGACCAATGTTTCCCACTTTTTTCGGTCTCTCCTCAAGATATTTCCCATCCTTTTTGCGAATGTGAAGTGGTTGGTGGGCAACAGGGATTACAATTTCTAGTTGGAAGATTGGACAAGCTTTGGTCCCCTGATGGAATGGTACCACAGGGATGTTCTCACCTCTCTCCAAAACCTAAAAGTGAATAACGCGACCGGTCCAAATGGAATCCTCCAACCACGATTGTTCCCCGACTTCTTCCCTCATTAGGTTAGGGACATCATTACTGAAGATGGGGTGTGTACGTCCGATAAGCCTGATAGGTTCATCTGGGCTTTAGACGCCTTAGGCATTTTCTCAATTTGATCAGCCTGGAATGCATGTAAAGCTTCCACCCAACCCCCCCCCCCCCCCCCCCAAAATAAAATAAAATAAAATAAAATAAAATAATAATAATAATAATAATCTTGGGTCAACTGGATTTGGCATGGAAAACTGCCTCTGAAAATCTCTCTTTTTGTCTGGAAGCTCATGAAGAAGGCGGTCTCGGTTCATAGTAGAGTTCACGCTAAGGGAGTCCTGTTAGCTTCAAGGTGCGAATGTTGTAGCCCGGGAAGACTCCCCTTTGATGCCCCTAGCCCAGAGACGTTGGGCCATCTCTTCTCCATAGTTGTCCAGGCGGTTAAGGTATGGGCATTCTTTGCCAGTATCTTCAATCTTTTCCTTAGTGCCTGACCAGGGTGCAGCTGGTAGAGCCGCCCAATGTTGGGCTATGAATTCCTTTGCCCCCTTCCAAGATGTCTTCTCTTCTCTGTTAGTTGTGCTCCCATGTTTTGTATTTTGGGAAGTGTGGAAGGAGAGAAACGAGAGTAGGATGGAAGGGAACTGTATGAACCATGGGAGAATCATCAAGCGCATCTGTACTTGGTTGCACATGATTAGAGCTGGCTTCCCCTCCTCTCTGTCAGCATCATTCCCTTGTCAGCTTTTCTTGCAAGCCCTGAGGATTAAAGGCTTGGTCTTTAAACAAGGTAACCTCGTGTTGTGAGATGGTCAAAACCAGAGTTCAAGTGAGTTAATGACGTAGGGATGAAGATGATGAGGTCGATCACCGTCTTCCTAAAGGATAACTACTTCGAATCCATGAAGCTTTGCTGGACTCCTCACAAAGACTTCTCGAATCCATGAGGAAAAAAGCAAGAAAATAGAAATAATATTCTAGAAAATTCATAAATTAATTGATGATTGAAATAAACAAGTCTACAACCATTTAAATAGGGATACCAAACCTTGGAAGAAGTTTCAGAATTAAACTACAACTAAAACTCCCTAAAAATCGTAACTTTTTATAAATAGTAAATTTACTATTTATAGCCTATGTGGCTTAACCACGTCATTCTCCTAAATTTTCTAAACACTTTTCATATTGGACACAACTCCTAATTCCCAACGGATGAAAAGTTACAATCAAACTAAAACTTACTAAAAATAGTAAAAAATGAAAATAAACATGGAATTTGACTGTCGACCTGATGGAATCTCATAAATTCAGTATGGATAACTCAGAATGGATAGGTTGGTTGGCCGAAGTAGCTCGTCCTACCTCAAAATCATATGTGGTACATCGAGTAACTCATTTCAGTTTTTGAGATATGCCGGTTTTAAGGTTTTAACAGTCTTGATGACTTCCGCCTCCAATCGAGCCTTCTTTGGTCCATCTTGGACATGAAAGTGTCAGCGACCCGCTTTACATCAGTCCCCTCCACTTCAAAAGAACTCATCCTTATGTTCTCGTGCTACTTCAGTTCTTGACACTCGTCCTACCTCAAAATCATATGTGGTACATCGAGTAACTCATTTCAGTTTTTGAGATATGCCGGTTTTAAGGTTTTAACAGTCTTGATGACTTCCGCCTCCAATCGAGCCTTCTTTGGTCCATCTTGGACATGAAAGTGTCAGCGACCCGCTTTACATCAGTCCCCTCCACTTCAAAAGAACTCATCCTCATGTTCTCGTGCTACTTCAGTTCTTGACACTCGGTCAAGTGTGCTGTAACGATACCTGAATCAAAAGTTATGGTCAATTTACGGTTCACCTTATTTTGGTCTAACCATGCTAAGAATGTATCGGTGCCACGTCCTACATCAGACCCCTCCACTTCGGAAAAAACTCATCGTCGAGTTACTCAAGAGACTTCGCTCATGATACTTAAATAATTTCTAGCGTCGATGTTTATCAGCCTTTTCCATGTATCTTGCATTAGGCTCTTGAGCTGACATAATACGCGTATTCATGCTCTCCTTGACTTGGCTAGTATAGATTAGTTCCTTTACTTATGCCTACAAAATCTCACATCATTTTTTATAATATGGGTAATTAGGTAGACTTGGCTCTAAGATAAGATCAACGTGGTTTTGTATATTTCATATGGGAAGCAATTTATTAGGGAGTTCATCGAGCACTATTGCCTTAAACTCCTGCAACATGATTTCAAATCCTCTTGGATGTTCACAGGCTCCATATATTTTTCATTTTCAACTAATGCATCTCCATCTCCTGTTTTCTCATATTATTTTACGAAATCATGTTCGATTAGGAGAGATGTCCCTCCACTTTAGAAGTATTGGGTTGGTTCTCTGTTCCCAGATGGGCGATGATAATCTTTTTACCATCTTTAATAAATATATTATCCCAATCTCTATACATAGTATCGATATTATATTTTCATGGTCGACCAAGTAACATGTGACAAGCTTCCATATCAACTACGTCACACATTATTTCGTCCTTATAATATTTACCAATGGAAAAGGATATATGACATCATTCGGTTACCTCTATTTTGTTAACCTCCTTGACCCATCCAATCATGAACGGAGATGAGTGTCTTTCTGTATTCAGTTGTAGTTTTTCCACCATTGTTTTCGACATGAAATTCTCATCACTCCTGACATTGATGATCACATTGTATACTTTTTGGTATATAGTGCACCTTGTTCGAAAGATATTGTGTCATTATAAATTTATCTCTACCTTTAGCATGTACAATGGCTTTCTCATATTCGCAATGGTGGCCTGCGATTCACTATTATCGATGGGTGCTCTACGAAAATCAAAGTTGTTTTGTACAGCGACCACAGACGGTTGAGCATCACTTTGGACTCGGGGCGGAATTAGCGCATCTGCAATACGGTCGAGGGTTGTCTGCAACCCTTGCATAATCAACTGACTCTCCTGATAGAAAGTTTTTATTCTTTTCAAAAGATAATGAATCCCTAGATCACCGTCTACAGGATTTTGGTCCATACCTTCGTTGTTTGCCATCAGTACGAGGGGAGTCCTCGCTCTGATACCAATTAACGCAGTGATGAATGTGAGGAGGTCGATCACCGTCTTCCTCAAGGATAAAACTACTTTGAATCCATGATGCTTCTTTGGACTCCTCACAGAGACTTCTCGAATCCACGAGGAAAAAAAGTAAGAAAATAGAAATAATATTGTAGAAAATTCATAAATTGATTGATGATTAAAATAAACTAGTCTATAACCCTTTAAATAGGAATACCGAGCCTTAGAAGAAGTTTCAGAATTAAACTACAACTAAAACTCCCTACAATTCGTAACTTACTATAAATAGTAAATTTACTATTTATAGTAAGTGTCCTATGTGGCTTAACCACATTATTCTCCTCATTTTTCTAAACACTTTTCATGTTGGAAACAACTCCTAAAGCCCAACAGATGAAAAGTTACAATCAAACCGAAACTTACTAAAAATAGTAAAAACGAAAATAAAAAGGGAATTCGACCATTGATTTGATGGAATCTTGCAAATCTGGGTTGGTTGGCTAAAGTAGCTCATCCTACCCCAAAATCATATATGCTATGTCAAGTAACTCTTTCCAATTTGTGAGATATGCCTGTTTTAAGGTTCTGACGCTCTTGATGACTTCCAGCTCCGATCGGGCCTTCTCTAGTCCATCTTGGACATGAAAGTGTCCGCGACCCGCTCTACATCAGTTAAGATGAATGTGGATGGCTCCTCCCGAGGAAACTAGGGCCTTTCTGGCGGAGGCGAAATATTAAGGGATAACTGTGAAAACTTCATCTTCACCTTCACGGTGGGCTATGGCAGGGGATCAAACAATTGAACCGAGGCACACTCAATGATCGATAGCCTCGCATTTTGTTTGAACTTGGGCTACCGAAGAATAGTGGTAGAAAGTGATGGCTAAGGGGCTTTGCAACTCGTCGCAACTTGATGGCTAAGGGGCTTTACAACTCGTCGCAACTGTAGTACTGGAGTGCTTGCCTACACTTACTCCTTCAAAGGGCCGAGGTGACAATCCATCATACTGTCATGGAGGCTAATGGAGTGGCTAACTCCTTGGCAAAATTGGGTAGTGATTCACAGAAGGCCGTAACGTTCAGTACCTTATCTCAAGTTCCACCCCACATCCGAGGGGACATTTTCCATAATAAGGTGTGGTTGGGGAATATCAGGAAAGCTCATTAATGTGAGCCCCCAGGTGGTGTTATTTCTTCTCCAACAGAATTTTGGGGGTTTTGTCTTGCGTTTTTGTCTCCTTAAGTCTAGGGTGCTTTCAATGTAGTTGGGGTTATATGATAGGCGGGGGTTGTTTCTATCCCCGTCCAAAATTCATGTACAGGGAAGGTCCCATATTAATATAAAATTAAAATGTTCAGTGAAAAAAAATAATATTCTTATGTTCACTGAGTAACAACACAATGCTTTTTTTCTTTATTAAACAAAAGAAAAATACAAGGCTTATTTCTCTCCTGCTCTTCATCTAAATAATAATAATAATAATAATAATAATAATAATAAGTGAAAAAAGTTCTACACCAAGAAAACCCTAGAAGATTAATTAAGGAATAGAATGCTTCTCTTGGCCTATGGTCCCCCCTTTATAGATAACCATAAGGGAGAGCCCATCTAAAAACCTAAGGGCTCGTATGTAAGTAGTAAGAGATATGCTTCACCTACATATATTTGTATGTTGTTAGCTAGAGAGGAGGGAGACGTCTTGCACCATGACATTCCTGGGGACAGACTTCTAAGGCCACAACATATTTAATATAGAGAAATGCTATAGTGCTGGCAAAGACAGATTGATCGATTGTGGGCTACACTAATATTCGGAGTGGTAATTGTTGTCTATTGATTCCAACCATGAAGCCCATTTGATAAAGGGAATCATTGTGATAATTGTATTAAGTGATCTTTATAACAAGATTATGTAGAGCGGGTTGCCAACACTTTCATGTCCAAGATGGATCATAGAAGGCCTGATTAGAAGCGAAGGTGATCCAGACCATTAGAACCTTACAACAGGTGTATCTCGCAAATCGGAATGAGTTACTCAACAAACCATATATGATTTTGTGGTAGGAGAAGCAATTTTAGTCAACCAACCAGGTGAGGTCAGGTTTCCCATGCCAAATTTGTGAGATTCCATAAGATCGACGGTCTAAAATCCATTTTATTTCTGTTTTTACTATTTATAGCAAGTTTTAGTTTGATTATAACTCTTCATCCTTTGAGCTTTAAGAGTTGTGTCCAACATGAAAAGTGCTTAGAATAATTAGGAGAATAACGTGGTTAAACAAAATAGAACACTATAAATAGTAAATTTACTATTTATAGTAAGTTATGAATTTTAGGGAGTTTGAGTTGGAGTTTGATTCTGAAACTTTTTCCAAGGTTTGGTATCACTATTTAAAGGGTTGTAAATTCATTTTTATTATTTGCTAATTAAAATTTGAATTTATATGAATTTATTTCTATTCTTTCATATTTTTCATCGTGGAATCGAGGAATCTCTGTGAGGAGTCCAGAGAAGCTCCGTGGATTTGGAGAATTTATCCTTGAGGAAGATGGTGATCAACCTCATCACGTTCATCCCTGCGTCACAAGATGTATATCAGATACAGTAAATTCATACATGTTTTGTTATTTACTCGATCCCACTAGGATATGACATACAATGGTTTTTTGTCTTTTATAACCTTCAAAACTTTCACATTGAATCAGTTTTATGTGCTAACGCGATACATGGTGGCAGCATTATAGGGTTGTTTCCATGGTTTTAATAGTCTAAAGCGACTTATCCAAAAACTACCAAAAAATAGGGCAACACTGACGGCTAAAAATTGTCGGCAATGACCTTCCCCGACGGCTTTTAGTCATCAAACAAGTCTTCGAGAAAGGGGGCGTTAGTGTTGCTCGTCGACGGTTATAAAAAGATGTTGCCATTTTTGATGGCTAAAAAGACATTCACCGTTGGTTGCCAATCGTTCATCAACCACGCATTGGTCGCATTGCTTTTGTTGGTTACCTAACAACATGTAATATTAATTCTTTGTTAGAAGTGATTTCGTAATACCAGTTCATTATATTGTTGTTGTACATAAATAATATGCTTATCACTAGCCATATCATGTTTGAGATCGATACATTCACTACAAGAAAATAGACCTTTACCAGCGGCCAAAACTGCCCCTAAAAGTCCAAAAAACTGCCGGTAGAAGAATTACCGGCGGTCGGGCACGTGCCACTAAAAGGGGGCGTCGCTGTATTTTTAACCGGTGGTCGCCCCTTTTCACCGGCATTTTTAACGCCCGCCGCTAACAGTTGACTTTTAGCGGCGCTTACTATACTTTAGCGGCGCTTCTGGTGACTGCCGCTAAAAACTTTAAAAGCGCCGCTAAAAACACCAGTAAAGAACTACGACAACGCCGGTTAAAAGCAATAAAAATGTCGATAAAAGTTACCACAAACGCTAGTAAAAGATGCAATAAGTGTTGATAAGAGATTGGAGAAACACTGCTATTTTTTTTATTTTATTTTATTTTTATTTTATTTTTTTTAAAAGACAATTGACGCTGCCTAGAGCATCCGTACAGGCCGACATACTAAAATATTAAAAAATAAAATAAAATACAGACATGAGAGATACACCAGCATTGGCTCATTGTGGGGAGGAGGATTCGCCTGCTGGGACGGGTGGTGTTTGGCCGCTTGACTCATCGGATTTGGCTTCTGAGGAAGGCCGGTTCTTGGGTCAGGTGGAGGATTCGCCTGCTCAAACTGGTGGTGTTTGGCCACTTGATTCCTCTGATTTCGCTTCGGAGGAGGGGCGGTTCCCGGTGTCAACCTGCCTGACATCCTCGATCATCTTCACAATGTTTGCCATCTTTGGCCTCTGCTCTGGCATCCTCACCACGCAAGCCATCGCTATCTGCAGCATCTCCACCAGCTCCTCCTCTATGTTCGGATACCTCATCAGCTCCACATCAAACACTTCTGCCGTCCACTCCTCACGGACCACGGATTGCACCCAGCGAACCAAGTGCATCACCTCTTCCCCTGCAGAGGTCTGAACAGGAGACTTCCCGGTGAGGAGCTCAAGGAGTAGGACTCAGACGCTGTAGACATCAGAGGCCTGTGATGCTTTTCGGGTGTCAACCACTTCTGGGGCCCGGTACCCAATGGCCCGAGACAGAGGAGCCGCTGGGTTCATTAGGGTAGTAAGGCCGAGATCGGACACACAGCCGTACTGGTGGGAGTTGAGGAAGATGTTTGAGGATTTTATGTTCCCATGGACAAGCTTTCCTGAGTTCTCTGCATGGATGTAGGCGACACCCCTCGCTGTCCCTAGAGCAATTCTTAGGCGGGTGTCCCAGTCTAGTGGGATCCTGTCCTCACCTCTTTTACCGTGTAATAGTGAGGAGACACTCCCAAGGGTGTAGTAATCATAAACAACATTCTCATGCCGAATTCTCCCCACAATTTCCATCTGCTGCTCAAACTCCCTCTTTCCAACACCCACCTCCTTCAACCTCTTCACCACCACTGTGGTAGCATCTTCCAAGACTGCCTTATATGCTGTCCCAAACATCCCCTTCCCGAGCACCTCGGCAGAAGCCCTCAACAAATCCTCTAAATCAAATGCATAACTACACCCTTCAAAGAAAACCAGCCTATTATTTTCATCTTGGCTACCTGTTACCACCGCTAAAAGCTTGGGAAATGCCGGTAAAAGTTCCGCTAATAGAAATTCCTACTGATTCTTTACTAATCCTTTCACACAAATTCTTGTTGATTCTGACTAATCCTTTCCTATAATTGCTGTCCTACAATCAAATCTCCATCGATCTAACTATCAAATCTCTATTTGCATAACTATCAAAAACCTATGATTGAATGACAAGAATTTGAATTACCCAATAATCTAACATTCATCAAGCAAGACATTGGCAACCTTTATGTTGCCATGTGCAATAGAAGGCGATAATAAGTGCAAATACCTGAACAAAGAACGGAAAGAGAAAAACAAGTACGCAGCTACAAAGAACGGAAAGAGAAAATCTATAGAGTAAAGCCTATTCAAATAGAAATTAGTTTCTTATTTAGAAGATAGAGTTCTGAGGGGAAAATGCTACCTCTGATTGGTGTACTGATCGGAAGATGATGTGAAGTGCGGTGGATAATCTCCAATCTCTTAAGCTTACGTTTATGTGAGATACGAATGTGAATTGAAACAAGGGCCGCAACACAGCTTACTACAAATACTGCTGCACCAACTATATAAGTTATTGTTCCAGGTCCCAGCTGCTTGTGATTATGGATATCCGCTTTGAGAGAGGTATAGTTCTCGAGGGCACTTGACTTGGTTGTTAGGGCATTACTTTCACTCAGACCAATTGACTTGTTGTGGTGAGGGTTATAAGGGGAAGGAGAATGCACAACCCCAGTCACAAACACATTTCCCTCAATACTGTCAAGGAATAGAGAAATTAGTAGGCTGTGAAATCCATTGAAAACATTTTGTGTGTGTAAAAGAATATATGGGCAGTAGATGCCTGAGAATTGGAATTGTTTCAAAATGCTTTGGGATAAAACTGCTAAAGTGGTTGTTTTGGATGTTACTGACAAATAAAAGTAGTTGAATCAGAACTGGAATAAGATTACAAAAATAAAACATGTATAAATACTTGCTAGGAACACACTTGAGTTTGAGACATACAGTTCAGATAGTGGGAGCTTATCCAGGAAGATAACCGATCCAATGAATTGCTTGTTCTGCAAGTGACTGTTGGAGAAATTATAGAAGTTTTAACAAAGGAGACGAATGTAGAACAATTACACATGATTAGAACAAGTGTAGGTCTATTGTCATGCTTACAGAATGTTAAGATTGGTCAAATTACTGAATGAGACTGGCAAATCTCCCCTGAAATTGTTGTAAGATAGTTCCATGAAAAGATATTTAAACAATGAAATTTGGGTCAAATTCAATGGATAAATTCTGATTCTAAGAAAAACAAGTACTCAAAATCGAGACCAAAAAAATTACATATAGATATCTAAATTCTCATCTACTTTTCTACATATCAAAAGTATTGTTTCAAATCTTACAATTGTTTTAGATTTAGTAGATCTGTAAATATGTTTCCAATGGGCCCAGATAGGGAATTGTGGCTAAGATTCCTGCATTCAGATAAAATGTGATTTATGAAAATCTATCCCATATTCATAAACCAAAATCTTTTTGAGTTCTTACTCAACAAGAAACTCACAGGGAGCAGAGATATTTCATAGAAGCTAAGGACGATGGGATGTTCTGGCTGATTTGATTGAATGCCAAATTTCTGCACTGCAAAAGAAAAGAAAAGAAAAAGTTAAAAAATAGAAGACAATAACATGACTGAAGGAGGAAAAAACCAGTAAAAAGGTTCTTACATGTGGGTGGCATTAGGGGGTAAATTGAATGGAATTTCACTGTGAATACTATTGAATCCAGCATCACTATACAAGGAAAATAGTTCAAAATAAATAAGTAGATAGCTAGATAGAGAGAGAGAGAGAGAGAGAGAGAGAGAGAGAGAGAGAGAGAGAGAGCTCCTGAATAATTCACGGTTTTCTTGATACACAAATTATTTGTGAACTATGTACAAATTGTTCACTAATTATTCATTAGTCTTAAGAAACCCAAAAGAAAAATCTCTACTTTTGAAGTTCTCCCCGAAATTTTCTGAATCTCAACTTGTAGAAATGCAGTCTCAGATATCTCCCCGGAATCTCAACTTGTAGAACAAATATCTCAGGCTGCAGTCTCAGATTTTGATTGGGCTGTCCAAACATCTCAAACAAATCAATCATCCTACCTAGTCCATTTTAACCAGATTACACTTACAAAAGTTACACTCTTGCCCACTGCTGCTCCTACTGTTGAACTCAGCAATGCCAACTTCAGTTCAAAAGAGTTGAACTAGAACATTTACAACAACTGCTACAGAAATCATATCACAATCTGAGATTTTACACCACCTCAGCTGACACTGAAAGGACCGAATCCCTGTCAGCATCTAGATGGCCACTCGCTCTCCTTGGCTTCTCGGACTTCGTGAGATGTTTAGACATTATGGATGCCTACTCTTAAATGATGCTCTTGGCTTCAACAAGTTGAGCCTCAAGCTCAAGCTCCCTCTCACTTGCTTCAGAAGTGACCTCTGCTCCTTTTTGTGCATCTTGAAGTTGTATCATCCGTTCCTTTATAGAAGCCATCTTAGTGGGCCAAGACTTTGGCCAGCTCACCCAAAAATGTGACAGACCCTAGACTGAAGTGGGTCATGCCACAGCAAAAAGTGATGATTGAACGCTTATCATTGAAACCTTCCCTAGGGTCACTGAAGTTTTGTATCAATCTAATAATTAATTGTGTTTTTGTTCATCCTTACGGGTATAATTGAAACTGTCTGAACAGTTTGAATGTCATATAAATATCATGGTGGGCCCAAGGAAGTGTCAATGGTGAGTTTTTCCATCCCCACTGTTTTCTGGCCCATTAGAGTTTTGGATGCATTCAATCCCCACTGTTTCCTGTGGTGTGGCCCACTTCAGGTTTGGATCTGCTTCATTTTTAGGCTCATGCCTTAAAATAAGCTGGCAAAATTGATGGACTGCCTAGATAAAAACACATAAATTATGGTAGGGTCCATGGAGCTTTGACACTAGCTAGCTGACTGGTGATTGGGTCACTAACCAAGCCGCATCTCCATGATACACACCATATGGGAGCCATCTCTGCAACACTGTATGCAAAACTTATTCATGTGGACCAAAGCATGTTCACTTCATCGCCCATGGAAAACGTTTTCACCTACTAAAAGTTGATAATTTGAACTCCTTGCAGCGATCATATAGGCATGTTTTCTAGGTAAAGGCAAACTAAAGAGTGGATACTGCAAACTGAAGGGGATTATAAAATCAGATGTCAAGGACCTCATTTGACAACTTAAATGTGTACAATAATAGAGACATAGCAAGAGAAAATGTTTGCACTACTTGAATGATTACGATTGACAATTTAAAAAGAGATTACTTGAATCATCCCAATTATTTTAGGATTGTTGTAAAATTTCGAAATCTTTGATAAAGTGCAAGCATTTCAAAGTTGATCTTTAAATTTGTTCAAGCAATTAAAGATAGGAAAGAAACAAAAATCTTCATACTTAAACCTCAAAATAGTTAGTAGCACATGCATGTCTTGTAATATGCATGATGGGAACGAAAAGCAGTGATTAGAACCATGGAAATGAGTTACAAGTTACAAACATCATCATCATCATCATCTAGGCTTTATACCAATTAATTGGGCAGTTGAAGTTACAAACATGAACCCAAAATCCAAACAGAGCGTTTTGGTTTTACTGCCTTTATAATTTCGTATAACTAACACCAGAAGCAACAGGAAATAAATGTTGATCATATTTGCATCCAGCTTGAAAACAGACTGCAGTTTGTTAATAGCATAAAATGAATCAATGGGTGACAAAAATATTACACCCACCTCACATCCAAGGGCTGTGTACACATCACTGAACTCAAGGCCAATATAACCACTTCCTATAATAGCTATCCAATCTGGAACAAACTCCAGCTTAAGCGCATGATCACTTGTAATTACAGTCTTCCCTGCAGGTCATTATCCATGAGTCATTAATCAGTCATCATATAAATATAAAAAGAAAAGTACCGGTCTCCTATACACCTCAAGAGTCTCCAAGTTTCTCATTTGTTTTTTGAACAGTAATGAAAACTATATTAAAAACCAAACAAAAGAATTTTCCAAGTTTCTTACTTAGCCATCTCTAAGAAGTGAAAAAGGACCCAAAACAATTTGCATGGAGGAAATATCTTAGAAATCAATGGAGAGCACAATGCATTAATAGCATAGCCTTGTAAATTTAAAGCGTACTAATGGCTTATGACCTCCTGCTGAACTAACTGGATAGGATAACAAATGTGCAAATGATCACTCTTCACAAAGGATTTTTTTAACAAATTGCTCGTGAAGGAAAGTTATGTTTGAAATGGGCATGAACAATAGAAATTTTAATAAACCTTATTTTTCAAATGACGTCCTAAAATGATCAAATGTAATGGATAAATGAAGTAGATATAACACAGACATCACAGCGGGCCTCATAAAGCTTAGGATAAGAGTAGATTCCTGTAATTGGACTAATTACAGGCAATTTGCATTTGAAACCACTTTCTTGTGCCCCAACACACAGGGAACTCCCTATGCAGAAGCTTTGTCCATCAATTTCATGATGAGGCAGATCCAAAACTCAAGTGGGCCACATGCACCCTGGCCAAAAAGCACCTCCATATGCAACATAGTGCAAAATCAGGTGAGTGTGGGGCAAGATGGCCCCCACCATGAGGGGAACATAAGAACAAAACCTGACTGCATGGTGATGTTTGCAGAACAAGATAAGAACAAGATACTCGTGTCACCAACTCGATGAGTGAACCATCACGATTTTTGCAGATGATGTTTCATTTCAATGTGTGGTCCACCCTACATGTGCCATGCATTCTCTGGTTGGCACTTTCACTGTGTGTAAAGGTACTTGTGGAGAGAAATACCAATTCTACCATTACCAGGAAACATAAAAACCAGGGAATGAATTCCCTGGCAACCAAACAGGCCCTAAGGGGCACTTCTTGCATTGATATTTTTCCATCAATACTAAGAGTGCACAATGCCCTAGGCAAGTGGCAAACATAAACTTTAGGAAAACAAGCCTTAACATGTTGGCAACGGAATGCAACCCTCTAAATCTCACATGACTATGGCAGGTTATACAAAGAGAAGCTTAGCAATATGTTGATTACTAAGATTTGGCAAAAAGTAAGGAAAAATAATTCAAGATAGAGAACTCACAGTTTTGAACTTCTCCATGTTTGTCTCAAGACAACTCTCTAATTCTGACATTTTCCCAGTGCCATAGCTATTCGCCAAGTCAACGTAAGGCTGCCATGAAGAAACATTTTATGAGTGTATTAAACTTAAACTTAATTGAATACTATCACAAAAGACATAAGCATACCCAAAAAAACTTAAACTTAAGTGCCACGATACCTGCATTCACATTGGGCAATCAGAAGATTGCTTTCCTTCGCAATAGGCAATTTCTGTTGGAAGCAAATTAGAGATCATCAGTTGCACAACAAAAGACAACATGAACTAAACTGAGAACTGCAGTATCATTGTAAGTTGCTTATTTCTATTCTCAACCGCAAGTATATTTATCATCCAACCAACTATTAATAAAGCAATAAAAATATTATTAAGCAAGATCAATTAACAACTATAAATTGTAATTAGATGTTCAACAACTCAATTGATCTGTTCATGTAAATAAGTCCTACTTCCTCATGAATGTCACAAAGAAATTTATGTTATATAGCAAAATTGCTACATGCTTTACATTTTCAAGTCATGATGAGCATTAGTCGAACATATTTCAGCTTGTGACAAAGCCTAACGCAACTAGCTATGATAAAAGCTTAAGCTTAGATGATGATGACGACTTAGAAAATAAATAAATAAAAATAAATCAACAAGCAATACATTCATCATTAAGTAGCAATTTCTAACACAACAAGGAATACCCATTTCCATAGGTAGTTGAAAAAAAAAAAAAAAAAAAAAACAACAACTGGTCTTTGCTATTTTTATGCAGGGACTGGATGTTAACATCAAGATGATGGGATCAAGGGATAATATGCCTTTCACTCAATGGTTTAATCATTTTCAAACGGGTTCATCCAAACATGACATCAATATTTTATAGAAAAACCAAGCTACTTCCTATTATACAAGCTAGGTCCATAGTGTTTTTTTTTTTTTTTTTTTTTTTGTCTTGAGCATGATATAGAATTTTCCTACACTTAGTACTACATGCGGAAAATGTCCATGCTTCAGTATGATTTGTGATGGACAACAACCCATACACCAAAAACACCCACAACAATTAATAGGAAACTTCACATTCATCTGTAAAAATATGAATCCACACAAGGAAAATAGAACAAAAAGGAAAAAGAAAATGTGAACTTGTGAAGATGTCAAGACATGATACTCAAAGCTCCCAACTCAAGAATACAAACCTGCAGTCAAACAAGGAAAAGCTACATGAAACACTCCAAATAGTGAAGAAAAAGAAATGTATTCATGGACTTATAACCAATCTGTTTCAAAATTTTCCAATGGGACTCTTGATCCACACAAGATTGAGATCCTGACTGTTCATCGGGTGGAGCCACAACTTAGATGTGTTGGCCCAAAACTTGGGTCTATGGGCTAATCATGTGCTCCTCACGTGTAGACAAGAATAGATAGTTAAGAAAACTTGATTCATAGCACATTTGATGTATACATGTGTTCCACCAGATAGCAGGTCCATTTTACAAATTCCAGGTTGGCATGGAAAACATGATTGTTTCTATGGTGGAGTATCATGAACTTCATAATCTTATGCATAACGGTTAAATTGCAGACCTATCATGGATATAGCATGGCCTAACAATCATTTAACTGATAAAATAGACAAAGGGCCTCTGTTTTAGAGAAAACCCAAATCAAACCACTTGAAAATAAAAATTAAAAAATAAAACAAACCTCTATTTTGCAGCCTTCTTTTGCAACAATCCAAAAACCAAAAAGAAGAAGAAGATGCAAAAATTCAAATCAAATTGCTTCTTTACTAATAATTTTTTTTTTTTTTTTTTTTTTTTTAATAAGGCTTAAAATTATATTTATCATAATCTAACTAGTACACTTAATTTGGGCAGTTTTTTTTATTTTTTGGACAAAACCGACCATCCTACCTGACAAAAGAAAAAGAAAACAGGGGCCACCTAACGCAAGGGAGGCACAGAAGCTAACCTGGCTCCTAAGAGGAAGGGAGGATAGCAAGTTATATATATATATATATATATATATATATATATATATATATATATATATATATATATATATATGTATATATATATCTATATCTATATCTATATATATATATATATATGTATATATATATCTATATCTATATATAGATATATATATACATATATATATATATATATATATTAGATATATATATATATAATATATATATATATATATATCATATACATATATATATATATAGATATATACATATATACCTATATATGTATATATATATATATATATATATATATATATATATATATATATATATATATATATATATATACACACACAAGTTATTTTAGACTACTAAAGCTAAAATGGGCAATCCTGCAAGTGAACCTATTAGAATTCCTGCTTCATCTTCGTGTCCTATATAACAAAATACATAAATGCAGAGAGGTTCCCAATCAACTCTTCAACTCTCCAGGAAAAATGGTCTTCATGAAAGCTCAGGAGCATTGGACTATTAGATCTCCTTCAGCTTTCTGTGTCCAATGCACCTCACAACTTTTTGTGACCAGCTGTGATCCTTCATTATGGTGTAGAGAACACACAAAATAGTCACTTAAATACATCCAGACCAATCACATTAGCACTTCTCTAACATTCAAAATTTCAATATCGAATTGGAAAAAAGATAATCAAAGCAAACTAAATCAGACTTTGTTACTAAAAATCCAACAACATACGAATTCAGCCAAACCCATCACAGAAACAGTACTCAAACTTTTATAATAATAATAATAATAATAATAATAATAATAATAATAATAATAATAATCCCAAAAATAAAATCTTTTGAATTTCCAATCAGCTACACCAAAAATCAGTTTAAACAGTAGTTGAGAAATCGCAGGTGTTCTTCCCTACAGTTTAGAGAAATGCTTTACACAGGTCCAGGTGAAACAATTTGAGAACAGGGCTACAACATCATTATAGGTTCCTGAACACAGTAAATACCCTCATGAGGCTAAACCTTTGTAACAATACTACAAATGAAGCCAACTACTGCATTCATTAAAACAAAGAAAAATCATATCAAAAATCAAATGATTAAAGATGGACATCAAAAGGATTAATTTGTTGTTACCAATCCTGTTGCATTTTGCAAAACCAAAAACCACTCCCAAGAGGACTCAGACCTTTCCGAACTGTCACTCTCTTTCCAATATGCCAGCTTCTCACAACCACTCAATTCCCACCTCAAGGAAAGAGATGATGAGTTTGCAAAAGCCCTTCCTAATGAGGTGGATCTATGTTGATTGTTGCCCTCCCATATATCAGGTTAGTCCACTCATGGATGGGCCAAAAAAGTATGAAAAAAACTTTGAGATTAAATGTACAACAATGGTACACGTTATTGGTTGAAGCATTTCTTCAAACAACTAACCTGCAAATGTCAGCAGCCATGGACAACGACGGATATGGCTGCCGCTGCTTGATAAACGAAAGGGGAAGTGAGAGGGAGAGAGAGAGAGAGAGAGAGAGAGAGAGAGAGAGAGAGATGAACGGAGAGAGATTGAGAGAGAGTACCTTCGATTTTCTCTTCTTTCTTCAATTTTCTTTGATTGTTGGAGAGAGATCGAAGAAGGAACAACACGTTGAAGAAAACGAGGGGGGAGAGAGAGAGAGAGAGAGAGAGAGAGAGAGAGAGAGAGAGAGAGAGAGAGAGACTTTTGGTCGGATATTGCAGAGAGGAGAGAAAAGGGGAGATGGGTTTTGGTAGAAAAGAGGAGGGAGAAGAAGAGGCGTGATGGAGATTTGGGATAGGCGCGCGTACGGGTTTTGGACATTTGGGGATAGGGCGTCGCGCGGGATAGGAATTTGGGTTTTTTTTTAAAAAAAAAAAACAGCGGTGGTGGCCCGTTTTGTACACGGGCGGCCAAAAAAAAATGCTCCTCATTTCATATACAAGGGCAGTCTGTTGTGGCTGCCTGTGCTAAAAACATCCCTAATAGCCATTTTTCTTGTAGTGATTAAAGGCTCGGTTGTCAGGGATATTTGAACTGAAAGATCTGAGGGCTGCAATGAAGATTCTCGGTATAGATATTCATAGAGACAGATAAAGGAGAAGGATACGGTTATCACAAGAAGAATACATTGAGAAGATATTAGTTAAGTTCGGTATAGACAAGGTGAAATCGGTTATCATACCCCATGATGCTCAATTTAAGCTTTCTTTTGAACAAGTCCTACTACATATGAAAAAAAAAAGTGATGTCTTGTGTATTCTATTCTAATGCAGTTGGCAGTTTGATGTATGTCATAGTCACTACGTGACTAGATATTTCTCACACAGTGGGTGTTGTAAGCAGATACGTGGCTAACTCCGGCAAGCAACACTGGGATGTACTGAAATAATTACTTCGATATATTCGAGGTATAGTGGAGTACGTCTTGACGTTTGAAAAGTCAGAGGACAAGTTAATATGCTATGTTGATTCAAACTACACAAGCAATGTGGATAATAAAATATTGACTTCTAGTTACTCGTTTGTTTTAGCAGATAGAGCGATCAGGCGGATGTCAAAACTCTCGTCTGTAGTGGCACTTTCCACAATTAAAGTTGAGTATATGGTGGTGACGGAAGCATTTGAAGAAGATGTTTAGTTAAAGGGAATGACAAATCAATTTAGGATTCAACAGGAGGCCGTGCCAGTTAATTGTGACAGCGAAAGCACAATTAATTTTGCGAAGAACTCTATTTATCACTCATATACTAAACATATTGGTGTTGGTCATCATTTTATTCCACGGGTGCTTGAGGAAGCAGGAGTGACTTTAGAGAAGATCTACATAAGCATGAATCCAGTTGATATGTTGATGGAGCTTCCAAGGGAGGTGAAAATCAATTAGTTGCAACTGGATCTTTAAGAAGAAGGATAAATACAAAGCAAGATTGGTTGTGCAAGGGTATGCGTAAAAGGAGAGTGTTGACTTCAATGAGATTTTTGCACCTGTGGTTAAGTAGGTGTCTATCACTTTTGTATTGTCGTTGGTTGCACAATACAACCTGGAATTGGAACAGATGAATGTGAACAATGCTTTCCTACATGGACAGTTGGAGGAGCATAGTTACATGAAGCAACCAGAAGGGTTCGAAGTAAAAGGGACTGAGAATAAAGTTAGCAGGTTGAGAAGGTCGTTATATGGCCTGAAATAGTCTCCTAGGCAGTGGTACAAAAGATTTAATACTTTCATGATAAATTAGATGTTTATTAGAACTGAGTACGATTATTATGTCTATTTCAAGACACTGAATGATAGAAAGTTTTTTTTTAAAAGAAAGTTTCTATTCATTTACAAAAACCGGGTTACATTCGGGCATGCCCAGAAAAAAGCGCCAGGCAAGCCTATCGTGATTACAAAAACAGAAAACACAAAAGCTAATTACAGAAGGTTAAGCCTTGCTATCACGACCACTAAACACCCCCAAACCCACCCTATCCAGGAAGAGTAGACCCCTAACATGTTGTGGCAGCTCTGCTACAACTGAGCAGAGACAAGCTCGTTGGGTATCTCTCCCAATCTTGGCCAGCGCGTCGGCTGGGAAATTGGTCTCCCTGAAGATGTGAACAATGTGTGTTTGGCCCAACATTCTGAGATTTTAGATCCTCTTGATCCAGTAGATCCACTTCCATCCTGGACATGAGTTGCCATTCAAAATGTCCACTATTAGCTGCGAGTCAGATTCAATCTCCACCTTATGGAAGCCCCATTGAAGACAGAGGGATAGGCCGTCTAGAATGGCTCGAATCTCCACACACGTGTTTGTACCTTGGCCATACATAGTGGAGAAAGCAAACATAAACTCACATTTATCATTTCTGCAAATCCCCCCACCGCTAGAGCCCCAGGTTACCCCTACAAGAACCGTCGACATTAATCTTGACCCATTCGCTGTGCGGCTTGTTCCATTGCACAACACGTCTGAGCATGAATCTGAGTCATAGAGACCGACCCCGAGTTCCTACACAAGGCTGACGAGGTCAGTTTCTGGGGCGACCTTAATTCACTCCGATCAGCAACATACCTCAGCCACCAATCAACCTTAGCAAATAGGGCGGGAAAGGAGGCCAATTTGCTATCAAACCTTGCAGAATTGCGGGCTTTCCACACCACCTAGCAGATTAAGAAAGGGGCCACTCTCTGCATGCGGATCTGGAATCTTACCTGAAGCAGAGTATGCGCTCTTCCACTACGCAATCTAAAGGCTGAATGAATGAGCTGGCAATATATGGATGTGGAAGATGTCACCCACGTGACGCCAAAGGGCCTTCGTAATGCAACTATGGAGAAAGAGATGAGGGATGGTCTCGACAGATTTTTTGCCCGGATTCTCGAACCCACAGCAGACGCACACTGAAGCAAGCTGCATGCGCCGGGATTGAACCGCGTCGTCCACCGGGACTGCATTCTTAAGGATCTTCCACGCAAGCATAGAGATTTTTGGTGGCATCACACTGCTCCACAAGCTTCTGGACCACTCCATAGGTGGAGAAGGAGACCTGTAAATGTTTCTAACCGAGCTGACTGTGAACTTGCCTGACGGAGCCAGCAGCCAGAAAATGATATCAGGGCCGTTCGATAAGCTGAAACCACCTTGGAATATGTAATCAATTACCTGCTGAGGTAGAAAGCTGTAAACCGCTGAATGAGGCAATGGGCCGTACGGGCCCAAAAAATCCCTGACCTGCATCTCCATCAAAACCTCTGGGATGGAAGTGACGGCTAGATCCAAAAATGGGCCTAGTCCAGACCAGTTCTCCGACCACAGGAGACAAGTTCCCTCTCTTATCCGCCGCTGAACAATAGGAGCCAAGTGGGAAAGTTGTGACTGAATTCGATTCTAAAGAGGGGAGGCAAAGGAGCATCACCTATTCATTTCATCTGGATGCAGTAAATGATTGATGATTGTATTTGGCAGCCATGTAAGTGCCCCACAAGCTATCTTTCTTCTCAAAGAGGATACTCCACGCCATCTTCAAATGGAAGGCTTGCATGACCTCATGCAACCGCCTAAAGCCCAGCCTACCTTCTTCAAGAGGAATTGCCATTCTCTTCCAATTCATCCAGTGTAGTTTCCTTTTACCTTGTGACCATCCCCAAAAAAGTTACAGAAACACCTTCCCAAAGAATGTAGAACCTGCAGAGGAATATGCGCCGCCGCAAGAGAGTGGATGGGGACACTTCCCAGAACATGCTTGATGAGAACCATTCTACCCCCCTGAGAGAGAATCTTAGCCTGCCATCCATGGATTCGCCCTTTTATTCTGTCCAGCAACGGTTGAAACATACTTGATTTTACTCTTCCCACCGAGATAGGAACTCCCAGATATGTAAATGTGGAGGAGGCCCTAGAAATTCCTAAGACATCCTCGATTGCTCTTACCATGGATGTCGTCGTCTTGTCTGCACAGATAAAATAGCTTTTGCGGAGATTAATGCTTTGGCCTGAAGCTCCCTGATACGTGTCGAGAAAACCTCTTATGACCCAAAGCGAAGCGAGACCCCCATTAAGGAATAAAAGGGTGTCGTTGGCATAAAGGAGGTGGGACACACGCGGACAGACCTTGCGGGTTTTGAAAGGGGTGCACCGGCCTTGGTCCAACAAGGACTTAAGGCCCCGACTAAGGGCCTCCGCTATGATAACGAAAAGCGCAGGGGAGGAGGATCTACCTGTTGCTGTCCTCTGGTTGATTTGAAGAAACTAGTCACCTCTCCATTGACTATCACCGAAAACCAATTATTATCCTAGCAATTTTTAACCAAGTCCACCCAGCTTTTACTGAACCCGAACCGAAATAGGACCTGCTTGAGAAAGTGCCAATCAACCCTATCATATGCTTTCTCCATATCCAACTTAAGAATGATGTTTCCACCCCGGACTTTCCTGGAAATGTCCCTGAAAAGCTCCTGGCCGAGAGCGATGTTTTTTGAAATGAGGTGACCTAAGATGAAAGCCCCTTGCTCTAAGGAGATGATCAATGGAAGGATTGCACTCAATCTAGCGGCCACAATATTAGTAAAAATCTTGTAAAGGCAATTGCATAAACTTATAGGATGGTAGTCTGAAAACTTCTTTGGAGATTGCATCTTTGGGATTAAACAAATGAGAGAAGTAGTAACAATCCTGACAATTTTACCACCTTGGAACAGATAGATGATGGCGTTCTGGATATCTCGGCCCACCACTTCCCAACAAGAAACAAAGAACGCGGTTGAGAAACCATCCGGCCCCGGAGCGGCATCCGTGGGAATAGACTCGACAGCCTTCTTAACCTCTAGAAGAGTCGGCGGGGCCATCAACCCGTGATTCTATGGCTGAGAAACTAGCTGCGGGATGACCTGAATAATCTGGTGCGTGTCAGAAACAGCTGAGGCACTGAACTGCCGCTTGAAAAATCCACCGCCTCTACCTTTGTACCGTCTGGATCTTCAATGCCATAGCCCGAATCTGAAGTGATCTTTTAAATAAGAGATCTGCGATGTTTTGCAGCCACAGAAGCATGGAAAAATTTTGTGTTTCTGTTGCCTTCTGCTAGCTAGTCAATTCTTGCATTTTTCTTCCAATAAATCTCCTACATCAATTCTAGCCTATTGAACTTATCAGTTGCTGATCTAATCTCGTTGAGCTGCTGAGGAGAGGGTCCGTCCAAAGCATCTACGGTTTGGACGCTAGCCTATAGCTCGCCTAGCTCCCTCTCGACCTGACGGACTTGCTCGAAGATGTTTCTGAAAATGTTTTTGTTCCATATTTTTAGATCTTGCTTCACGGCCTTTAGTTTCGCAATCACATTAAACACCGGGTGCTGAGATTCCGCCCTTTTCCATGCTATGCTGACATCGTGCTGAAAGGACTTGTGCTGAGTCCACATCCGCTGAAATCTGAAAGGCTTAGGGCCATTGGGGGCTCCTGGGGGAAAACCAAAAGCAGAGGGGCGTGGTCGGAGTTGACCCTAGGCAGATGTTGCACTTGGAAGGTGGGAAAGAAAGCTGCCCAAGTAGCATTAATCAGGACCCTGTCTAGTCTCGCCCATACCTTGAAGGAACCTGCTTGATTGTTACTCCAAGTGAACCTGTTTCCCGTGAAGCCTGCATCCAGCAGCCCTGCATTATTAATTGCATCAGAAAAATCAGCTGAACTATAGCTCTATCCAACTGGCTTCTACTTCTTCTCTCAGAGGCATCGTCACGACATTGAAGTCCCCACAGAGCACCCAAATACCATTCACTGAGGTTGACATTGCAGCCAGCTCATCCCACAGCGCTCTCTTGAGAATCCTCGAGCAACTGGCATAAACAAATGTCAGAGTGATAGGGACGACCACTTCCTGCAAGTTGATAAGAATAGATAGGGATTGATGTGACATATTAATAACTGAATAAGGGATAGAGGATTTGCAGAAAAACCAAAATTTACCCCCTACATCCCCATTAGAACAAGATGAGTGGTAACCGAGGGACAAGCTAACTCCCACCCTCTTCTCGTCTCTGAGCATCGGCTCAAGTAATACTACAATCCAAGGGTTATGATCCCTGATAAGCCTCTTAGTAGTTCTTAAAGAGCGTTGGTTCCCTATTCCACGAACATTCCATAAAAGGATCTTATCCCTTCGTAACACATCTGGTATTCACAGCCCTTCGCCTTTGTCTGCGTAGTCTCGACTCCCATTCTCCTCTTGATAAAGTAATCTTGCTTGTGCTAGTCTTCCTTGCAGGTTGTTTCCCCCTTGCATTGCCCTGTCTACTTCTATTTTGCTTCAGTCTGTCAAGTAGTTTTCCTGCCTTTGGATCACCTTCCAACCCAGCGTCACCTTGGTTTATGTTCTGCATCATTAGCTGATATTGCTATTTGTACTTCGTGATATTTTGATCCGACACGTTACTTGCGGTGTTTCTTTCCATATCTATGGCTGCTGATTCGAAGAAAGGAGATAGATCCACCAGAAGATCCAGTCTGTCTTCCTGGACGCCAACCTTTAGGGTGGAAAAAACTGGCAACTCCCCATTCTAGCTCTCTAATGTTGAAGCCCTGACAAGCCCCCAGCATCACTGGAGTTAGGATCTCCAACTGCAGTAGAGTACTGCAGTTCCATTTCCTTGTCCTCTTCAATAAATCTCTCGCCGAGGTCCAAAAGTCTCTCATTTCCTTGTGCAGGATCATTGGAATGTTGCTGTTTTCCTTTCCTGGGTTGAAATTGAGGAATGCTGAAAAGTTCAGCTAGATCATTTCTATCCATCTCCAAGTTACAATTTTAAAAGTTTAATGGAGAATATCCTTCGGAGCGTGAGCAGAAATGCGCCTCACCCCAGTGTTGAGCATACGACGCTGGGAGTTCATTGCCCAAAGGGTGCCTCATCTGATCTATATTCTACATTTCCTTATCTGTCGGGGTTCTCAGCCCAGCCTGTTGCGCCTTGCCCCAGTGCCAAGCAAATTGTGGGTGTTGTTCCTCTCTAGGAATAGTGGGACTTGTAGAGACAGCAACTGCGATGCTGGGAGAAAATGGGATAGCGGCAGCGAGGATGGGGCTGCTATGAATGGTCTGCCCAACTGCTGTTGGGGCGGGACCATCTGCATTGCACACTGGTTCAAGTTGAGGTGGAGGTTCCTCAGCTTCTAGCACTGGGTCTGCTGTATAACAGATTAGAGGGACCTGAATTGAAACCTCTGATCCTGTGGCCTCATCATTGTCTTGAGTCGGAATAGTAGCAAGAGTAGCCGGGTGATTGTGGAATCTGCTGACCACCCACGCTTTCGCACATTCATAAAGTTCATTGTACTAGTATTGTACGTAAATAACATGCTTATCACCAACTATAATATGTCTGATATCGATAGGTTGAAGGCTCAGTTGTCAGGGACATTTGAAATGAAAGATCTGTAGGCTGTAAATAAGATTCTTGGTATAGATATTCACATAAACAGATAGAGGAGTAGGCTACAGTTATCATAGGCAGAATACCTGGAGAATGTGTTGGTTAAGTTCGGTATGGACATGGAGAAACCAGTTAACACACCCTATGCTGATCACTTTAAACTTTTCTTCTGAATAATATCATACTATAAATAAAGAAAAGTAAATGATGTCTTGTGTACTCTATTTGAGCGCAGTCAGCATTTTGATGTATGGTATGGTTTCTACAAAACCAAATATTTCACACGCAGTGGGTGTTGTTAGGAGATACATGGCTAACCCCGGCAAGCAACAGTGGAAGGTAGTGAAATAATTACTTCAGTATATTTGATGTATAGTGGACTACGTCTTGATGTTTGAAAAGTTAGAGGACAAGTTAATAGGCTATGTTGATTCGGACTAAGTAGACAGTCTAAATAATAGAAGAAGATCAACTTTTAGTTACTCGTTTTTTTTAGTGGGTGGAGAGATTAGTTAGATGTCAAAGATCCCATTTGTGGTGACACTTTCTAAAACCGAAGCTGAGTATATGGTGATGACAGAACGTTCAAAGATGGTGTTTGGTTAAGGAAAATGATAAACCAATTTGGGCTTCACTAGGAAGTCGTGCTAGTTAATTGTGACAGTGAAAACATAATTAATTTGGTGAAGAACTCTGTTTATCACTCACGTACTAAACATATTGATATTGGTCATCTTTTTATTCGACAGGTGCATGAGAAAGAAGGCGTGACTTTAGAAAAGATCCACGCAAGTGTGAATCTGGCTAGCATGCTTACAAAGGCGGTTCCTATAGTGAAGTTCAAGTTCTGTGCAGTTTTTCCAGGCTTAGCGATGGCTTAATGAAGGCAGAGTGTGCACGAAGAAGTGCTAATAAAGCTATGATAAAATTTGATTAGAGATAGTAGTGGCAATGAGTAATGGAGTGTGAAGATGAAGACATGGTATAGGTTGTTATCTAATATCTTAAATTTGTATATAATAGAGTCTATCGATGTCATTAATATACCAATCGATTCCATCAAGTAAATGTCGATGCCATTGACAGATATTCGATCCCATTGATAAAATCTAGAAAAATTAATCTCAGTTGACTGCTGGACAATTTTATAGGTTGCTACTCGATGGCATCAAAGGTTCTTCGATATCATCAACTGGTCCTCGATGAGTATCGATGCTATTAAAGGTCCAATCGAAGGTGTGGTCAGAATTGTATAAGTGCGCGATTTGTTTCCTATTCCAATTATGGTAGCATATATATCGAATGCAATATTGATTATGAAAGCAATATTGCTAGGGTTTTCAAGGAGGTTTTTAGGGTTATTTGGATCAATAAATTTATCCATCCCTTATAATATTGCTATCATAGTGGATTGTTTGTTGCTTTGTGCTATGGTTTTTTCATGTAAAATTTATGTGTTTTTTGCATGTTTAGTTTACGTTTAATTTCATCTCTTTTTTCTTTTTCTTATTGAATTTGGGTTTGCTTCCACACGACCCAATGATATATATGACCTTGTGAACTGGTTGGATGGCAATGAACCGTCACGGTGGACCCTAGAAAGGTTTGGCTGTCATTATCACCGTTGCTTCCTGTGGTGTGGTCCACCCAAGCCTTAGATCTGCCTCATTTCTGGAGCTTTTTTCCTAAAATCATATGGAAAATTTGATGGATGAGTGGATAAAACGGATACATCACGGTGGACCTTCAGAGCTCCCGTCCGTTCATAGGTAGGGGCGGACTCCGTGGTACCTAAAATGCGTCCTTCATTTTCACCAACAGTACGGTCAGAGGATTCTTTTTGAAAATTCAAAGTACTCAATTGCTTCTCTTGCAAATTCAAATTAGCCAACCCGTTTTTATTTATTTATTTATTTAAATCATAGATTTAGGCTTTAAGAGGATTGTTTGATAAAATTAATTCCCAGACTCTATTTATCCATATTCTTACCACCAAAATTTAAATGGTAGTCAAACACCAACATACATAGAAATACACAGTATATATGTATATATATGCACCAGATGCAATTTACCAAACACGCAATCCAGCATTCATCAAGGAACAATGTCTCAAACTCTCAACCGAGATTAGATCAAGGGCTCTCCGGAGGGCTTGAACCCGAAGTGCTTGCACCAAGATCAACATCCGGTGGCATGGAGATCGCATGCTTGATCTCAGTCCCCACCCACCCAACTTTCCTTCCATTCCCAAGCACCATAGCACCAACCAGATCCGAATGTCGGTGCACCTCAACCTCTTCTCCGATGACTGACATGTCTATGATAGTCGCCCCCTCGCCCACGATCGAGCGCTGCCCAATTACACCTTTGCACCTCGCTGGACTTGGACCCCATTCATTAATATGCAGTTTGAAACGTTCGCATATTCATCCACACTACAATTTGGTTCCATGATCACAGACGGCGCCACATAACTTCTTTCGTCTACCCATAAACGTGGATTGCCAGACATGTGCAGCGATCCTTCTCTGTAGGCATTGAGTGCTCCATCGAAGCCTCTATTTTGCAAATTGAAATGGAGACCCTTCGAGTGCATAGAGGTTTCCTTCAAGTGCTAGCGTGGGAAGGATCTCTTCTTCAAAAGACATCAATCTTAGCTGGGCCTTATCGACGACAGATGGATTCAAGAGATAGATTCCAGCGATCACATAGCCACTGCTGTCGGAAGTCCTGTAGTGGTCTCCCTCGATGCAGTGGAACATCCCCGTCTCAGGGTAGAAGGACTGAACATCACCGAGGTCTGGGCGAACCGCCTTGTGAACTCCCTGACCATTCCGGTCTTATCATCAATGATCACAACGTCTTCTTGGTCGCATAAGCTGGCTTCCTGACAATCTCGGATTTTCAACAGTGGAAGTTGATGGGTTAGTTTGGATCGATGCACAATCAAATAAAATTGCAATTCATAGTTTAATCAAGAGGAAATGCCGCTGAATGATCGAAGGTAACTCTCAATTGGATGGTTACAATGTAGGAGTTATCAGTGGCCACACCAGATGGTCTTTGATCCTATTTGAACCATCCGATCTTGTAATGTCGATCCTTGGCTATTCACTGTGAGAGCCACAACATCGACATTCTAGATTATAAGACTGCAGGGGCGTGTACAATTGCAACGTGTGACCTATGGTCCACCTTGAATCACCAGAAAAGGCCTGATGGAAACAAGATAGTTTGAGTCCCACCTCTAACATGCAAATGATCAGAGTTTGTTGCTTCAGACCATCCTTTCCTGGGTCACATCAGGGGTGGGCCTTGGCACGAAAAATATACTATCTGAACGATCATGGTCCTTTGATGGTGTAGCCTTCAAGTGGGCGATGGAAAACATAAATGAGCAGGGACCTACGTCCATTGTCGAAAATATAATTTGAAAATAATTGTTTTTACTGGTTTACTTTAGAAAGTATCTAGAAAGTGTCTGGAATCTTTTTAGAAATTATTCCAGTCTAGCTTAGAAAGTGTATTTTGAGTTTAGTAGATAATTAATGTTCTTTATATAAAGTTGTAATGTATTTACTCTTATATTCAATTCTTTCTCAGGAGTTTGTAAAAAGGGACTTCATAGACATGGTAAACAACAAGAAGGAAAATCCTACCTTCCAACAATTCAAAGCATTGTAATATCCACTTTCTTAATTCAAAATATACAAAAGCATTCTACTAGCAATACTCCTCGGTCTAAAAATATTTTCTTCCTCTCCTCTTCTCCAACATACATGCGGGCTATAAAAATAATGATAATAATAAAAAGAAGAAAGTCCACTGATTGGATGGTTGTGATCAATTTAGTACCACTAATTATTGGATCAGAAAGTGGGCCATCCATCTGATGGATGCTCCAAATGATCAATCCCATCAGCCACGAGTGTTTACTTTGGGACGGGATCATATGGCTGACTACATCCTGATTCATTCTTTCAACCCAATATTTGTACCATCTAAAAGAAGTGTGCACCAAAAATACCATTTCACCAAGAAAGAAGAAGAAGACAATAAAACATAATATGAGATGAGATCACATACAGGCACTTTTCTTCTTCTGTTTTTTTCACATACAGGCACTGTGTGAGAACTTTCACATACAACCTATCAACGAATCGTATCCATGCAAAAGGTGAGCCCCATGCTAAAGGTCACCTTAGCATGAAAGTCTTGTTGATCCACCCCATTAGGTGGCCAGACCTGTACAATGGATCAGATCATCAGTTGTCCACTGAAAGTGTGGCCCTCCTGATAAGTGGACCCAAATGATTTTCATGGTGCAGCCCGCCTTTTATATGGCTCTAATATCCTCCAAAATCAATGATGTATATGAAATTCACATACAGTGGCTGTATGGGATCATTTCTCATCCAATGATACTACAGATGGGATGATCATATACCCATTTGATCACCATGGTGGCCTCACGCTTATGGAACTCGTGGAATGTGATCATCTTCGTCAATGGGTAATGGCAGATGATGTCAATCCTTAGAAGAAAGAATGGCCCATCACCATCAACGGCCAACAACCCCCTCTGCTTTGCCACTGCCAACCAACCTCCCGATCCATATGCGTCCCTCGACTCACAGATCGTGATCTTAACCCCGAACGCACGTTCCAGATTTTCCAATTGTTTCTTCATTGGCTGCACCCCAAAAACAAGAAATCCAAACCAAGAATGAGATTTTGCATGCATGCATCCATTTTTTTTTTTATTGGGATACGTACGTTGCATGCGTGGTTACCTCTTCCAAGAAATCGACGGCTAGGATTATCTCGGAGACGAGTGATCTAAGCTGCTCAATCTGATGGAGGAGCATCGGTTTGTCGTCGATGCCTTCGAGAACATGGCTTTGGTCGACCCTGGGCCGTGGCGGTTCGATCGTGTGACCTGTAACGAGTATGAGAGCTTTCCTGCTGGCGGCCATCTTCTTGAAAATAGTTTCGAATGATTTTCTTGGCAAGAAGAAAGAGAAGGAGAAATGATTTTTTTTGTTTTCTTTTTATTATTATTATTTTTGTTATGACAAAACTACCCTTTAAATCAACGGCCCGGATGGAGGTCTGTCCAAGCACGGCCTGCGCACTTGATGGGGCAAAACTAAAGGCCCTAAGCCCGGCCACTCACTTCTGTGGAAGATCTGGGCTGTTCAATAGGCATGGCCCATGCATGATATATGACAAAAACTGGCCTTGAAAACCCAAGTGTGCCCCGGCCAAGATGATGGGCTTTTGAGCACAGAAGAGCCCAACCCTCTTAATAGACGGTCTTAAATTTTTAGGCCCGGTGTAGCATTGGGACGTACTATTCCAGCCAAAGCCTGACGGACCAGCCATATCATACAGCCAGCTAGGAACCAACCTTCCTGCCTAGATGGATGATCCGAACGGCCCATCTCAGGATCTCTCACATCCTTAGGGAAGCCAATGGTCAGGGACGCGGATTGCGTCCTACCCCCGCCCGGACGGTAATCCATCCGGGCGGGGCTCTGTGGGGCCTACCGTGATGTAAGTATTTTATCCATACCGTTAATCATTTTTATATGATCATTTTAAGGTATAAGCCAAAAACTAAGATAGTTCCAGCGCTTAATTTGACCACAAAGTGGAGATTGAACTTCCACCATTAAAAACTTCTTGGGAGCTGGAGAAGTGTCAGATCAAGCTGAAATTTGTGTTTTCACTTCATCCAAGTCTGCATGACCTTATTAATAGGTTGGGTGGTAAAAAAAAATAAATCACGGTGGCCCTTAGAAGGGTTTCAACGGTGGTGTCATTATCAGTGTAGCTTCCTTTGATGTGGTCCACTGGAGCAGTGTAACTGCTTCATTTTTTTATGTTACCTTACAATGATCATATAAAATCGATTAATGGTGTGGGTAAAATACTTACATCACAGTGGGCTCCACAGAGCCCTGCCCGGACGGATCACTGTCCGGGTGGGAGTAGGACGCAATCCGCGTCCAATGGTCAGATGGTTTGGCAAAGGATGGCAGTAAAATGCAAATTGATAGGTACTTCAGCGATGCATCCTCTCTGCCCTTCTTGATTAAGGGCCGATACCTTCTAGATAGAACCGGACTAGGCTCTATTAGAAAATGTCCGGGTTTTTCCTACTTCATTTTTGGGCTCAAGACCTAAAATTATCTGGTAGGATCCGATAAAATATATAAATCACGGTGGATCTCACAGAGTGTACTCAGTAGGTTGAGCGTAGTGAGTTACTCACTACGCAATCCGCTTCCGACGACAGTGGGTCATGGGCCCGCTCATCCTTCATTATTGCATTCCAGTTTCGGTTTTTACATGCGCCATGTGCTTAAGGTCCCACCACACTAGGACTTTATACGGTAATGATAGAAAAGAAGTAGCCAAGCTTCACATCGGATGATCCTATCCGTTGGTTGAAGGATTTTCGAACATTTAATTTTGATACTAGATTGCATAGGTTCTTTAACCGTACATTTAAAATAGTATCCACATATCAGAGGGTAGGATCTATTCATCACAATTTTCAGTCCTGATGTTTAGGACATGTGTAGTGCCTGCATGCATGTCAGGACCGACTGTGCGGTTAGATTCCAATCAACCAATTTGACCCCAAGCACCGATGTAGGCAAATATAATGATTGTGTCCATATATGAAAGAGATATGAGTAGATCGGCTGTCTTTTCATCCACCAGTAAATTATTTTAGATAATGATTATGTGATGATAGGAGGGTGGGATTCTTCCTCCCAAAAATGAGTTCATCTTTGCATCCCGTGCCAAAGGACTTTTTATATAAACCTTGTTGTTATCAAACAAGAAGGAAATGTACACTCGGTTGAGGCACAACCGTAAGGAGTCTTTTTAAATGAAGAACGGCTTTATATATATATATATATATATATATATATATATATATATATATATATATATATATATATATATATATATATAGAAGCAAGTGGGAACTCCCCACCAGAAATATATTGAAGAACGGCTTGTATTGAGATAAATGTCTAGTATATGAGTGCATACTCAAATTACATTTAATCAATTACAGCTAAAAAATTATCGCTACTGCTAAGATAAAGATAAAGTCAAGATTGTGCTAAGATAAGATAAATTTGATTGGATTTGTTGGATTGGTATGACATCTCTTGTGCAGTAGATTTTCTCTGTTATCTATAGACTTCCCTGGATACTTTGTATTTGCTCCTTTACTTCAAATGTTATAGTAGCCGAATCACCACCACGTCGATCTTCCATATTCTTTTCTCTTTGTATTCTTCTAACCACTCCTCTTCTCTCAATCAGTACTTTCTATCTTTTAGACTTCTCAGCCACACCTCGTCATTAGATAAAGTGTATTGCCATCGGCGCTAGCTGATCTTTCATAACAAGCGTTCCGAGTATCTTCAAAGATCCTCCCATAAACCAATTCCTTTTTGTGCAATAACATGTGTCATTTCTTGATTGGTTATTTCAGGGCTAAGGTATAATAGAATCATCTGACGAGTATGAGTTTTGGCTCATGTTGTCTTCCGCTGCAACTTGGGCTCGGGCAGCTGACCCAATCTGAGGTTTGGTTGGGCTAGGTTGGATTGTTAGGGACCTTCCAACTCTCAACCCCACCCAACTTACCTGAGTTGCATCCTTAATTGTATTTATATTAAGGGCCAGTAGACTGACCATCAGGATACATAGGTGCATCTTGATGGTTAGTCTACTAGGCCTTAATATAAATACAGTTAAGGGTGCATGATAATGTAACAATGATGAACCTATTTTAGGGCAGAACAAGAGACTAGCAACAGGGAGCTCTCCGCCGCTTGATCCTTGCCGACCCCTCCATGAGGGGTCTCCAGTGACAGGGAGCTCCACCTCGGAAACCACAGTCTCCGGGATCATCTTATCCTACAGGGAGAGACCGAGGAAGAACAGAATACCGAGAGAAGGGGCAGCCATGGAATGTAGAGATAGAGAGGTACTAACCACAGAAGAGGAATTCACCACTGTTGGCTCAGCACAGTAGAAGAGCAACATATACGGCATCGAAATTGAGTCCAATTGGGTCCGAGTACCCCAAGAAATCAAGGATCAGCCAATACTCCCCTAGGGGAAACCGGCTAGGTCAGAGGGTTCCATACTTCAGCCTTTTTGTTGGAAACCTCCCTTTCGATTGCTCAGTGTAGGACATTAAAGAATTTTTTGGCAAATATGGGAAAGTGGTTGACGTTTTCATCCCCACTATCCCTGGAACAATTAGGTAGAGAGGATATGCCTTTGTCCGATTTCTATATGCGGATGAAGCCAGGACAACGAAAGGAGTGCTGGACGGAAAGCATATCGATGGTAGAATTGTAGCGGTCAGAGAAGCCAAGTCAAAACCCTACTTAATCCAGAGAACCAGGGAAGGACGAAAGGAATGGTAAAAGCTACTAACCCATCACCGTTTTAACCAAAGCCCACAACAAAAATTCTCCATCGTATAGGCAATTCGGGGAACCCTTCCCATAGCTACGCCTATATCAGTTGTTGCAGAATCCTTCTCTGTTAGAGCCAATGAGGCGGCTGTCAAAGTGAAATGTAAATCCATGGAAATGACTTTGGTGGGTTATGCTGATAGTGCTCATACATCTATTCTTCAGCTGATTCAGACCATTAGAAAATTGAGATTCGTTACATCGGCAGTTGACGTCGCAAGGGTATCTACAAACAACTTTCTAATAGTTTTCAAATCCAGAGTGGAGCTCCTAGATTTCTTCTCGGACCATGCCCTCCAATCAATTATGGGCCTAGTGAATGTGGAAGCATGACACTCGAACATAGTTACAGGGCAAGGAGGTAGTTGCATCGGAATGTATGGAATCCCAACTCATGCATGGCTTGAATCGGCGATTGTCAACGGTGAAGCTCTTTAACGATAAGGAGTTTGGTTCTCAATGCTCTTCAACAGTGAAGCTAGTGGATTCTTCAAATCTAAAAAGGGTCTTCGCACGCCAAGGGGACCCTCTCTCTCTGAGCCTTTTCATCCTAGTTATGGAGGACCTCAATAGGAGCCTTCATGCATTTGAAAAAAATATCTTTGCATGCCTTTCAAGACCTCCGGAGGGAGCTAGACCATCTCTCATCTCCTGTTTGCTGATGACACCACCATCTTTATCAATGGTAGCAGAAACTCCATCTCGGTTATGTTGAACTTCCTCAACAAATTCCCTGCAGTTTCAGGCTTGAAGATTAACAAAGGCAAGAGTAGCTTACTGATGCCCTCCAAGATGATAGTAGGACGAATCAGAGTAGTGGAGAGATTGTTAGAGATTGCAAGAGCTACAACCCCATTCATTTACCTCGGGGGTCCCCTTGTTGAAAGGCATAATTAAGTCAACCTCCTTCCAGCCTATGATAGACAAAATATTGCACCGTATCTCAGGATGGAAAGGCCGCTGGGTAGAGCTACCCTCATTCAACACGTTCTGTGCAGTGTCCCAATCTATATGTTAGCTGTTGCAGAGGTGTCAAAAGGGACGCTATCAACTTTGGAGAAGGGATTCGCTGACTTCCTCTGGGGTTGGACGGATGGGAGGAAGAACCTCCATTGGGTAGCTGGAAAAGGATAACAATTCCTAACTCAGAGGACAGGTTGGGTATTAAGGCAATGAGGGATGTTATGGAAGCAACCAGGTTGAAAAGGACCTGGACGATCCTTTACGGGGTCAAGAATAGCCTATGGGGAAACTTGATGCGATCCAAGTATGGGATTAACGAGCAAACTTGAGGTAATACTAACCATCGCTCGTCAGATTCCCCATGTTGGAAAGAAGTGAGAAAACTGCTTCAATTGGTACAAGACAATTCCCACCTGCTACTAGGGGAGGGTTGCTGCAACTTCTGGACCTCTAACTGGACGGACCTGGGCCCCCGTCTTGATTGGATCGTGAGACATATTCTTATAGAACTACAACATTTGAAGGTGAAGGACGTCCTTGGCCCCAATGTCATTTTGTTAGATATCTGCACTCCCAGATTGTGGTAATATTGTACGCTAGATACACAGGTCTGACGACAATGGCGATTTATGCCACTAATAACTGGATGCCAGAAACAATTTTGGAATCAAGCCCCATGGTCCAGATCCGAGTCTAATAATCTATAAACAAACTTCACAGATATGGGCCTACCGGTTCGACAATAGATTCAAAAGAATTGATCCGCCATGACTGGTGCACAGTCGTCTTCGATATCAGCTGTTGAAATTATAATTTGTGAAATTGAATGCCCGTATAGTGCATCAGAGATGGAGATAAAAAAAATAAAAAATTAAAAAAAAAAAACCTTAATTAAAATTCATACCTGATTAGGACGTCATCGTTGTAGGCTTGATGCCGCAGTCTTTCGCATCTTATACCTTTTAGAGAAGCGTCGAGATGGTAATATAAGCTTCAGTCATGTGTAGGCTTGAGAACCCAACACTACTTTGATCGTTTAGAGGTTTGAGTAGTTTGAAACCCATCGAAACTCGTCTCTCTTAAGCTTCACACGAATTTGATAATCTTAGTTCAACTAGATCACCATGCATGTAACAGAGTTGTAGCACACCACCCTTTACATGATTTTAGATGAATGACAACTTTGTGGGGTCTAATGGTACACCAAATCACACTATCTTACCGTTATGAAAATCCATACCGTTGATGAATAAGACCTACATTATAAAATTCTTACAACTTGACCGTTGCCTACCTTCCATTAGCACGTTGTTAAAAGAATACAAACATAGTTTAATGACAAGGGAGAGGGGGCCATCTACAAGAAAGTATGCATGTGAAGATCTATGTTTCCACGAGGTGGGCCACTGTTTAGACTTCAGGCCAGAGGATCTAAAGTGTGGCTCACCTGATGGCCACAATATTGTACCAAAAAAATAATGGCTAGGAAAAAGACATTTTAGGCATCTAATTCTTTCGCATAACGTGGTCCACTTGAAGGGAAAAACTGTCTAATTTTGTGGCCCACCTGATGGAAAGCGCATGCCATATTGGCAAGTTTGCTAGCGTGTGAATGGGCAAGGCTCCACATGCGTGTGGTCTCAGCAAACCTTCTTAAAAGTCTTAACGACTTTCAGTCTAATATCATACACGACCGGCGTCTTTGAACAGTATACACGCCTTTCTGTTCTGACAAGCGGGGTCCGTGTTTTCCTAATCTAGACTATTGGTGTATTATTTCTAAGGCTATAGCATAAAAGTATCTCGATAGGACAATCTTAGCCGTTCCACTGGTCACGTACATAGATGGACATTTAAGAATAGAAATAAAACAAAAATTCCCATCCAACTAAAAAAAAAACGCAATTTGGTGGTTGAGATCTTCTAATCTGGGGTGTTTTTGGCTCATGGTCCTTCGACAATGGGCCACAATAAATAAATGGTCTTGATTAACAAATAATGGCCCAAAGAGCTTGTAAACCATCAAGATGGCCATTCAGAAGTTAGTAATACCAGATGGCATTTGCATTCCGCCCGCCCCCTAACTTGCAAGCGTTAGATGCAGTCAAGTCACGTGTACACACTACACATGTTCGCACATGCCAGACGGGTGATCCAAGCGGTCCATCAGGGAACTCGAATTCGGTAGTGGCACCGCACCTTGATACTGGTCGGTGCTGGAAAAACCCAATGTGCCTCGCGATGATGTATTTGTTTTATCCACTCTGTCCATCCATTTTGCTAGATCATAGATAAGGCCAAAAATGAGATAAATCCAAATATTAGGTGGACCACACCATAAGAAACAGTGGTGATTGAACGCTCACAGTTCAAAACATCCCAGAAAAACTTTTAGATCAAGCTAATATTTGTGTCTTCCCTTCACCAAATCTGAGTGACCTAGTATTGATCCCTAGTAGGGGAGGCTAACAGTGAAGTGTTAACTGACAATGGGGTGTACAGAAAAGAAAAAAAAAAGTGTTTGTAAAATCTATCGACTTGGACTAACACATCCTCAATAATCCCTCTTGGTACACGAACAGAGCAATCGGCAAGTTGTAGTATGGTTAGGGTGGGTTTTAACTCACCCAAACCTAACTGTTTGTATACCGAGTAGGGAATCAGATTGACGCTTGCTCCTAAGTCAAGAAGTGCGTGATCAATTCGATAGTTCCCGATTACACATGATATGGTTGGGCTACCGGGATCCTTGAATTTCTGCGGCACGTCTTGCTTCAAGATGACACTCACTTTCTCAGTTAAGAAAATCTTCTTTTGAATACTCTGCCGTCTTTTAGTCGTACATAGGTCTTTCAGAAATTTCGCATATGAAGGAATCTGTTTTACGACATCAAGTAGAGGAATGTTGACTTTCACTTATTTCAACACCTCTAGAATATCCTGAGAGTTAGAAAGACGTTTTGGTGCAACCAACCGTTGGGGGAACGGAGCAATTGGCTTATCTAGAAGTTCCGGTTCTAATTTTTGTGGAGTATCACTAGATCCATCATTATTGTCCTCTTCTGGTTCTTGAGGCTTTTCAGGCCTAACCGGAAGGGTTTTATCAATGATCTTCCCACTCCTAAGAGTGGTGATGGATTTAGCGTGCCCCATTTGATTTGAGGAGCTGGGATCATTTATCTCGTACTGCGGTTTAGGATTGGGGAGAGGTTGTGCAGGAAGCATCCCCTTTTCTATAACCGTCATACGAGAATCTTTCTTTTGCATAAAATCTGTAAGTCCTCGCATCGCCTGAGTCAGCTCTTGCATGGGATTTTGAACCAGTTCTTCTTGAGGTTTCCCCTGATTTGGATGAAAAAAACCTTGGGGGGTAGCCGTTTGTCCATTTCTCCAACTAAAGTTTGGATGATTTTTCCAACCAGGATTATATGTATTGGAGTTGGGTCCAGTAAAAGGTCTTTAATAATTGTTCACGACATTGGCTTGTTCATTCAACATTCCTCGAAAGGCAGGTATTGTAGGACAGTTTTCAGTTGTGTGAATGTTGCAATCACAGATGCCGCAGACAATTTCATTGACCTTGTCCTTCTTTCTTTCCATGGCCTCAAATTTTCTTATGAGATTAGTCACTTTATAATTGAGATCATCCTCTTCTTTCAGGAGATACAATCCACCTTTCTCCTTAGATTGAGTTGGCCTAGACGTGGTGTTTGATTTTGGGTAATAGTCCCAAGATTGTGTTTTTTCAGCCAGACTGTTGAGGTAATCCCATACCTCGTCAACATCTTTATTAATGAACTCTCCATTGCACATTGTCTCGACCATTCGGCGCATGGAAGATGTCAGTCCATCGTAGAAAAAATTTGTAATGCGCCACGTTTCAAAGCCGTGTTGTGGGCATGAACTGACTAGATCCTTAAACCTTTCCCAACATTGGAAGAATGTTTCATCTTCCTTTTGGGCAAAGTTCATGATTGCTTTTCTGAGGGTAATTGTTTTATGATGTGGGAAGAATTTTTTTATGAATTTCCTCTGCATATCATTCCATGTGCCAATGGATCGAGGACGCAGTGAATGTAGCCACGTCTTAGCCTTCTCTTTTAAGGAAAAAGGAAAGAGTTTCAGCCTGATTGTATCCTCGGATACATTGAGAAAGTGTAAGGTGGCTATAATCTCATCGAACTCTTTCAAATGTAAGTATGGACTTTCTGATTCAAGCCCATGGAATTTAGGAAGGAGTTGGATAACTCCTGGCTTGATGTCCATCTGTCCTGTGTTTTCAGGAAAAATCATACATGAGGGCGTACTCACTCCCGCCGGTTGTAAATAATCTCGTAAAGTACGAGGCGGGGGTGCTTGATGCACCTCATTCTCATCATGTACTTCCTCATCCCTATGGTGAGGTAGTGCTTGAGGTTGATTTGCAGCCATAACCTCAATTAACTCAGGGGAATTCGAGCGATGTCTAGTCCTGCGATGGACAGTTAACCCCTCGACTAATCCTCCTTCAGTCAAGAGACGTCGAGTGTTGTCACGAGCCCACTTGGGCATGAAACACTCGCAGCCCTCAATTGAATTCTAACCCTAATCCTAAGAAAGGAAAATAAAAACTAAAAAGAAGAGAGGGTTGGAAGGAAGTTACCAAATTGAGGTCCCTAAGTTAAAACCTGCAAAATAAAACAAAACAAGTTAGTTTCTAAGGATAGTGAGCCTAAGAGTGAAAAATTTCTAAGATGAAAAATAGTAATCAACTAAGTTCTAATTTAGAAAAGAGCAATCCCTAAAAAGAAAGTAGAAAACTTCTAAAAAAATTAGGAAATTCTAAACTATGAAATAAATGAGTAATGAAAGAAATTTGAGAATTAGAAAGTAAAAGTTAGAAAGAGCTTACCAAATTAGAAATTAAAAACCTAAAAAGGAAGACAAATCCTACTTTGTAAATAGAACGGAGAGAAGAAGAAAGTTACCAATTTAGAAGTCTATCAGAGTCTACAAAATAAGAGAATTGGGTTAGTTTCTAAAAAGGAAACAAAGACAATCTAATACTTAAAGAAATTAGAAAGTTATTAAAAATAGAAATTTCTAAAAGGAAAGCCTAAAAATTCTAAAACTAAAAATTCTAAAATTTAAAAGAGTCTTAATCTTACACTAATCCTAATATCAGTTAATATCAGAAAATCGTAGCCGTAAGTCCCCGGCAACGGCGCCAAAAACTTGTTCACTCCCCAAGTATAGGGTTGTGATGTAGTAATAAACTCGGTAAGACCGAGGTCGAATCCCAAGAGACTGAACTTGTACGTAATCTGAAAACTAACTAGATGTAGAACTAGAATGAGATGAATTCTAAATCAAATAGAATTTCAAGGAATAATTGTGAAATAATTATCTACAACTTAAGGAATTCAGAGGAGGAAGACTAGGGATTCAGAGGATCCACTTGTAGAGATCAGGGAGATCTTATGCCTGCTTTACGAATCATGGAAAATAACTGAACTGCTATTGATATAGTTCTCTAGAGATGAAGGGTATATGAATTAGAATGAATTCCATCACAAAACCATGCCCAGGAGACAAAGTAAACAATAGAATTAAACTAATTGATAACCAATCAGATGATTATGAAGGTTAGGAAGGGTACAGTCATCCGACCATGCCCAGGAGGCGATGGTGAACAATAGGGCTTCCTGACGTCATAAACATAAAAAGGGAAGGGAAATACTCAAAGCCACCGCAGATCTATTGTAATTTCAGTCACAACAAACCATTGAAAACTAAAAAATATCCCCTTAATTAAACTAAAATCAAATTCAGTTCATAAATCAAAATCCCATTAAAGGCAAAAATTAGAATCTCCCATCTCACTACAAGCTTCACCTCTTAGCCCTAGCTAAGAGGTTTAGCCTAGCATGGATAGAGTAGAATCCATGAAATTCATAAAAAGAAAATAGAAAATGAAATAAAAAATTTTGAAACCTTTTTGTCTCTCCCTGTGCTCCACACCCAAGCTCCCAGCTCTGCTGCCCTTCTCTCTCTCTCTCTCTCTCTCTCTCTCTCTCTCTCTCTCTCTCTCTCTCTCTCTCTCTCTCTCTCTTCTTTTATAACCTGATATAGGTCGGTGGCTGCAGAGGTGTAATTGCTGTCGTCTATGCACGCCGTTTCTTTCGCAGGAACCGAACTGCGTTTGAAATAGATTTTTGGGACGGTTGATGTCCCAACCTCAAATCTAACTTCATAGACATAGTCAGCCCTAGCCTGAGCTCCACATGAATGGCCTGGATCGGTCATCTGACCGTGACCGTGATCGCACAACAGCCCCCGACGGACGGATTCCTTGGACGTCTACAAAACAAGGACCGCGTACAAGTTACGCTAACTCTTAGTGAGGCCCTCTGTCAAGCTCTGATTAGAAATCCAATCCGTCCATTGTCTTCAGGACACAAACTGGAAGATAATGGACAGTTTATATTGAATTCTGTATGGCCCACAGAGTTTTTCATACGACCGTCCATCTTATATTCAATGTCTAGGATCTTTCGCTGGCTTTCCTGGGGTCAAACCGACACGTAGGCGAGGATAGGAGAGTCGGTGGGATTCCAACAGTCGGTCCAGATCTGGCCTTTGAGTTGTGGTGGTGGTCCACTACAGAAAATCGCAACCTCTGTTGTAAAATAGAGGCCACGCTGACGCACTGTGATGGTCGGTCGACCCCATATTGTCAGTGATGTAGAATCCACTCCTTCCACTAGATTCACGACGAAAAACCAGTGGGAATCGAATGCTTTTGGGTTAGATTAGGTGTGGCCCACTGTTCTTCTATACCGCCGTCCATCTTCCGTTTGACAGAAAGAATCTTCCAATCGCTCGCATGGGAGAAAAAGGACTCCTAGGCGTGAGTTACACCCGCCCTATGAATGCAATTAACGGTCCAGATCTGGCCATTGGATAACAGGTGGGCCTCACTAGGCAAAAATGGACGGACAGCGCTGGCCGCTGTCTCCATGAGGAAGAAGGCTTGACCGGGCTGACCGTTCGGTGCAGCGCGGGCGCGTGTACCTCATGTACACGCGCTGTACATGCGGAGTTCACTGTGATGTTCGTGAGAAATCTGCTCCATCCATCCACTCTATCATATCATTTTAAGCGTTGGGACCAAAAATGAAGCATATCTAAGTAGCAGGCGGGTCCCGAATCAAGATTTTGCGGGCTGATATGTCAGTTTAGCCACTTCCACAGGGATCCGGGAACTGAAATTCGACGTGTACGGTTAATTTAAGGTCCTCAGGCTGTGTATGAAGTTTCGGGCCGAACGGATCGTGGGAACCCCATGATCTTGTATTCTGGACCAATTTCGAGCCACTTGAACTTCAGTTTCTCGATTTTCGCGGATCTCCGGTGTGTAAACTCGTCGATCTTGGTTCCCTGAAGTCCGTCCCTTGCCTTTGGTGACATCAGAGCATTAAATCCACGCGCTTAGCATCCTTTTCAGACACATGATCGTAAATTCACCCTGTAACACAAACACGATTTAAATGGGCCTTTAAACATTTTCATGGTCGTAAATTCAGGTAATAATTGGGGTCTAATATACAATATTTGACCCTCAACAGCCACGTCTAAGTGTTTACTTTGGGACGGCCTCATATGGCTGACTACATCCTGATTCATTCTTTCAACCCAATATTTGTACCATCTAAAAGAAGTGTGCACCAAAAATACCATTTCACCAAGAAAGAAGAAGAAGACAATAAAACATAATATGAGATGATCACATACAGGCACTTTTTTTTTTTTTTTTTTTCACATACAGGCACTGTGTGAGAACTTTCACATACAACCCATCAGCGAATCGTATCCATGCAAAAGGCGAGCCCCATGCTAAAGGTCACCTTAGCATGAAAGTCTTGTTGATCCACCCCATTAGGTGGCCACACCTGTACAATGGATCAGATCATCAGTTGTCCACTGAAAGTGTGGCCCTCCTGATAAGTGGACCCAAATGATTGTCATGGTGCAGTCCGCCTTTTAAATGGCTCTAATATCCTCCAAAATCAGTGATGTATATGAAATTCACATACAGTGGCTGTATGGGATCATTTCTCATACAATGATACTACAGATGGGATGATCATATACCCATTTGATCACCATGGTGGCCTCACGCTTATGGAACTCGTGGAATATGATCATCTTCGTCAATGGGTAATGGCAGATGATGTCACTCCTTAGAAGAAAGAATGGCCCATCACCATCAACGGCCAACAACCCCCTCTGCTTTGTGATGCAGGACAATTAACCACTTGCTCTAAAAGCTCGAACTGTTAGAGTATGACGAATTAATCCCTTTATCTCATAGCCCAAGCCCCACATCTCATGGGTTTTTAGGACCTCGGCCGAACCCCCTTCGTGGGCCCCAAATCACATGAGCCGCCCACCCCGAGTGTGTCCCCGCATCTCACGGGTTACCCCACTCGGGCCTGGTGTGAAATGTGCATTAATCACCCCCGGTGAGGAGTCTCGAACACGATACCTCCTCCGTAGGCCGCACCCACCCCGAGTGTGCCCCTGCATCCCACAAGCGACCCCACTCGAGCCCGGTGTGAAAATGCTCCTGCATTACTTTGCCACTGCCAACCAACCTCCCGATCCATATGCGTCCCTCAACTCACAAATCGTGATCTTGACCCCGAACGCACGTTCCAGATTTTCCAATTGTTTCTTCATTGGCTGCACCCCAAAAACAAGAAATCCAAACCAAGAATGAGATTTTGCATGCATGCATCCTTTTTTTTTTTTTTATTGGGATACGTACGTTGCATGCGTGGTTACCTCTTCCAAGAAATCGACGGCTAGGATTATCTCGGAGACGAGTGATCTAAGCTGCTCAATCTGATGGAGGAGCAACAGTTTGTCGTCGATGCCTCCGAGAACATGGCTTTGGTCGACCCTGGGCCGTGGCCGTTCGATCGTGTGGCCTGTAACGAGAATGAGAGCTTTCCTGCTGGCGGCCATCTACTTGAAAATAGTTTCGAATGATTTTCTTGGCAAGAAGAAAGAGAAGGAGAAATGATTTTTTTTGTTTTCTTTTTATTATTATTATTTTTGTTATGACAAAACTACCCTTTAAATCAACGGCCCGGATGGAGGTCTGTCCAAGCACGGCCTGCGCACTTGATGGGGCAAAACTAAAGGCCCTAAGCCCGGCCACTCACTTCTGTGGAAGATCTGGGCTGTTCAATAGGCATGGCCCATGCATGATATATGACAAAAACTGGCCTTGAAAACCCAAGTGTGCCCCGGCCAAGATGATGGGCTTTTGAGCACAGAAGAGCCCAACCCTCTTAATAGACGGTCTTAAATTTTTAGGCCCGGTGTAGCATTGGGACGTACTATTCCAGCCAAAGCCTGACGGACCAGCCTTATCATACAGCCAGCTAGGAACCAACCTTCCTGCCTAGATGGGTGAGTTGAATATCTATTCCACCGATTATTTTAGTTTGATTCTAATCCAACCTTCCATTTTGAATGTCACAGATAATCATGGTAGGTGCCACTAGTTTGGGTCATTGCGGCCCGCAGCCGTGTGTGTCCTATCTAGCTACACACTTTTAAAATTAAAAAAAAAAAAAAAAAAAAAAAAAAAAAAACGTTCCATTAAACAATAGATCTTTACATGGAAGGACCTTCGGGGAGCCCAGGGACAAAAACACGGCTGCCTATCGGATTGCATAGTGAGTTACTCAATACGCTGGTAGTGAGTAAACTCAGTTGGGCCCACCTTGAATCTATGTGGCGTATTCATGCCGTCCATCTGTTTTTCTATCTAATTTAAGGGGTTGAGCCCAAAATTAAAGCATAACCAAAGATCAAGTAGATCATACCACAGGAAACAGTGGGGATAATGATTTCCACCGTTGAAACTTTTGTAGGCCCCACAGTGATGTTTATTTGTCATCAAACCTGTTCATAAGATCATATAGACATGGATGTAGGGAAAACACAAATATAAGCTTGATCCAAAACTTCTGTGGACCCAAGAATTTTTCAACAGTAAACGTTCAATTCGACCTTTTTCCTGTGGTGTGGTCCATTTGAATATTATACCTACTTCATTTTTGGGTTCAAGATCTAAAATTATCTGGTAAAATGGATGGATGGAGCGGATAAAATACATAAATCACGGTGGATCTCACAGAGTGTACTCAGTACGTTGAGCGTAGTGAGTTACTCACTACGCAATCCGCTTCCGACGACAGTGGGTCATGGGCCTGCTCATCCTTCATTACTGCATTCCAGTTTCGGTTTTACATGCGCCATGTGCTTAAGGTCCCACCACACTAGGACTTTATACGGTAATGATAGAAAGGAAGTAGCCAAGCTTCACATCGGATGATCCTATCCGTTGGTTGAAGGATTTTCGAACATTTAATTTTGATACTAGATTGCATAGGTTCTTTAACCGTACATTTAAAGTAGTATCCACATATCAGAGGGTAGGATCTATTCATCACAATTTTCAGTCCGGATGTTCAGGACGTGTAGTGCCTGCATGCATGTTAGGACCGACTGTGCGGTTAGATTCCAATCAACCAATTTGACCCAAGCACCGATGTAGGCAAAGACAATGATTGTGACCATATATGAAAGAGATATGAGTAGATCGGCTGTCTTTCCATCCATGGGTAAACTATTTTAGATAATGATTATGTGATAATGATAACAGGAGGGTGAGATTCTTCCTCCGAAAATGGGTTCATCTTTGCATCCCGTGCAAAGGACTTTTTATATGTACCTTGTTGTTGTCAAACAAGAAGGAAATATATACAGTCTGTCGAGGCACAACTGTAATGAGTCTTTTTGAAAGAAGAACGGCTTTATATATATATACACAGGTGGGAACTCCCCACCAGAAATATATTGAAGAACGGCTTGTATTGAGATAAATGTCTAGTATATGAGTGCATACTCCAATTACAAGTAATCAATTAATTACAGCTAAAAGATTATCACTACTGTTAAGATAAAGATAAAGTTAAGATTGTGCTAAGATAAGATAAATTTGATTGGATTTGTTGGATTGGTGTGACATCTCTTGTGCAGTAGATTTTCTCTGTTATTTATATAGTTCCCTGGATACTCTGTATGTGCTCTTCTTTACTTCAAATGTTATAGTAGCCGAATCACCACCACATCGATCTTCCATATTCTTTTCTCTTTGTATTCTTCTAACCATTCCTCTTCTCTCAATCACTTTCTATCTTTTGGACTTCTCAGCCACACCTCGTCATTAGATACAGTGTATTGCCATTGGCGCTAGTTGGTCTTTCATAACAAGCGTTCCGAGTATCTTCAAAGATCCTCCCATAAATCAACTCCTTTTTGTGCAATAACACGTGTCATTTCTTGATTGGTTATTTCAGGGCTAAGGTATAACAGAATCGTCTGACGAGTATGAGTTTTGGTTACATGTTGTCTTGCACTGCAACTTGGGCTCAGGCAGCTGGCCCAATCTGAGGTTTGGTTGGGCTAGGTCAGATTGTTAGGGACCTTCCAACTCTCAACCCCACCCAACTTACCTGAGTTGCACCCTTAATTGTATTTATATTAAGGGCCAGTAGACTGACCATCAGGATACATAGGTGCATTTTGATGGTTAGTCTACTAGGCCTTAATATAAATACAGTTAAGGGTGTATGATAATGTAACAATGATGAACCTATTTTAGGGCAGAACAAGAGACTAGCGACAGGGAGCTCTCCGCCGCCTGATCCTTGGCGGCCCCTCCATGAGGGGTCTCCAATGACAGGGAGCTCCACCTCGGAAACCACAGTCTCCGGGATCATCTTATCCTGCAGGGAGAGACCGAGGAAGAACATAATATCGAGAGAAGGGGCAGCCATGGAATGTAGAGACAGGGAGGTACTAACCACAGAAGAGGAATCCACCACTGTTGGCTCAACACAGTAGAAGAGCAACATATACAACATCGAAATTGAGTCCAATTGGGTCCAAGTACCCCAAGAAATCGAGGATTAGCCAATACACCCCTGGGGGAAAACGGCTAGGTCAGAGGGTTCCATACTTCAACCTTTTTGTTGGAAACCTCCCTTTCGATTGCTCAGTGTAGGACATTAAAGATTTTTTTGACAAATACGGGAAAATGGTTGACGTTTTCATCCCCACTATCCCTGGAACAATCAGGTAGAGAGGATATGCCTTTGTCCGATTTCTATATGTGGATGAAGCCAGGGCAACGAAAGGAGTGCTGGACGGAAAGCATATCGATGGTAGAATTGTAGCGGTCAGAGAAGCCAAGTCAAAACCCTACTTAATCCAGAGAACCAGGGAAGGACGAAAGGAACGGGAAAAGCTACTAACCCATCACCGTTTTAACCAAAGCCCACAACAAAAATTCCCCATCGTACAGGTAGTTCGGGGAACCCATCCCACAGCTAAGCCTATATGTCACGCCCCAGACCCGGTAACCGGACTCACAAGGAACCCGATGGCCAGTTCTGGCCGCAACAACCTTCGTAGTACCCCATTCTCGACTCCTGAGGCAGGTTTCGATCCTGGGATCTTACAAGGAGGATTTCCATAACAGTATGATCATTTCAATACGAGCATACCCAATATCACAGCAAGTACATCTGGAAAGAGTCAGCAACACTGGAGTCCTCACGCTGATTAACTCTACTCCACGCTCTGCTGCTACGACGCCTGCCTTGGATCTCCTGCATGCATCAATCGTGCATAAGCTTATAGAAGCTTAAAGGGTGGTGTAAATGTGTGATAATAGTGCATAGAAGAATAATAGGAGATACAGGAAGGAAACGTGATCAAAGCCAACACCACCAGCCTTACCAAGGCTGTCATGAACGCGAGAAGCTATACCAAGGTAGTACAATAATGGGGAAAACCATACCAAGGCTATATAATGCAATAAGTACTGTAATGCAATGAGTACTGGGCGTCATGCCAAGGCGATGCAATGTGAGGCTTACATAGCCGATGCAAATGCAATGCGAAGTAATGCCAATGCTCATATCCAATCCACATATCAAGTGCATTTTCATCATAAGGAAGTCACTGGGGTTCATTGCACTACTGGATGACTGCCGCTCTACAGACCCCGCACAGTCAAACGAACGTAAGTGACCTCACTACCCTGCCTGCGGATAGCCAATCACCAGCAAGGTCTGAAGGTAGCAGATCCATTCACGAGCTGGTCAGACTCAGCCTAACAATACCTCCTTACATCAGGCGAGTAAGGCCACACCCCTATCCAACCGACTACACGACAGTGGGAGTTACGGCTTAACGGTATAAGTCCCTCGTACGCTCATATATTCCACCCGGTCATGCCGCTGGAGCAGATCCTCGGTACCATAGAAGTTTTGAGAATTTCACCAATGGGCATCCTATGCACCCGGTATGCTCAAGTAACATTTCCAGTGTGCAAACATGGTCATCCACAATGTATCTGTGGAGGCTACAACCCTGATGAAGCAAGGGCAATAATGCTCACATGTTATGCAATACCAGATGCATGAATCACACAATCAATCATGCATCAATTCCAAGTATCCAACGTGCTCAAGAGGGAGTACTACGTCCTTTAGAGAAGGTAACATGCAATGCCCAATGACACAATATGACCACACATACACAGTATCAACCAAGCATATAATGATGTACATGGTTATGAGGATGAATTTAATCATACTATATGGCGATATACAATGTATATTACATTCCTCCTATCCAAGAAGGAACCAAGACTAAGTACTTAGACAATATCCTTAAGGAAATCCAACTTCTAATGGGGACCCATTTACCTGGGGTAGTCCACGAGACTAAGTATACAAGCTACGGGTTTAAGTAATGTAGAAATGAGCTCAGCAAGAGTCTAAGATGAGTATCCAATCACTCTTAATTACAACCGGGCCTAGAGGGGACCATAATGGGAACATTTAACCGTCATTCTCCAAAAGGCATATCAACCATGAACTATATGGACAGAAGGCCCAAGGCCTACATTTAAGATAAGAATAAAGGTAACCACATACATATATTCCTCATAATAGGCCATAAAAAGATATAATACCACTTTTAATAACATGGGCCCCAAGAGGGAAATTAAGGCCCAACGCTCAATTTCCAATGGCCATAGAATCCATGCATTAAGTTGGACTTGGTGGGCAGCCCGCGTACACAATATACGGCCCAAAAATAAGTTTAAGTTTGGATAATGAAATGACCCAACTACATCAGCCCAATAACTAGCAATTTAAGTGGGCAACCAACGGTCCAATAGTATCCTTATCTTAGCCCACAAGTCCATCAAAATGGTGGAAGTCGGCCCAAAAATATGACTGGGCCAAGCTGGGATCTCCCAACCCACTTTGGGCCCATGGGATGTCCCAAAAATCTGATCTAAGATGGGGTCCTCATGTAATCACTAAAGGTGACCCAAAAGAATGCACTGATTAAGCCTAAAGATTATAAGAAAACACAAGCATGCAACACGTACACAAGTTCTCGATATGGTGGGTCATATAGCCAAATAAAGTTTTAACCATAAAATTGTTCATTTATGGTCCTTTGATAAACTTTTGGCCCGTTTGACTTCCTTGACCTGCTAAGGTCCAAAAATTAGTTAACTATGTGGAAATAATCTCATGAAGGCCAACTATACTCACTTGGGGATCCCACCAGATGGAGAGTATGTATATATCATTAAAAGATCAAGTGGGTCTGCTACTGGATATTGTGAGTCCAGCAGCTACCCAAGGTAGAGAGTGCATCCACAATCGGGCGATCCAAGGCTTGGATGGCCTGGACCAAACATGCGTTAAGGTAGGTTCCACATATATACAAATTGAGCCTTAAATAAATGGCTCATGGTCTATGGTGGGCCTTTAACCATTCATAGAGAAACCCATGGGCCTACCTTAGGATCACCCAGGAGGACATCCAACCTCAACTGGTTCCCAAGATGTAGCCCGCCGCTACTCGAACATGAACTAAGGCCCAAGGCCTAAGGTAATCCATGGCCTAGTGGGCTGATACTCAAAGCCCAACACATAGGCAATATGGTGGGCCCTCAAGCAAGGTTGGGCCCAACCATAAAGATCATGAGTCCACTCATTGTGCTGGGCCTAATGGGCAGCCCATTATTCCAACGTATGAGTGATCCTTATATTTAAAACAAGTAAGTTGGGCCTCACATCTCGGCCCAAGTATGGTTTACTTTAATGGACAAGCAAGGGCCCAACTACCTAAGTATTTTGGCCCATAAAACCTATCACAATAGTGTATTAAATATATGCCCAAAGGTCAGGGGTCTATCAAGGAAGTTTCAAGACATTGGGCCTAGGAAACCCAACAGCCAACTATGAATATTGTTCTAATAAAACTCATTTAAGGTGGGCCTTAAGAGTGCACTAATTAAGCTCAAAAATTAAATCAAGATAGGACAAGATATGTGTAATAATATCCCCAAATATGGTGGACCACGCTGCCCCAAAACCTACATTCGTGGGTAGCAACCTTGGGCCAAATGCTGAAGTTCCAGCCCACCCACTATCTTGGCTTGTTGGAAATTCAATAAAATTTATTTATAGTATATTTATTTCTCTGATGGCCCACACACATCACTATGGGCCCCATTGGATGAGAGGAGAAATATACAACACATATATTCAAGTGAGCCATGCCGTTAGAATGCAGGCCCAGCAGCCCAAGGTAGGGGCGTCCCATGGTGGGTAGTCCTACGGGCCTAGGTATTTGGCCCAAAACTAACCCAATTTTCAGGCCTCACCACGGTTAGCTCAAATGTCCGTTGGGTCTGAAATTTTGTAAGATAATACTTCCATAGGTGAGCCACACCCTCACAAAATTTCAGAATTTTTGGACACCTGAAAATATTTTAATTTATTTAAATGAAACAGACTGTCTAGAAAATTGGACTGACCTGGACATCCCAACATGGTGGGCCAGTCCGGCCCTTTCCACTGTGTGTACAGGTGTCCATTGACCCCAGAATTTTGTTTATGAGTCCTACTATGGGTGAGACACCTCTTTATAAATTTTCATAATTTTTTGATACTTGAAAGTATTTTAATAAATTCCGGAGTTACAATCTATCCAAGGTGAAATGTTGCTGGAAATAACTGTCCTAAATTTGGGTCATCCAAATGGGTGGGTTCTGGGCCTCCAAAATTTCTGAAATTTGGACCCAAGGTCCCTCATCAAGTTTACAACAAGGTGGGACCCAGAAATATGTCCTACCTTCTGAAAAAATATTTTAAAAAATTTATTTTTATGGAACTATGCTGCTGGACTACACAGCAGAAATTTCTGGCAACCCACTATATTGGCCTACCCTTTTGAATGCTCAAATGGGATCCATTGGCCCTAAAATTTTACAGGTAGGCCTACCATGGGTGGGACACCTCTCTCCAAAATTTTAAAATTTTTGGGATAGTAAAAGTATTTTATTTAACTCCTGCAATTTATTGACAGCAATTTTAAAAAAAAAAAAAAAAAAAAAAAAAAAAAAAAAAAATCTGTTGCTGAAACAATGCTGTTGCCCCTAACTTATGCAACCCATTAGAGTAGGCCCAGGTTTGTCAAAATTTGGGAAAATGCAAGGCCAACCTTTCTATACAAGTATACAGCAAGATGGGGTCCACAAAGGTGGCCCACCATTTCAAAATCATGCTGATATTTATGTTTTTCTAGCAAACAGTGTGGCTGGACAGTCCAGAAAAATCTGGACCATCCACCCTCCTTGGCCTACCCTTTTGGGTGTCAAGCAGGGACAAATGAAGGTGAAACTTAACATGCTTCTAGGTGGGGTCTACACCTCCAGAAATAATCAATTATTGGAGGTAAAACATCTTCCAAATCAGTTCATAAACTATGTCAAAAACAACCCAAAAACGGTTCAGAAATTTTCTAGACATCAAGGTATGTCTTGAATTAACTTATCATAACCACTGATTAAAGGGGGAAATACCCCACAAGATTAGTGTTGTGGTCCACCTCAGTGGGCCCCACAAGCTTTCAGACAAAACTCCTTCACAAAAACCCATTGCATGCATCCAAATAAGAGCAAATAGGGTGTCAACGTCCAAGGAATGGACGACCATGGGCGTCCACCTTGCTTGGACGGTCTGGATATTCCAGGGCCCCTAAGTGGGCCACACACATCAGAAATGAAGGATAGATTTAAGGGGGAAAAGAAAAAAATCTAGCTATAAGGGAAGGGCTCCGCCACTATTAAGCCCTCTCAAGAAAATTCATCTACACATCATACACCAATATACATCTACCCTATGAATCTCATACATGCATGACTAAAAATTAAAATGGACGGTGGGGATGCCATTCCCACCATGATCCTAAGGTCTAGATGACCTCATCATGCAAGAAAATCCAAGGATCCACCATGATGGGGTCCATAAAGGAAAGTCTCATGTTTGAGACATGCATGCATGAGATGGGCCATTTGGCCACACCTATGGGGACGTGTGGGATCTCCACCATTGATTGGTGGGTTCTACACTCCCCTCATGAATTATTTTATTTTATTTTTTTTTATTTTTATTTTTTTTTTTTAAAAAAAAAAAAAGAAGAAGAGATCTTCACTATAGAAATCAGATTTACCACATAAGGAAGCACCCACCTAAAGTTCTTCACCAAACTTGGATCACCAAGCTCCAAATGCTCCAAGGAACCAAGATAGATGGATGAGATGGGCTTTCAATGGGGTGATTGAGAGGAAAAAGGAGGAGAAGGGGCTGGAATGGAGGGGAGATGGGCTGGAGAAATGGAGGGAAGTTGCTAGGGAAGAAGAGTAGAGAGAGAGAAATGAGAGGGAGAGAGAGAGAGAGAGAGAGAGAGAGAGAGAGAGAGAGAGAGAGAGAGAGAGAGAGAGAGACTTTTAAGACTTGTAATGATGAGCTCTCTCTCTCTCCTAGGCAATGATGGTGGCCTATGGTGATATTAACAAGGCTTAGGATAATAGCCTTTCTAGAAATCTCAACTTAGGGTGAAATGATGGCTGGGGAAAACGTGCAACCCATGGTGGGGTCCACCAATCATGCAATCAATGGCCCATATCGATCAATGCTCATAACTTGAGATGTACATATCGGATTAACGCACCGGACGCGACATTGGAATCGCGGCGACGAGGCGGACGTAATGGCATAGGTCTCAGGTCAATCCGAGTTGGGTCTATGTGACCGAACTTAAGGATGACCATAAACATTACCCGAGGGTCGCGGGTTGCCGGAATTTGACCGTAGGAATACCGGCCTAGGAAACCAGAATGGAACCGCGAAACGCACACATGAAAGGACGCATACTCACACACGCATGCACACATGTAGACTAGGGTCGGGTCTCACACTATATCAGTTGCTGCAGAATCCTTCTCTGTTAGAGCCGATGAGCCGGCCATCAAAGTGAAACGTAAATCCATGGAAATGACTTTGGTGGGTTATGCTGATAGTGCTCATACATCTATTCTTCAGTTGATTCAGGCCATTAGAAAATTGAGATTAGTTACATCAGCAATTGACGTCACAAGGGTATCGGCAAACAACTTTCTAATAGTTTTCAAATCCAGAGTGGAGTTCCTAGATTTCTTCTCGGACCATGCCCTCCAATCAGCAATGGGCCTGGTAAATGTGGAAGCATGGCACTCGAAATTAGTTACAGGGCAAGGAGGTAGTTGCATCGGAATGTATGGAATCCCAACTCATGCATGGCTTGAATCGGCGATTGTCAACGGTGAAGCTCTTCAATGGTAAGGAGTTTGGTTCTCGATGCTCTTCAACAGTGAAGCTAGTGGCTTCTTCAAATCTGAAAGGGGTCTTCGCACGCTAAGGGGACCCTCTCTCTCTGAGCCTTTTCATCCTAGTTATGGAGGCCCTCAACAGGTGTCTTCATGCATTTGAAAAAGAAATCTTTGCATGCCTTTCAAGACCTCCAGAGGGAGCCAGACCATCTCTTATCTCCTGTTTGCTGATGACACCACCATCTTTATCAATGGTAGCAGAAACTCTATCTCGGTTATGTTGAACTTCCTCAACAAATTCCCCGCGGTTTCAGGCTTGAAGATTAACAAAGGGAAGAGTAGCTTACTGATGCCCTCCAAGATGATAGTAGGATGAATCAGAGTAGTGGAGAGACTGTTAGAGATTGCAAGAGCTACAACCCCATTCATTTACCTTAGGGTCCCCTTGTTGAAAGGCATAATTAGGTCAACCTCCTTCCACCCTATGATAGACAAAATATTGCACCGTATCTCAGGATAGAAAGGTCGCTACCTTAACCAGGCGGGTAGAGCTACCCTCATTCAACACGTTCTATGTAGTGTCCTAATCTATACATTAGCTGCTGCAGAGGTGTCGAAAGAGACACTATCAACTTTGGAGAAGGGATTCGCTGACTTCCTCTGGGGTTGGACGGATGGGAGGAAGAATCTCCATTGGGTAGCTGGAAAAGGATAACAATTCCCAAGTAAGAGGGCAGGCAGGGTATTAAGGCAATGAGGTATGCTATGGAAGTAACCAGGCTGAAAAAGACCTGGACGATCCTTTACGGGTTGAAGAACAGCCTATGGGGAAACTTCATGCGATCCAAGTATGGGATTGACGAGCAAACCCAGGGTAATACTAACCATCGCTCGTCAGATTCCCCATGTTGGAAAGAAGTGAGAAAACTGCTTCAATTGGTATAGGACAATTCCCACCTGCTACTAGGGGAGGGTTGCTACAACTTCTGGACCTCTAACTGGACGGACCTGGGCCCCCTTCTCGGTTGGATCCTGAGACATATTCCTCTAGAACTGCAACATTTGAAGGTGAAGGACGTCCTTGGCCCCAATGTCATTTTGTCAGATAACTGCACTCTCAGATTGTGGTAATATTGTACGCTAGATACACAGGTCTAGCGACAATGGCGATTTATGCCACTAATAACTAGATGCCAGAAACAATTTTGGAATCAAGCCCCATGGTCCAGATCCGAGTCTAATAATCTATAAGCAAACCTCACAGATCTGGGCCTATCGGTTCGACAATAGATTCAAAAGAACTGATTCGCCATGACTGGTGCACAGTCGTCTTTTATATCAGCTGTTGAAATTATAATTTGCAGAATTGAATGCCCGTACAGTGCATCAAAGATGGAGATAAAAAAAACCTTAATTAAAATTCATACCTGATTAGGACGTCATCGTTGTAGGCTTGATGCCACAGTAATTCGCATCTTATACCTTTTAGAGAAGCATCGAGATGGGAATATAAGCTTCAGTCATGTGTAAGCTTGAGAACCCAACACTGCTTTCATCGTTTAGAGGTTTGAGGAGTTTGAAACCCATCCAAACTCGTCTCTCTTAAGCTTCACACGAATTTGATAATCCTAGTTCAACTAGATCACCATGCGTGTAACACAGTTGTAGCACACCACCCATTACATGATTTTAGATGACTCACAACTTTGTGGGGTCTAATGGTACACCAAATCACACTATCTTACCGTTATGAAAATCCAGACCGTTGATGAATAAGACCTGCATTATAAAATTCTTACAACTTGACCGTTGCCTACCTTCCATTAGCACGTTGTTAAAAGAATACAAACATAGTTTAATGACAAGGGAGAGGGGGCCATCTACAAGAAAGTACGCATGTGAAGATCTATGTTTCCATGAGGTGGGCCACTGTTTAGACTTCAGGCCAGAGGATCTAAAGTGTGGCTCACCTGATGGCCACAATATTGTACCAAAAAAATAATGGCTAGGAAAAAGACATTTTAGGCATCTAATTCTTTCGCATAACGTGGTCCAATTGAAGGGAAAAACTGTCTAATTTTGTGGCCCACCTGATGGAAAGCGCATGCCATATTGGCAAGTTTGCTAGCGTGTGAATGGGCAAGGCTCCACATGCGTGTGGTCTCAGCAACCTTCTAAAAGTATTAACGACTTTCAGTCTAATATCATACACGACCGGCGTCTTTGAACAGTATACACGCCTTTCTGTTCTGACAAGAGGGGTCCGTGTTTCCTAATCTAGACTATTGGTGTATTATTTCTAAGGCTATAGCATAAAAGTATCTCGATAGGACAATCTTAGCCGTTCCACTGGTCACGTACATAGATGGACATTTAAGAATAGAAATAAAACAAAAATTCCCATCCAACTAGAAAAAAAAACGCAATTTGGTGGTTGAGATCTTCTAATCTGGGGTGTTTTTGGCTCATGGTCCTCCGACAATGGGCCACAATAAATAAATGGTCTTGATTAACAAATAATGGCCCAAAGAGCTTGTAAACCATCAAGATGGCCATTCAGAAGTTAGTAATACCAGATGGCATTTGCATTCCGCCCGCCCCCTAACTTGCAAGCGTTAGATGCAGTCAAGTCACGTGTACACACTACACATGTTCGCACATGCCAGACGGGGGATCCAAGCGGTCCATCAGGGAACTCGAATTCGGTAGTGGCACCGCACCTTGATACTGGTCGGTGCTGGAAAAACCCTATGTGCCCCACGATGATGTATTTGTTTTATCCACTCTGTCCATCCATTTTGCTAGATCATAGATAAGGCCAAAAATGAGATAGATCTAAATATTAGGTGGACCACACCATAAGAAACAGTGGTGATTGAACGTTCACCGTTCAAAACATCCCAGAAAAACGTTTCAGATCAAGCTAATATTTGTGTCTTCCCTTCACCCAAGTCTGAGTGACATAGTATTGATCCCTAGTGGGGGTGCCTAACAGTGAAGTGTCAACTGACAGTGGAGTGTACCAAAAAAAAAAAAGTATGAGTGACCTAATCAATAGGTTGGATGGAAGATAAACATTAAAGTTGACCATAGGAAGTTTTTAATGGTTTGCATTCAATCACCGCTGTTTCCTGTGGTGTGTCCACCTGATATTTGGATCTACTACATTTTGGGACTCATGCCTGACTATGATCTTGCAAATTAAATGGATGGACGGTATGGATAAAACACATACATCACGGTAGGGCCCATAGAGCCTTTCAGGCACCAACCAGTACTGAGGTGGGTACTGGCGGTGTATGACCGAATCCGAGTCATCCTTCGTGTAAGTCCCACCGAGTGATTCCCTGGCCAAAAAGAGAAAAAAGCTAATCCATTGAATGGGTCCGCCGGCGGTTTCTGAATAAACTTGATGACTAAACCACTTGCAAAGTTTCAACAATGGGTTCTTACTCATACTTAGGTGGTAGACTCGGGAGAGTTTCAACAGGGTCGTGAATTTGAGTACCCATTGTGGTGAAATTCCACCGTGTGATATGAGTGCGTGGGGTGTGAGTGCAAGTGTTAATATATATATATATATATATATATATATATATATATATATATATATTATATATAATATATATATATATATATATATATATATATATCTTATCGGTAGTGGAGTAGCCTAATTATTGGGTGAGACCCTATCTGATGGACAGCTTGATGCTCACAACCATATCAGCTGATGGACCCATTCATATTTGGGTCTTGATATACATTGATATGCCATCTCACAACCATATCTGATGGACCCAATCATACTCGGGTCTTGATATACATTGATATGCCACCTTTTAATGGCTCGAGCTTTTAAAGTAACTGGTTGTTTGACATAATCTTTGATATACATTAATACACCGTTCTCTGATGGCTGGAGCTTTGATGGCTTGAGCCCTTAGACAATAGTATATATCAAGGGGAGCAAGGGGAAAGTCTTGTGTTCAAATTCCAGAATTATTTATGGCATAAATTGTGAGTATCTGCCCACCCTTGTCCAATATATTTCAAGTAGTAGATCTCAGGATATTCGTTGATTTTTGTATTCAATCCACATCGCACATTGTGTATGGCCCAATGTTAAAAATTGCATCAATTAGAAGTTTCTGGCCATTCAATCAACAGACGTCTTTTTCTGAAACATTGATCTATAATCTCCCTCAAACGTGGAAAAAATAGGGTGATAAACCAGTTAGTTGTGAACTAACAATCGATCACTGCAAACTTTTGGCTGTGGTCCGTCCAAGATCTGACCTACCAATTGAATGGCCTGTATCAAATGATAAAGTCCTCCATTGACTTCTCTTTAAAGAATTTAAGAGTTCCTTACCAATTCGTTTATTAAATAAATCATAATTAAAAGTAAATGAATTATCATAAATTGCATTAGTACGAACAGTCACTATACAACTCTTTAAGAGCTTTGCTCTCATGCACAAGACAAAAAAAAAAAAAAAAAAAAAAAAAAAAAAAAAAAAAAAAAAAAAAAGGAAGAAGAAGAAGAAGAAGAAGAAGAAGAAGAAGAAGAAAAGCATACTTTCCTATGCAGCTGAACTTGGACACTTGCACCAAACTCAGTCAACATAGAACATCAAGACCCTTCATCATGGTGGTCAGTTTCATTATGTACCCCAGCAGTGCCGAACCGAAGGAGACTATCGTGAGAACCATGAATCATAGTAGGGGCGTGGACTGCGAAGTTCTTCTCCATGAGCGGGCATGAGCCACCATCCCTAGTTTTCCCGTTGGTGCACTTCGAATGATCAGAAGGTGGCACGCGGCCTCTCTGAAGGGACTGTAACATGACAATTCCATCCTTTGATCCCCACTCTCCATCCAATGGCCTCATCGCCTCAATCGGTCCGAGGGTCGAAAATGAAAAGATGAGGATGATAGATATTACTGGCAACAGATTTTTTCTATAAGGAGTCATTTTTGTGAAGAAAGAAATGGATTTTCTTTTTTGGTTGGTTGGGGGTGTTTGTTTGAAGAGGAGATTGGGATTTGGAGGGTTTGAAGATGGAAGAGAGAAAAAGAGAGGAGATTGGATTTGGAAGGTTTGAAGATGGAAGAGAGAAGAGAAGAAGAAAGGAGATTGGGATTTGGAGGGTTTGAAGATGGAAGAGAGAAGAAGAGAGGAGATTGGAATCTGGAGGGTTTGAAGATGGAAGAGAAATGAAGAGAGGAGATTTATAGATTTGTAAATTTCTCTGTGGAGTTATTTGAGTGTGTTTCAAGGCGATGTTTTGACTTCAGACACGGTTAGGGTTTAAAAGAAAACGGGAGCGAGTCTACGGTTTGACTGCCTACCTTCGTGTTGAATAACCAGACACTTCGAAGAGAGTTCGTTTTACATCCGTCGCGATTTAGAAAATATCATACGTTTCTTACAAATCTCAGAAGGATAATGATTATTCCAGTGATCGGAACCGTTCATGTTAAATAAAATATGATTTAATATCATATTTATAAACTTTATTGAGCGATAATTTCTGAAAGAAAATTTTGTAGGATGGAATTCATCTTTCAAAATCAAAGGATACGGTCATTTTAAAAGTAAGATTATGGACTAGTTTATTATTAATGATGTAAGAAGACTATATACCGTTCGCATCATTGGAACATATCAGCATGTAGGCCCATGTGGATGACGATATACTATAGTTTCTCAATCCCGACAGAGTCAAAACGAACTCTAGAAATGGCTCTTTTTCCTGGCACGCCCAAGTAACAGATTAATAAGAAATTGCGTACTTGGCATACAAATATTTCAAATCAAACCGTCCAAAGTCAAGGGGCCTAGTTTTGATGTAACATGAAGAAAAATGAAGCTGAATTCGTTATATGACCGTCTCATTGGTGAACCTTTTTAGACGGTTGAAAATGACAATATCTAGCGTTCTTTTTTCAACAAACACGCATCCATGCATAAGAGTTTATATTTTTCAACCAATCAAAAATTGGGTCCCTGAATTAGAGAATGTGGGCTCCACAATTCAGTTGGTTTAATTTAATTAAATATATGCCATGTTAAAATTTCGGAGTGCTTGTGCATCAAGCTTCACAATCTTTCAGAGTATCAAATAGCCCCCGTCCGCCCTCTCTTCCGCGGGCTTCCCTCCCATCTTTCTCGCTCCCGCCCACGCGCCGTGGACTCCTGTGCGAGTTTTTAAGCACTTCAAAAATGGTGGTGATTCTTAACACATACACATGGCGTAGTTGAACGAAAATATTGACCGTCCACATATCTTAATAAACTATTTATATATCATAACATAAAAAAGTACATTAAAAAGTCAGTAACAATCTATTTTTCGTTTTCGAATTTGAACCACTCGCTATATTACTTTTAACGTTGTCACTAATTGGATGGTTAAGATTGATTGAAAAGTTTTATTTTAGATATATGTTCCATCAGGGGGTCCACAATTGGGATGTTCTGGATAGCTGTACTTCAGTGCCACGAGGGAGGAGGATGAGTCACCACCATTTTTTTAAAAATATTGTATAAGTAACATAGGAGTCTGAACGCTCCAGCACAAATACAGGAAATGGATCGGCTACTCCCCCGGCCACTAGCCCGGTGGCTGATGGTCGGTGATCTGTGGGCCCCACCATGATGTATCTGTTTCATCTATGCCGTTCATCCATTTTTACAGATCATTTTAGGGCTTTATGCCAAAAATTAGATGTATATAAATCTAAGGTGGACCACACCACAGGAAAACAATAGCGATTGGATATCCACCATTAAAATCCTCCTAAGGACCACTCTACTGTTTATTTGACATCCAATCTGTTTATTAGATCATACAGACATAGATGAAAGGAAAAAATAAAGATCAGCTTGATCCAAAACTTTTATGGCCCCAAATAGTTTTTAATGGTCTACGTTCATTCAACACTGTTTCCTGTAATGTGGTACACTTGAAATTAGGATAACTTATTTTTGGTCTCATACCATAAAATGCTTAAGAAAAATAGATGGACGGCGTGGATGAAACACATACATCATGGTGGGCCCACAGAGCACAGACCATCAGCCATTGGCTGGTGGCAGGGGGAGTAGCCAATCCGTTCCCCAAAATCCACGTTTTGTCCATATCGCGACACAAAATCACCAAAATGTGTCCCACCACCGTGGTTCCCACGGAGAGATGATAGGGTAATTTCAACCATCCATATTTTTGGGCGCTAATCCATAAAGAACAAAATCAAGAAACTGGTGATGAATAGATGATTCTGACCTTTTGTACATGTATATGAATGTTGACCGCTTTAATAAAAAAATAAAATAAAATAAAATAAAAATAAAAATAAAAAATCCAGCTGCACAGATTCACCCCAACAAAATAATAGTCAGGATCAAGTTTTGGGCATTATCACTGGATTATAGGCCATTAAAAGTAACATACACAGGATGGACGCTTCAGATATTCCAACCACCTTTGCAAGTGGGAACCATGGGGCAACGAACGCTGGTAAGCCTGAATCGACACAGCCACCCATGCTCCAATTGCCCCAGTCTACTTGGACGCACAGGTTGAGTAGCGAGATTCGCTACTGAAGTGGCGTCACCATATTATGTGGGTCCCACCTTGATGTATGTGTCGTATCCACACCGTCCATCCATTTGGAGAGATTATTTTAGGACATCTTTCAAAGAATGAGGCAGATACAAAGCTCCAGCAGACCTCACCACAGAAAACAGTGGGGAGAGTGACACTCACCGTTGAAATCTTTCGAGGGTCCACTATGATATTTATTTGAGATCTAACATTTTCATAAGTTAACACAGACGTGAAATAAGGGAAAACACAAATATCAGCTTGATCGAAAACTTAAGTGGCTCCTAGAAGTTTTTAATGGTAGGCCTTCAATATCCACTGTTTTATGTGGCGGGGTCCACTCGAGATTTGGATATTACTCATTCTTTGGCTCATGCCCTAAAATGATCTCACCAAATGAATGGACGGTACCGATATAAGACATACATTATGATGGGCCCACAGAATATGGTGAGGTCACTTCAGCAGGAGTCTCGCTGATCTGCGTCCAGTCTTCTGTGGCAGGCTGAAGAATGGGGAAGCGGATGGGCTGGCGTACCACACACCAGGACGCCGTTTGGCTAGTAACGCTGCCACCGGCCATGTGGCTAGTGGTCGGTGCTATGTGGACCGTACCATGATGTATGTGTTTTATTCATGCCGTTCATCCATTTTGAAAGATAATTTTAGGGCTTGATACCCAAAATAAGGTAGATATAAATATCAGGTGGACTACACTAGCAGAAAACAGTAGTGATTAAATGTCCACCATTAAAAACCACCTAGTGCCCACTGTAATGCTTATTTGACATCTAACCCGTTGATTCGGCCATACAAACTTGGATGAAGGTAAAAAATATACATCAGGTTGATCCAAAACCTTTGTGGCGCCCAAAAAGTTTTTAATGGTGGGAGTTTAATCAATACTGTAAGGTCCACTTAAGATTTGGATAAACCTCATTTTTGGCTCATACTATAAAATGATATGGAAGAATGGGTGGACGGCATGGATGAAACACATACATCACGGTGGGGCCCACAGAACACCCACCACTAGCCATTCGCTAATGGCAGGGTGAGCAGCCGACCCGTTTCCCACACGCCACCGACCAGGCTTCTGTGGTTACGTGTCGTGCGAAGATGAGCGCTGACGCTCCTCGTGCTCCAAGTTGTGCAAACGGTTCAAATAAGATCAGAGTTACATGGCCCACAATGACTTATTTATTATATCCACTTCGTTCATCCATTTGGGGAGATCATTTTCGAGTATAAGCTCAAAAATGAGACATATCTAAATCTCGAGTGGACCAAACCACAAATAGGAGTGGGATAGTGATTCTCACCTATAAAACATTCGTAAGGCTCACCCTAACGTTTATTTTCCATCAAATCTATTCAAAAGCTCACATAAACTTGGCAGAACAAATATCATATTGATCCAAAATTCAATGACCCCAAAAAGGGTTTCAATGGTAGACGTGGTCAACTTAATCTTTGTATTTATGTTATTCTTCGGTTAAAGCCTTACAACAAGATTGCGACGGTTTGGATATTACCCACACCTCATGATGGGACCCACATGACTTGGTGACGTCAACACGCCAGCCCGTTCGGTGGTGTGTGATAGACGCGGATTGCGTCTTACCCCGCCCGGACGCTAATCCGTCCGGGCAGGGCTCTGTGGGGCCCACCGTAATGTAAGTATATTACCCACACCGTTTCTCAGATCATTTTAAGATATTAAGATATTGTATAAAAAATGAAGTAGATAAACGGATCCAGTGGACCAAATCAAAGGAAGCTGCAATGATAATGACACCCACCGTTGAAATATTTCTAAGGGCCACCGTGATGTTTTTTTTACCACCCAACCTATTAATAAGGTCATGCAGACTTGGATGAAGTGAAAACACAAATTTCATCTTGATCCGGCACTTCTCCGGCTCCCAGGAAGTTTTTAATGGTGGAAGTGTAATCCCTAATTTGTGGTCCATTTAAGCCCTGAAACTACCTCAATTTTTGAAAAATATCTTACAATACATATAAAAACGATTAACGGCGTGGATAAAATACTTACATCACAGTGGGCCCCACAGTGCCTTGCCCGGACGGATTACCGTCCCGGTGGGAGGTAGGACGCAATCCGCGTCCGGTGTGCGATGCGCCGCGAATCCGCTTCCGAAGAACGGGGCCTCGTATGGATGTTTACGGACGTGAAGCCCAACACGGCGGACGGTAATGAATAAACGTTATGGTGAGCGTTATCAATGTTTTACAGGTGAGAATCACCTACTGAGAAGTTACCAGGGTCCATCATAATGTTTATTCACAGCTCAACCTGGTGATAAAGAGGTCCTTGCTCTTACTCCAGTGGTAGACTCTCAGGAGTTTCAACACCTAGTCGAGGGTTTGAGTACCCATAGGTGGTGAAATCCCACTGCCGCCTGAGTGTGTGGTGGTGTGTGCGCGTATGTAAAAAAAAAAAAAAAAAGAAAACACAAATATCAGCTTGATTCAAAACTTTTATACCCCATGAAAAGTTTTTAAGGGTAGATCACCAGTTCTCGATTGTTTCCTGTGGTGTGGTCCACTTAATTTTGGATTTGCTTCATTTTGAGACCCATGACTTTATAATAATAATTAAAAAAAATAAAAAAATTAAAAAATTAAAAAATTAAAAAATTAAAAAATTAAAAAAAAAAAAGACAGACAGCATGGATATATAACGCATATATCAATGTGGGCCGCAGTCAGGGATTCACCCACTGAGCTGTTTCCCCGAACTGACCTAAGCCGCGCCCTCAATATAGAAAATTAATAAGAAAAGGTGGTTTTATGCCTGCCATGCAAGGCACTCCACTCAATTGACGTCTTCCTGGTCAAAGTTACTCGTCCTTGTCAACTTGCACCTTAGAAATCTTAGCCGTGCAAAAGATGTTATCATTTGGTCCGCACCTCTGCGTTGAGGAAAAAAGCCCTTGGGCTGTACATTGATTTCGTCATTGTGTCATTTGGAAATCTTAGCCTGATGCAAGGCTAGGGTTGAAAGAAATTGTATTGGAAATTTCAATCTAAGGTCTAAGACATACCATTCTGATGTTTGTCCTGATGCAAGGCCATGATGGAAAGAAATTCGATTGGAGCAACAGGTTATCTATTTCCTGCATATGATGTGTTGTTGGAAAGTTACGTATAAGCTCTACATCCTTTCCATTGCTAATGACATTTGCCGATCAAAAGTTCCATAAAATTCAATTACTTTATAGACTAAACTTGTGAAGTCAAAATTTTGCTATTTTTAATAAAATTTGATATATTTAATTTTTATAGGATTTGGAGAGTCTTCAACAGCTTGAAGGTTTTTTTTTTTCAATTTATTTCTGGTCCTTATTATTTTTGTTGATGTCAAAATCTAGACCACCCTCCACTCGGCAAGGCGAACCTCCAAGGAACCCTGAACCTACACAGAGAGTGAGCAAAGGAGACCCTGGCTAAACCGAGGGACCTTTCGATGCCTAAGTCAGGTTAAGGGAATCTGGGTCTAAGTTGTTAGTAGAGAGAGGGTGTGAGATATTCCGTACCTTTAGCAATGGGGTCTCATTGTATTTATACCTGAGCATCAGACGGTTTGGATCCGTTATTCTAGACACGATTTACTCAATCAGCGGGATTATATGATCGTGGAGATACAACCCATAATCCGAAAATCGTGTAACATATCGTGTGTATCTGCGAGCGAGATGGTCGATTGTGTTTCCTTAAGGTAGTTTCCTAGTGTGGTGCATAATGTACCCGCATCTCGCTCTGGCCTTGGCCTGAGACATCACCTCTTTGGAGGAAGATGAGGACGAGGACGAGGACGAATTCTCAGCTCGGATATCTTTCCTTCGGCTCGGATGCTCGAGCCCTCGACTCAGAGTTCCTTGTTCAAATGAAGATGAGGAGGACGAGCCCTCGGCTCAGAGGTCATTCTTCAAATGAAGATGAGGACGAGGACGAGCCCTCGATTCGGATGTCGTTCCCTTCGGTAGTGTTCATTATTTTGGTTGTTATTGCATCTGATCGGACTAAGACGATGCTGACCCTCAGAACTATGAGGGGCTCCGATCTTCCCATAACAGAAGCCCCCTACTCTTCGAGGTCGGCTACGGACTAGGAGAGTAAGCAAACGAAAGATCAACCGCCTCATCTGCTGAACCTTCTACGCATGGCGATATTATCATGATTATAGAATTTTAAAGTGTCGCGCCTTCAGGGTTTCCCGCCTACGGGCTAACATTCAGCGGACGCGTGACAACGGTTGGGATTTCGAATCGTCGTTCAGCCTATGGCTAACCGCCACGTATGCCCTGGGAGACATTTGAGTGACGCTTCCTCTGTTCGAGCGTCATTTCTGCTACTTGCAGTTCGTCGTTCGATGTCAGACGCACGTGGCTGGACAAAGGTTAAACTAGTGACATGCGGCCACGTGTGCTCATGAAGTCGACTCGCGGCGGTTTGGTGGCAGCCATTATGCCTGCCATTAATGCAAAGATTCTCTTCGGGCTATATAATTTCCTTCGGAACCACTCTCCCCACTTGTATTCTAAATTTGAGCATGTACTAGAGAAGACTATTTCCGGTGAGGGCGATTCCGACTGTTTTCAAGTTTCCGACCAGGCGATTTCGGCCGATTAAGCATTTCCGGCAGAAGCGATTCCCGGTGATCATCTGGTGAGTCTTCTCTCCTTGTGTTTCTCTGTACTACTTCAAAGATGTCGTCCGATCTGGAGACGGTCCGGGATTTGAATGATAACTCTGAGCCGGAGAGCTCTGATGATGAAAGAGGGGCATTTGAAGGCCCCTTTGAAGCCATGCCTCTCTTCCCTCCACCCTGGAGGCAGAAGAGACGGGGGCTCGGACTCGTCTAGCTGGCAAGAAGAAAGCAGCTAGAGCCCCCTGAGCCCTAGTCTCGAAGGCCACCGAGATGCCCGCGAGTGAGCGGACCTCGGAAACTGTTGCGGGGGGCTCCGTGCTGACGGAATCTCAGATGGAATGGATCCGCTCGGAGTTCGACATCTCAGACAATGTACAGATAAGGGCACCCGAGGCCTTAGACACTGTTGGCGCGCCCGCTGAAGGGGAGGTCACCATTTATCTCTGTGTGCTGCAATGTGGGCTTCGACTTCCTCTACATCCCTTCCTTCCGAGCCATGACAGCCTACCTCAGATTAGCTCTTGAGAATTTCACCCCCAATGCTTGTAGGGTGTTAATTTCTTCCTTCATCATCTGATGTGAAATCGGGAATCCAGAACTGACCCCAGAGGAGCTGATAAGTTTGTACCTGGTTAAGCATGATAACCAAGAACCATGGTACTACTTCGCGCCCCGAGGTAGTAAGGGGTCGAGGCTGGTAATGAATCTTCCGTCCTCCAACAAGGGCTGGAAGAATAAGTGGTTCTGGGCTGCGGGCGAATGGGAGGCGCCGACGGCTGAGCTCAGGACTCTGACGACTCGAGTTCCTACCCAATTTTCAAAACCAGGTCGGACTAGTTATTCCCTCTTTTTTGATACCTTTCTTTGTTACCCTAGTCAGACTGAAGCTTTTTTTTATCATTTTAGATTTCCTAAGGGGCTTGCCTCTCCTTAACTCGGACCAAAAGAACCGCACTGCTAAAGCTAGAGCACGATCGAGAGAGCTTTGCTCCTGGTCAGACCTGATCACCTCAGCCAACCTTCACTGGTCCGGGCTTTACAAGTCCCAACCTCTCCCGACATCTTTTAGTAAGTTTCTCTCCTGTTTCCTTTGGAGGGGTCAAACTTATCCACTTGGTTGCTGATTTGTTAGTTTCTACGCAAGCATAGCCGAGACATCTGATTCTCGGAGGAGAAAAACCGCCCTGACGATAGAAGAAATGTTGAGGGACGAGTCCCAGACGAAGACCACCGTTCGGAGGAGGCAGGTCACTCCTCGCGAGGAGGGCCCCTCTGGTCTAGTTTCCATTTTTGCAGCTCTGGCTGCAGCTCCGATTTCCGCCGCAACCCCAGTTGTAGTGTCCGCTAAGACCCGAATCCTCGCAATCATTGTTCTGACTCCAGCAACCATAACTCCTTCCCCAGCAACCATAACTCCTTCCCCAGCAACTATAACTCATTCTCCAGCAATTATAACTCTTTCTCTTCCGCCCACTGCCGTTCCCCCCATCGAGGAGGCTCGTCCCGTAGCCCCCTGCATAGCTATCCCTTTATCATCCGAGCGGGAGGAGGCCATTCGGATGGGTAACGCCATGATCACCCCTCCCGAGGCAGGAGATGATCTTGGGGCCGAGGCTCAAGCCTTGGCTAGCAGCAGGACAGGGTTCGCAGAAGTAGCAGGAGGTTCGAACCGGGCTACCACCTATCTTCCCTGATGCTTTGGGTTGCTAAACATGCCCCGGAGGAAGATATAGCCCGCCTTCTCAGTAAATCGGACAGCTTCTTCTTGAATGACATGGCTTCCGTATTTTACACGGTATTTCTGTCAACTTTTCTTGCCTTTTTACACTTACTACTTCTGAATGCTCATTCTCTTATTTTTGTCCAGTCTGTCCCGAAGCTCCTATCGACTCGGGAGAGGGCGTGGGAGTTGGAAAAGAGAGAGGCCATGGTGGAGGCCTTCAAGACCGAAGTGGGGATCTTGCAGGATGAAGCCACTTTTCTCTGACTTAAGCAGGATGAGCTGCGTCGGCAGCTTGAGGACGGGAAGGCTAGGGAGCTTCGGCTGCAGGGGGTCGTGACTGATCTTGAAGCTAGAGAGCTACGGCTGCAGGGGATCGTAGATGGCTTCAAAGCTCAGTGCGACGCTGCAACTACCGAGCTGACCCGTGCCAGGGGTCACGCTGATTCGCTGGCTATGGAGAACACTCGATTGGGGGAAGTCTTAGAGCAGACTAAGGTCGCGATAGCAAATGAGCTGAACAGGCCTGTCTCCCAAGCAATGGAAGCTCAGCGGGCTGAAGATGAGGCCTCCCTGGCTGGGGCGGTGGCCGCTACAGTAGATACCTTTAAGGCTTCAAAGGAAAGGGATGCCGAAGCCACTAAGTTTTACAACTGTGGCTTTGATGCTTGTATAGAGGCGGTCCAAGATTTGTATCCGGACTTGAACCTTGACCCTTTGTTGTCCGACGACGTTGGAGAGAAGCCCGCCGAAGATGTTTGCCCGGACCAAGCCCCCGACTCCCCGGCTCCTCCGACTGCGTAGTTTTTAATATTTTTCTTGTGAATAACGTGATGAATTTTACTTTTTAACCTTCTAAAGAAGGTACATGAATGATGATTTTTGACCATCTAAAGAGGGCGCATGAATGACAATTTTTCTTTTATATGTTAATCCGTAGTTAATTTTCGAATATTGACTGTTGATTGTTGATTGCCGAACTGATTCGTTGATAGGTCGATTTACTTTAGGGCATGGCCAAGCCGACCCTTTGACGGGTCAGCCCCTTCCAATGACATCTCGTAGAATTTTAAAGCCTTTCTGGCCTGATCCTTGTTGTCCAAACCCACTGGGGTCGGCTTGTCCCACGATTGGCGAGAAACCTCCGCTTCATCCATTAGTAGGGCGATGAGCCGACTCTTATGTTGGGGAGTCGGGTAATCTTTTGGCTTTTCCCGTGACTGAGAGGGGATGCCCTATCGAGTTTTCGTGGGATAACGCTCTAACCCCTTCTTCAAGGGATCAGTTCGGTTAGTCCACCTCTGCATATGAGAGGCAGTTTTTCCTTAGTAGATAATTCGTTCATGTAGATAAAAAGAGGCGAATTTTATTAAGAGTCTTAAAGGTTTGTCGCTCGGAAGCGTACATTTGTTGAGAGCCTTAAATGCTTATCGCTAGGAGGCGTACATTTGTTGAGAGCTTTAAAGGATATTTCATCACAGATAATAAACTTTCAGGTGCTCGGCATTCCAGGGGTGGGAGAGCTGGAGGCCCTCGAGGTCTTCTAAGTGGTAAGAACCCGGTTTGTTCGATCGGACAACATGGTAAGGCCCTTCCCAGTTAGGCCTGAGTGTCCCCACCCCTGGCTCAACGGTGTTCTAGAATACCCGACGAAGGACTAAGTCCCCTGGGCGGAACCGCCTGGTCTTGACTTTCGAATTGTAGAATCGCGTAACTTGTCGATGCCGGGCTGCGACTCGGAGCCTCGAGATATCTCTGAGTTCTTCAAGCAAATCCAGGTTAGCTGCAATCTGCTTGGAGTTCTGATTTTCTTGGTAATTCTTAACCCGAACAGTAGGAAGGTCAATTTCAACTGGCACCATTGCTTCCGATCCATAAGAGAACGAGAATGGGAGCTCATCGGTTCAACTGCCTTTCGCTTTCTCCAATTTTATTTTAAGATGGTGCTTGATAACTTTATTGACCGCTTCCACCTGTCCATTGGACCGGGGGTGCCGAGGAGAAGAATAGGAATTTGTGATACCGAGTCCTTGACACATGCTTCGAAACTTATCGTTGTCGAACTGTCGGTCATTGTCTTACATGATGGTGCGTGGAATCCCGAACCGGCAGATGAAGTTTTTTCAAACAAAGTCAATCACCTTCTGTTCTATGATTTTAACAATGGGCTCGGCCTCGGCCCATTGGTGAAGTAGTCGATTGCGACGATGACAAACTTAACTTGCCCTTTTCCTGTAGGCAGAGGGCCGATGATGTCGATTCCCCACCGAGCGAACGACCACAGACCGCTCATGAGAGTCATTTCTTCTGCAGGTTGCCTTGACATAGCCGCATGACGTTGCTATTTGTCACATTTTAAAACATAATCCTTTGAATCTTCCTTGATAGTCGGCCAAAAATATCCTTGTCGAAGTATCTTCAGGGCCAAGGCTCAACTGCTGGAATTGTTTCCGCAGATTCCTTCATGAATCTCCCGAATGACATATTCTGCCTCGTCGGGTAGGAGATACCCGAGGTAGGGCTGAGAATGCCCTTTTTGGTATAGGATACCGTCCACGATGACATATTGTGCTGCTCGGACTCTCAGGCGCCTAGCTTCTAGTCTGTCCGAGGGAATCTCGCCAGATGTGAGGTAGTTGAAAACCGGGTCCATCTAGCTCAGAGTAGCTTGCACTAGATTAACTGATTTCTTTTCTGCCTGGTCGATGCTCGGATGTTCTATGAATTTGATAGGAACGATCTGCAAGATTCTCCCTTTTGAGGCTGAGGCCAGTTTTGCCAAGACGTTGGCCCACGAATTTTTTACTCTAGGAATTTGATGGATCGTACAATTCCAGAATCTTCCACTACCAAAAAATCGAGAAAAGGTTATGGACGTTGAAAACTTTTGGCTACGGATTAAATCTGTAGTAATTCTACTACAGATTTAATCTGTAGCTAAAACCCAATTAATCCATAGCTAAAACCTACATCCTCACCCAAACATTATTAGAGATTGATGGTGCTTAAGGGGCTCTATTGGGCCCATTGGAATATATGTGTTTGATCTAAGCCGCCCATAAATTCATATATATAATTTCAGGTGATGAGCCCAAAAATTATATAGATTGAAGGTCTAAATGGACCACACCATAAGAAATAATAAAAATTAAATTTCTATTGTTCATATGTTGTGTGGTCTGCTTATAACTTCGATCTGACTCATTTTTTGCATCAACCCTTAAAATGATACTTTAAAATTAATGGATGGAGTGGATAAATAATATATATCAAAGTGGGCCCACGGTCCTAAAACCAGACACTCTTAAAGTGCCGTCCGTTACGCGCCCTCCTCCAAAATGAAATCCATTGCGTCCGCCCTTTTCTCCCGCGCGCGGACCTCCCAAAACCCACGTACCATTTTGCGCCCGCCCTTTCCATTGCCGTCTCTCGATTTGCCTTCTCTCTCTCTCAAAACCCCAGAACAGGTGCCTTCTCTCTCTCTCTCTCTCTCTCTCTCTCTCTCTCTCTCTCTCTCTCTCTCTCTCTCTCTCTCTCTCTCTCTCTCTCTCAAAACCCCATAACAGGGTTTTCCCTCTACTTATTTTCCCCACCCCTAAAACAACCACAACAAAACCTAATCTCTCCTTCTCCTTCAATCCCTCCTCCGTCGTGTCATGGCCCTTGAATCCTCTCTCCACCACATCTATCCTCATTCTCATTCACCTCCTCTCTCTCTCTCTCTCTCTCTGAGACATCGCCGCTCACACCATCCAAACATATTTCTGAGCTTTCCTTGGCCGTCGATCCCAAACCCTCAGTCAACTCAAACACCTCGCCTCTATCAAATCTAATCTTGCTGCCCTCAAATCCTCTCTCTTAGATAAGACCCAACTCCACAAACCCAATGCCCTCTCGCAGAAAGTCACCAGTCTGCTCCAAAAGCTCAAATCCATTCAGGGCGGTGACTCGATGATTCGGGAAGGGAAAAGGGCAATAAACATTGAATTTATTCAGTTATTGCAGTACGTTAATGGCATGCCAGCGAAAAGGCAAGAGACTCCTTCCAAATCAATAAAAAAAGGTAAGCTTTTCAGAGAATGGTATTCGATCTAGAGCTTTGGCCGATGCTCGGGACCCATTTACAAGCATTCAAGCTGCCGGAAATGGTACCAGCATTGATCATCGGGTTCTATGTGATGATCAGAGAGATTTAGTGGATGAATTGAGTAGAGAAATTGAACGCATTGAAGGGTTATCCAGGGTTCTTTTGAATGATGAGCAAAGGCTTGACGTTGAGCTAGAAGGATTTCAATAGATCAGTGATGATGAAAGAAACCCTGAAAAGAATTTGAAGGGCGAGGGAATTTTTGGAATGTGTGGGATCTAGCAGGGTCGAAATGAGAATTTGGGTTTGTCTGCTAACCCAACTATGCCCGGGAAGGCTGCTGAGGGCAGTTTTGGAATGAATGGAATCTACTAGGGTCAAAATGGGAATTTGGGTTTTTCTGCTCCATTGCTTGTGCAGATGGAAGAGATTAGGGGAAGTGATTTGGGCGTTAGGGTGATTGGGTGAAGGATGGGGGCTGCTACCCTCCAAACTCCATCGGCATTTGAGTAATTATAAGCTCTTGAACACTGGATTTCGTGCACGTGCACCCATTAGTTTGGTGATCCGACCTGTTGTTCTGTTAGGCCTGACATGGGTTGGGGATCATCTAGAAACCTCCCAGATTGGAAGATCCTAACTATTGGTCGGCCTATCATTCCACTGAATACAAACCTTATCTACTTAGAGCCGATGATTGGTTGTGATCTTCCTATCTGGAAGATTTCTTGGGCATCCTGAATCGATGGTAGGCCATCAGTCAATGGTTTGGATTGTCAAACAATGGGCCCCACGTGTGATGAATTATGCACGTTAAGAAATGATACAATGGCCAGTGAACATGAACTTATAATTGTCTCTTGTACCAGCCAACATTTGGCTATTTTGCATTGTCAAGCTATAGGTTTGTTTTGCTTTATGTAGGTGTAGTTTTCTCAATCTGTGATATGGATGTGGAGAGATTCTTGTGCTTTATTTTGCATTGCCAAGCTATAGGTTTGTTTTGTAGGCTTTATGTAGGTGTAGTTTTCTCAATCTGTGATATGGGTGTGGAGAGATTCTTGTGCACCCATTGGTTTGGTGATTTTGGGAAAGTCCATCCACTGCCGGGCCCATCAGATCTACAGTTAGGATAAGGACCCTATACAAACCAAGGACCCATGGTTGCTATGCATATGTTCAGCCAAAGATGGTGATTGCACAGCTTCTCTTTGTAAATACCATATATGAATCATACAATTACATCACTAATGGACTAACATATGGTTTCGTGATTATTAATAGCTTAATATCTAATAAGAAATGAAGGGTGATGTAGTGGGGTTGTCAGTAACATATTGAGACTAACTTCTTTCTTATAATTAGTCAAGATGCTCTATATGGCTCATTACTAATCACATTGCCATAGATTGTTATAAATTGGCTAATGTTAATTATGGAATTGTGGAATATTATTGATTTCTCCTTTCTTTTTTAGCTCAATGGTAGACAAACTGCATTTCAACATTGAGATCTCGGGGTCAAGCCCAACTTACCTATTAAAGAAAGAAAGATCTAGTCTTTGTATTTTGTTAATCTTTCAAAAATACTTAAACAAATTTGTGGTTCTACCTATTTGATTTGATTTTTCAAAACATTGATTCCATCAGTTTTGACATGGGTTACATACTTTTCTTTCCTCCTCCTTTTAGTAAATTGAGTTAAAGCTTTTAGAACTAGAGCAATGCCAGCCATCTGAAATTTTAATCAATAAACCATTCTTCTTTAATGGAATAGGTTTTTGGGACTTCATGAGCACGAAGAAATCCCTGCAGCCTGCCAGAGTGCATTTAATGTTGCCTGTTTACACATGGAAGAGAGACTAGCCTACTATAATTTTGAACAGGTAAATCAATTTAAATTTTACACTACACTTTTGAATTTCATCTCCTCATGGAAGTACCTTGAAACAATCTCTTTCTTGGACAACAGATGAGGATTTTTATACATTCATGCATATTAAGTATATGTATGCATGCATGTATATTATACATATGAGTATGTCAACATATATGAACCTGAGACACTCAAGGTTGTGACAGAAAACACTGCCATTGAGCTAGAGCTCAATGCCCCTAGCTTGACTTTGGTGCAGTATTCTCGAAGAGTGGGTACACACCTCCCTCCCTCCATCCGCAATTGGTGGGAGACATGTACACTGGCTTTTGGTGCACAATGTTTGATGGCGATCTTTTTCTGTATATGCATGTATGTCTGTCTGTGTGTGCATGTGTATGTATTTCTGTTTGTAGTTTTAGGTGAATGGAGGGTGACACATTGTATTTTTTTTCTTGTAAATCCCAAATTTTTCTTTTTCTTTTGTTTTTTTATAATTTTTAAATTTTAAAAATTTTAAAAATTTTAAAAATTTTATAATTTTAAATATTGGTGAAAATAAATGATAAATCTTAGGTTTTCTCTCATTCCCTTTTGCATTTTACTTGGTAGACCCAAGGGTCTGTTTGGGACATGGGATTAGGTGGTATGGAATTGCACTTGTTCCGTGCAAATTCCATCCGGCATTTGTAAATGACCAAAGGATTGGATGAATACAAGTATCATATCATCCAGTCCCAACAGTAGAAACTGTGGGATTTTTGGTGGAGATACATTGCAACTTTTGCAATTGGAATCCATTATTCCAATAGCCCTTGAGAACTCAACAATCAAACTACAATTTCACAATTTGGGTTTTTAATTTGTTGGGATTGGGTATTTGTTATTAGTGGTTGGTTTTATTATTTTTAATAATTTGCAAATGCGAATTCTTTGTGATTTTTGAATTTTTGGATTGCAGGGTGTATGGTTGCTCTACTGGTAGTGGCTTCTACTCTGCTGGCAGCAGTGGCCGTTCTACTTTGTGATTTTGACTATATCAATAAGGTCTTGTTTCTAATTCTGCTTTTGCTTCCTGTACTTACTTTGAACATATGATCAGCTAACTAAGGAAAAGTATTTGTTTCTTGCAGTTTTGGTACTAAACAGGGAAAGCCCAATTTTGTTCCATTTAATGAGGAATTGATGAAATCGACTCGAGGTATTTCGTATGTCCTATGCTTTCAGAAATAGGTAAATGAGATTTGAGACTCTTGTTTCAGTTTTAGAAAATTTCTTGCTTCAATTTGTTGATGGTGTGCTTCCCATCGATTTGGATGTCACAATTGTTCTTTGGCTGTTTCATCAATCAAAGATATGTTATCTCGATTTTGTAAAATAGTTTTTTCTATATGAGTCTGTTTTAATTAATTTATTGAATTCAATCTTTTCTATATGGGTTTCGTAAGGACAACGCAAACACAGTTGGTTTTGAGAAAGGCACATCGGTGATATTAGATGATTCATGGTTCTCTAAGGACATCTTTTTGCATCGTTTGTGCAAGGTAGAATTCTTTTGCTGTTTGAACATATAATAATGCTGGGAAGGTTCATAGTAAGGCTGATTGAAGAGGAGATTTGGGAGAAAAGTGCAAGCATTGCTCACATGCATGTGCAAGATCCAGGTTAATGATTTGCCTTGGCTGGTAGACAGTACCAATCATCTATATCCAGCATGCACATGTGGCATACCTGATGAGTGAACCTGTCTTGTGACGCCTGGTGAATGGCCAGGATCTCTTACATATGTACAGTGAATCTCCTCTTTCATATGCTTATCTTCAACTGTATAGATGTGCATACCAGTTTTAATCATTCGAAAAATCAGAATCAAATCTGAAATCATATAGGTAGCGAGTTAATCCAGTTTTATGCATAAATTACTGTAGCTAAGCTTGCGTTTGGCTACACCAAATATCTTGAAATATCATGATATTTTTCATCTAATTAGACTGATTAACTGTGAAATTTCATGATATTTAGTGCAACCAAAAGCACCCTACACTGGAAATATTGAAAATGGTTCAAAAGACAGGTGGATAAGATTCATTAACTTGGTTGAGTGCTTTAAAGCTTGCCTAGTTATTAAAACAACTATTTTTCTTTTCTAATACACAATTAGATTTCATTTAATTTCAGGACTTCTTTTCATTGGTCCTAGAAGCCCATGTCGTGGACGGTGATCTTTTGTCCTGGGTGTGTATACTGATGCCCTCTCTCACTCTGTGTTTCGTCTTCTTGTTTTTGAGTGTCTTAATGGCTAGGATTGATATTTATGGACACTATATAAGTGAACCTTGCAAGGGGCTCATGGCTTCTACATGCCAATCTGCCACACATTTGTGAGATCCAAGATACTCAACAAGAGGGTCCCATTGTCTAAATGCGGTGGCCCAAAAGCCTTTCTGTTTTAGAAAGACAGGTTAACTGAAGGATTTCTAAAGATTTTCCTGCTTCATTGTTGATTAAAAGAATGATGTAGTTTTTTGCTGATGTAATTGGATATTGGCGATGTGCAGCTAATTCGCAAGAAGATGCTAAAGACTGCAAAGGTAGTAAAATAGCAAGACAACAACTCGAAAATCTATGGCAAGATACAAGCAGTGTTCATAGAAATGCACAAAAGCCCCACAGTAAGTTTTCTGCTCATGAAAGAACTAGTACTAATAAAACACCTGAACGCTTCTGATTTCTGCATATTTAAGAAAATTACATAAATTCTTACCTGTCATTACCAAGTACTTTAGGATTAAAATGGCTAGTTTTATGGCTCAGCAAGAAGATTGACAGTATGCATAAATTCATCACTAGGTTTCTCTACCATCAATGAACACACCCAATCTTTGGGTAGAATAGATTTAATTGCTCAATGGGGATGAAATAGCCACTTGTGAGAAACATATTTTTATTGGAAAATGGAAGGGTCATATACTTGTAGAAGGTCCAATCAATATCAATGATTTCATAAACATTGAAATAATTCCTAGTTGATTCTTGGCGTATGACTCTTCTAATTCATCTCCATATAACATTTTTGAAAAGAAGGAAACCAAAGAGGAAAAAAAGAGAAGAAAATATAATCTATATTGGCATGTTGATCTCATGCAAAATTTCATGGGGACTAATTGAGGCGACAAGAAAGCCTACCAATTCTAAATCCAAAATGGTTGAAATGCTTGCAAGTATCCTCACTGTTGGGTTTCCTCTGTGAACATGTGGGATATAGCTAGCTGAAACAAAAATAATAATTCTGCTGGCAAGATCCTCACTATTGTGTTTCCTCTGTTATATCCAATTTTTCCTATATTCACTTTAAAAGGGGCAAATTAAATTGCTGATTCTCTTGCTAGATATGGAGTGATAAAAGGGTCACTTATCAGCTAATCCAGTTTTCTATCTTTTGTTTGTTTGTTTGTTTTGTTTTTTTATTTTTTTCCCTCAAACATTACTCATCCCAAACATTCAAATGTGGCATGTGTGTGTGAGATCCTAGCCATTTTTCCATTTGTTAAGTGGGTCCAATCATGTATGTTTCGTGGCTGCTAGTTCAGTAGTCAGGAAAGAAACACATGTATGTAACATGTGTGCCCACCAAGTGACTGGACTGGCCTGATTTTTACAGGTAGATGTTGATACTGGATAACTGATGAACAGCAGGGATATAGCATATACATGCCACGTACCATATTAGCATGTCTGGAGGTAGTAAGATTGAGAATCCTACTATACCATGCATTAAGTAGCCTTCACATTTCTCACTCAAATTCTAAGTTTTTTTTTTTTTTTTTTTTTTTTTTTTTTTTTTTTGTTTTTTTTTTTTTTCCTATTGTCTGTTTGTTTTGTCAGGGGCAATTAATCAACTTACAAAGAATTTGGCATGTGAATGGGTAAAAGACAATACAAGGATAAATTGCGTGACACCTTGGTATATCAAAACCTTGGCATGTGAATGGGCAAAAGACAATACAAGGATAAATTGCGTGACACCTTGGTATATCAAAACCTTGGCATGTGAATGGGCAAAAGACAATATAAGGATAAAATGCGTGACACCTTGGTATATCAAAACCTTGGCATGTGAATGGTTAAAAGATAATATAAGGTAATGGTTGTTAGGATTATCTTTATAATTTTTTTTTCAGGGGAAGCTACCAGGAGGACAAGAAATAGCTATGAGACGACTTTCTAGGAGTTCCAGACAAAGCTTAGAAGAGTTCGAGAATGAAGTTATATTGATTGCAAAACTTCAACACAGGAATCTGGTCAAGCTCTTAGGTTTATTGCATTCAAGGCAATGAAAAGATGCTTCTTTATGAGTACATGCCCAAGAAAAGATGATGTCCTTTTATTTTTATTATCAACATTATTGTAATTGATTCATTATTGAATGAATGATTACACCAGTGGTAATTGAATGAATGATTACGCAGGTGGTAATTGAATGTATGAATGAATGATTATGCAGGTGGTAATTAAATGTATGAATGAATGATTATAAAATTTTTAAAATGTAGACAATAGCTAACGATATTGACCGTAGCTGTTATTTAATTCGGCATATTGCTACTGATCTAACATTGCTTTTAGCTACAAACAGTATCCGTACCTCTAGATACTTTTCGCTACAGAAATAAGTGCTACAGATTTTATTTGTAGCTATTGTAATATATGGCTACGGATTAAACCGTAGCCATAGGTTTTAGACCTATGGCTACGACACCTACGACTACGGTCGTGCTACGGATTAAAACCGTAGCTATAGGTCTTTAGCTACGATTTTAATCCGTAGCCTTTGTCCCTTTTTCTGGTAGTGTTCTAATTAACTTTCTTGCCTCGTCTAGATAAGTGATCATCCTCATCTCCTTAGCTTCGTACTCGGTGGAGATATGATTTACTACCAGCTGGGAGTCACATCGGACCTGGAGAGTCTAGATACCCAGACTCGCTGCCAATCCGAGTCCAGCCAGTAAGGCCTCGTACTCCGCCTCATTGTTTAAGGCCTTGAAGCCGAGTCGGATCGCATATTGAATGGACGTGGAATCAGAACGATTCCAGCTCCAATTCGCTTAGCATTGGATGATCCGTCTACATAAAGGATCCATCCGGTTTTCGATACAGTCCTTGGGTTGGACGGAGGATCAAATGGAATAGTCTCACTTTCGGCGCTGACCTCTCCTGTATTCGGAGTGGTGAATTCGGCAATGAAGTCGGCCACAGCTTGGCCCTTAACTATTGTCTTCGGACAAACTGAATGTCGAACTCTTCGAGTTCGATGACCCACTTGGTTAGCCGATTTGAAACTTCGGGCCTCTGGAGAACTTGTTTGAGAGGGGAGTCGGTCAACACAACGACCGAATGGGCTTGGAAGTACGGACGTAACATCTGAGCTGAAGCGACGAGGCTGAATGCTAGCTTCTCCAGGGGTGGGTATCATGTCTTCGCATGTACCATAGCCTTACTCACGTAGTATATAGGGTGTTGCTTGCCTCCGACTTCTCTAATCAAGGCCGAGCTGACGGCCGAGGTAGAGACTGTAAGGTAAAGGAACAGGGGTTCGTCTTCTTCGGGCTTGGACAATAGGGAGGCTGGCCCAGATATCGCTTCAATTGTTGGAAGGCTTGTTTGCATTCTGATGTCCACTCTGCCTTTTTATGACCCTTCAATTGTTGGAAGAAGGGGAGACATTTATCTGTTGCTCTGGATATAAATCTTCCGAGTGCGGCCACACGTCCAGTGAGACATTGTATCTCTTTGATAGTCCGAGGCAAATTCATGTCGAGGAGTGCTTTGATTTTGTCAGGATTCGCTTCAATGCCTCTCTGTCTGACTTGAAACCTGAAGAATTTTCCTGAGCCGACTCTGAAAGCGCACTTTGCGGGATTCAGCTTCATCTGATATTCTCAGAGGATGACGAACGTTTCTCCGAGATCCGTCAGGTGATCGGACGCCTTAATTCTTTTCACTAACATGTCGTCGACGTACACTTCCATAGTGCGTTTGATCTATTTGGAGAACATTTGATTTACCAGTCTTTGATACGTGGCCCCAGCATTTTTTAGGCCAAATGGCAAGACCCGGTAACAGTAGAGTCCCTTATCCGTGATAAAAGTAGTCTTCTGCTTGTCTAGGGAATGCATTACGATCTGGTTGTACCCGGAGTATGTGTCCAAGAAAGAGAGTAATTCGTGTCTAGCTATGTTGTCCACCAGCTGATCGATCCGAGGCAACATGAAACTATCTTTCGGACAAGCCTTGTTTGGATCCAAGTAATCTACACAGACTCGCCATTTTTCATTGGCCTTCTTGACGAGGACCACATTTGCAATCCAGTCGGGGTAGTATACCTCCTCTATGAAACTAGCGTCGAGTAAGATAGAGACCTCATCGGCAATGGCCTCGTATCGCTCGGCATCAAATGGTCTTTTCTTTTACTTTATTGGTTTGGGTCCACATTCAACTTATGGACCAAGACATCAGGAGAGATCCTCGGCATGTCCGCGTGTGACCATGCAAAGACGTCCTTATGTTGCCATAGGAAGGTTAACACTTCAGACCGCTGCTCAGGGTTCAGTGAAGTTCCGAGCTGGACAGTTCTGCTCAGATTTACCTCGTCGAGCGACACTTTCTCCAGGTCTTCTACGGACGATTCTTCCGCTGGTCCTCTAAGGTCCAGAATATTGATGGTAAGTGTTTGCTTGACTGACCCCTTCTTAACTGTTGTAGCATAACATCTCTGAGCCTCGTGTTGATCGCTTCGGAGGTATCCTATCCTGCCCTCGGCAGGGAATTTCATCATCAGGTGATAGGTGGAGACAACTGCTCTCATTGTAATGAAGGAAGGTCTGCCCAAGATGACGTTATGTACCAATGGTACATTGACAACAAGAAAGTCCATCATGAGGGTGACCTGATGTTGTCCTTCTCCAGCAGTTAGCGGGAGGGAGATGACTCCCTCGAAGATCACTCTTTCTCCGACAAAGCCGTGTAGGGAGGTCTTCATAGGTCTGAGGTGAGACCTCGGAATCTCCATTCTTTCAAAGGTTTTAGAATATATTACATCTACCGAGCTCTCGGTGTCGGCTAGAATGAGATATACTTTGTGGTTTGCTATAATCATAATAACTACCAAGGCATCGTCGTGCGGATGCTGGATTACGCGCACATCTTTTTCCGTGAAGGTCAGAGTGCATGGGCTGACCCAAAGTTCCTTACTGGGCTTCTCAGTTAAGTAGATGTAATGTTCTAGATCAGACTTTCGAGAGTAGGCTTTCTGTGCCCTATTCGAGTCTCCTCCCCCAGATGAGCTTCCTAAGATGGTACGAATTTCAGCGGGCTCTTCCATGGTAGTATTCGGCTGCTCTCTCTGTCTCTCTTCTTTCCGAGCAGCTTTTCCCTCTTTGGTGTATCAACGCAGGTGTCCATTCCGAATAAGGGTCTCGATCTCATCTTTAAGATCTACACAATCAGCCGTATTATGGTCGTGATCTTGGTGAAAGCGGCAGTACTTACGTTTGTCTCGGTGATCCGGGTCGGCCCTCAAATAAACGGGCCATTTCAACAGATTTTCTCCTCGGATGTCCAATAAAATTCACACGGCGGATGTGTTAAGGGGGGTGTAGGAGCGGAACTTTCCTTCCGGCCTTCTGCTCGGACGATGATCGCGAGGGGCGTGATCATCGGGCCCTTTGTTAGACGGCTGGGGTTCCTCGTTCCTAGGTCTCTTCCCTTTACCATTCGGCTCTGTCACTTAGACACTTTTGTGGGCATTGGAGAATTCTTCTGTGTTGGTGTATTTCTGAGCTCTGGCAACGAGTTCGACCAATGTCTTTGGTGGATTCTTTCCGATGGAGAAGGTGAATTTTCTTTCTTTTAGGACGTTGAACACAATAGCGAGCGTCATTTTGTCGTTGTAATCTTCTATCAATAGCGCTTCCTCATTGAAGTGAGCGATGTAGTCTTTCAACGACTCCTTCGGCTCTTGCTTGATAGCAAATAGGTGAGTGTTGGGCTTTCGACTTTTCTTACCACTTATGAATTTGAGTAAGGAATAGTCGACTCAACTTTGCGAAGGAACTGATGGAATTTGGTTTGAGCTGCTGGTACCAACTTCGAGCGGAACCCATGAGCTTGATCGAGAACCCTCGACACATCATGACATCCATCGCCGTCTAGATTTGCATCCATGATCGATAGGATTCCACATGCTTGGATGGGTCTCTGGACCCCGAGTATTGGATGACGGGAGGTATCCGGAACCTCTAAGACATCACCTCGTTCATGATTTCTAAGGTGAAGGGAGGCTCGGTCTCTTCCATCATTGCCTGAACAACGACGGGAACTAACGTCAGCTGTTGTTTCTTTTTTACAGCTAGGTATTTATCGTTGAGCTCCGTGAACCGTTTCTCCCAAGGGTCCTTATTTTTCGCTACGATTTCTTGGGTATTTTCTATTTCTAGAGTCCTTCACGTCCTTCGTTCTAGCCGATGACAGAGATCCGTCGGTGCTAGGGCTGAAGTGACCAAAGCATTAGTCGTAACTCTAGTGGCTGTGTTCTGAGTCGAGGCTCGGATTTGAGTCGGAAGAGGATTCTGACCCGAAACCGGCATCTGGGGGTGTTGAGGCGCCTAGGGCCTCATACTCCTTAGCGCGGAGTGTGCTTCCACGACCAGACCGACCGGTTGAGGAACAAGATTTTCTTGAGCTGGGCATGGTTGTGACTCCTGTTATTAGTTCATCCTGTTCACTTCATCACGTAGTGCTTGTATCTTATTCTGCATGGTGCGATACTTGACCGATTGCGAGAACGCTGGGAAGGCCCTGAGGCTGATTCGGCATGAAGTAGTGAGGAGGAGCGAGTTTGCTCATTTGGCTCCGGTTCCTCAGCCACTACTTTCTTCTTTCCTCTTGCCATTATGCTTTAGGATAGGAACCCGACCTTTTGTATCAGATTCCCACAGACAGCGCCAAAAATGTTGATGTCAAAATCTGGACCACCCTCTACTCGACAAGGCGAACCTCCAAGGAACCCTGAACCTGCACAGAGAGTGATCAAAGGAGACCCTGGATAAACTAGAGGACCCTCCGATGCTTAAGTCAGGTCAAGGGAATCTGGGTCTAAGTTGATAGTAGAGAGAGGGTGTGAGATATTGCATACCTATAGCAATGGGGTCTCATTGTATTTATACCTGGGCATCAAACGGTCTGGGTCCGTTATTCTCAACACGATTTACTCAATCAGTGGGATTATATGATCGTGGAGATACGACCCGTAATCCGGAGATCGTGTAATATATCGTGTGTATCTGTGAGCGAGACGGTCGTTTGTGTCTCCTTAAGGTAGTTTCCTAGTTTGACGCATAATGTACCCGCATCTCGCTCTGGCCTCAGCTTGAGACATCACCTCTTTGGAGGAAGATGAGGACGAGGACGAATTCTCGGCTCAGATATCGTTCCTTTGGCTTGGGTGCTCGAGCCCTCGGCTCGGAGTTCCTTCTTCAAATGAAGATAAGGACGAGGACGAGCCCTCGGCTCGGAGGTCCTTCTTCAAATGAAGATGAGGATGAGGACAAGCCCTCGACTTGGATGTCGTTCCCTTCTGTAGTGTTCATTATTTCGGTTGTTATTGCGTCTAATCGGACTAAGATGATGCTAACCCTCGAAACTATGAGGGGCTCAGATCTTCCCATAACGTACAATTTTTAATAAGTTATATATTTTTTCAAGTCAAAATAAGTTATAAATTTTTTAAAAAGTTACAAGCATAGGACTCATTAATTATATAAGTAATAGCAATAGCTTTTTTTAAAAATATATAAATAAACATTATTTATTATTCCTAACAATATAATTTTTTGTAAAAAAACACTTTACATACCTTGCGAATTCCAGGTAACCTCGTGGATCTAAGGTTTTCTCTCCTTTCTACTACTATTTTTTCCCTCTAAAGGGTTGGGACCATAAGTAACTTTGTTGAAAAGACAATATAAGGATACTAGCAAGCGCCACATAAAAGGAACAAGCTACACTTATCATATGATCTCTATACAAAACCTCTACATGAAAAAAAAAAAAAAAAAAAAAAAAAAGAAAAGAAAGAAAGAAAGAAAGATACAAAAGCCCTATATACACCACGAATCCTAATTTACTTGATTACCATAGAGGGTCTCCTACCAGGGGTGATCCTTCTTATTGTCTTCATGCCTACATTGTTAATAACTTTGAGGCCTTACATATCATATCAAAGCTCTTCTCTACTATGGCATCTAAGTTTCAAGGTGGAATGGGAGATGGGAGATCGCGAGCGTCCGTGGGTTCCCGTCCGCCCCCCTTCTGCCCCAACCCCCAACCTCTCCATCTTCGCTGGGAATCTGACTTTCGACACGATGCCCGACAACCTTACTCGCATTTTTGGCAGATACGAGAAAATCTCCGAGACCTTCATCCCTTCCGATAAGATTTCGAAACGAAATAGGGGTTTTGGCTTCGTGAGGTTCTGCTATGAACAGGATGCCCTTAACGCGATTCAGTGCCTTAATGGTAGACGGATTGATGGCCGGATAGTCTCCATCGCGTTTGCTAGATGCCAAAAAAAGGGTGCTTCTTCTCCTCAGAAACCCCCAATCTTTCTATCCACGCCCACCCAAAATCCCCTGGCACTATCATACCGGGACAAGGTAACCCAACCCCCCCCCCCCTTCCAGATCTGCTGCGCTCGACTGTCACCCCACAACGACGGTTGGTTTTTCCCTTACGGCAAACCCCAAGGAGGTTGAGAACCTTCGGGCCTCTCTATCCTTTGCGCTGATTGTCCAACTGTGAGACGCCTCTGTCTCCTTAAGACACCTCAGATCTAGTTTTAGTGCTTTTAAGCTATCCGCTGCAAAGGTTGATTTCATCAGAATAGCAGCTGACAAATTCCTTTTCAGATTCTATTTGAGAGAAGTGATGTCGACATTTCTTGAAGACATTTCTCTCCACCGTGTGATGGGCATAGTAGATGTTTGTGCTTGGTCCCCTGACAAGTCTGTTCTGTCTCAGGGGATATGGATTCGTCTTATGGGGATTCCGCCGCATTCTTGGTACCCCGACGCCATTAAAAACCTAGCCTCAACATTTGGTGAAGTGCAGGAAATCGATAAGGTGGCTTTGGAGGGATGTTTCCAAGGTTTTACTAGTGTCCGGATTAAGATTTGCCCCGGGTCTGACTTTTCCACGGTTAGAAATCTCTTGGTTAATGGTCTCTCCTACCCGATTCTGGGATTTATTGAGGGAGGTAATTTCCTCATGGGGATGTCCCTTCGCTCTATGGCCCCTAATCGCGTTTTCAGCTCTACCCGCGAGTGGGTAGAAGCCACTTTCCAAGGTCAAGGGGATGCCATCAACACTAGTCCTACACCTGCTTGTGAAAATGCCCAGCAAAACCCCACCAAACAGTTTGTTTGTATTAATGCTCAGTTGAACCCCACCAATCAGCCTGTTTGTGAAAATGCCCAGCAAAACTCCACCATTCAGTCTGTTTGTGAAAATGCTCAACAGTACACCATCTTTCAGTCGGCTTGGGATATTTCTCAGCTGAACAGCTCCACTCAGCCCGCTCCTACTATCATCGCTCCCTCTCAACTGGCAGAACCTCACCACACAGCCAACAGATCTCACTCAGCTCAGCAGAACACCACCACTCATCAAGCGTTTCATCTCCTCTCAGCCACTTTCCAGCAGCAAATCTCCACTGTGCCAGTAGAACACCATCACTCAGCTAGCACAACATCTCACTTAGCTCAGCAGAACACTTCCACTCAGCCAACAGACCATCTTCACTTAGCCACACAACCTGCAGAATATCTCCATCCTACTCCTTCACTAACTGATCCTCCTACTCTCCTACCCTCCCCTACCTACCGCCACATTTCACCTAATTACTAGCATTCTCAGCCCCTCCCTGACCCCGTCCTACCTCCCCAAACCCCTCGGGACATGGCTAAGTCCCTCCTTAATCCGATTGATCTCTTCCCAGATTCCTTTATTTTTCGCCCTGACCATCGGGTCTCTCTACCTCCAGCCATGACAGTGGAAGAACTCCAAGGCCCTATTACCTGTCTGTCTACAGTGGATACGGCTCCTGAGCCCTGTGAAGCAGACCTGCATTGTCACCCTCCAAGTCCTGAGACCTGTAGCGCCCCCCCCCCCCCCCCCCCCCCCCCCCCTTTCCTATCTAGATCAGTTGGAAGATCCCCCCCTCCGCTGGCGGAGGAGGCTGTCATTCAATGACCTTAACCATAACTTTCATCCTACTCCCTCCATTTCAAAGGACAACCAACACTCCCTGATTTCAGTTAGAGTATTTGATCCCCAACTCATCACGGTTAACCTCCCCCAACAGCTGAATACCTCCCCCTAGCTCATCACGGTCGACCTCCCCTAGCTCCATACAACCCCATCAACTGAATACTTCCCCCAAACAAAAGCTGTTTCTCCCCCAACAAAAATGGTGTCTCCCAATGTGACAACCCTACTTCCTCAGATGACGGTTTTCTCCACTCCAGCAGATATCGCAGCAATCGGTCTAAATCAAGAGCAGGGAGACAATGAAGAACATTTCTCGGAGGACGAGTCTGGCATCCAGCCTGAACAGGAGGGTAGTGTGCTGAAGCAATGTCCTCTTACCAGAACCCTGCCTACCTCTTAGAATACAGGCACAGTCAGACACCGACCGGGTAGACGAAAAGCATCAAAGGGCAGTATGACTAAACCCCCAGTGGATTGGAATGGAAGACTCAGAAGATTACAGAGAAGGGCATTCAACTCTGGCAACGTTACTGATGGATAAAGTGATTATTTGGAATGCTAGAGGTGTGGCCAATGCTGCGACCCTTCGGTATGCGAGAAGACTTGTTCGAGTTCACAATCCTTGGTGGTTTGCGGTTCTGGAACCAATGGCAAGAGAAGAGAAACGCGCCTCAGTGGGCTTATCTTTGGGTTTCCACTCTTCTTTCTCAAATGCTACAGCTGGAGGTAAAATTTGGTTCTTTTTCAGCTCCTTTTTATTTGTCCATGTCATTCAGTCCTCTTCTCAGATGATCACTTTCTTAGTCCAAGGTAACAACTCCTAAGTAAATTACATTATTTCAATTGTATATGCCAAATGCTCTAAGCTGCAGCGCAGACACCTTTGGTCAGACATTTTCTCTATGGCCAACAGAATCTCAGGACCGTGGGCCATTGGCGGAGATTTTAACGCCATCCTCTCCCACTCAGAGCGTAGGGGGAGTAGAAATTCTGATCACAACAGTTTCGAGGAGTTTGCTGCAGCGATGGATAGCCCGGCTCTCCTCGATGTTGGGTGCACCGGAAATATCTTCACTTGGTGCAACAATCAGGTGGGCAATGCACGGGTTTGGGCTCAGCTCAATCAAGTTTTCTGCAATGGCGAATGGATCACAAACATTCCTCAGTTTCAGGTGAAGCATCTGCCCCGGGTAAACTCTGACCACTCCCCTCTCCTCTTGTCAGCTCCCACAAGTCATTCTCCTATTGCAAGGCCTTTTCGTTTCCAGAAAATGTGGTTGCTCCATTAGGGTTTCTCTCTACTCGTTCGGGAAGCTTGGCTGCCGAATCTAAATGACCAGCCCATGACGAATCTCCTCCTAAAAATTTGAAAGGTCAAATGCAGATTGAAAGAATGGAACAGATCAGTGTTTGGTAACGTTTTCCAAATCTAAGGTCTGCTGAACAGAATTTAGTCTCTTTGGAATCCCAGGCGCAGCTTGACTCCTCAGCTGTTAACCAGTCCTCTCTCCTGGAAGCTAGGCGGCATCTCGCCAACATGGAGCTGGTCGAAGAGATCTTCTGGAAGCAAAAGCCCCGCAACAACTAGTTATTTGAGGGTGATCGTAACACAAGATTTTTCCACCTTCAAGCCTCTAAGAGAGCAAGACGTGCGTCGATATCACAGCTTTAGCTAGACTCTGGTACGATTACAACTGATACAGCCCAAATAAAAGCCGCTGCTATTGATTTTTTCGAACAACTATTCTGGTCGGAGCACCACACGATCAATGAGCACCTCCTGGACAACATTCCTCCCCTCCTTTCTGGTGCAGATAATGTCTTATTGCTGGCCCTCCCGTCGATGGAGGAGGTCAGAGCCGCGGTCATGGCTATCCCGATTGATGGGGACCCAGGACCTGACGGTCTCTTTGGAGCATTTTTTGTGGGCTGTTGGGATTCTGTCGGGTTTGACATCCATAGGGCTGTCACCCATTTGTTCCAGGGGGAAATTTGCCACGCGCGTTCACTTCCACTCTCATTTGTTTGATCCCTAAAGTGGCTGTTCCAAAGTGTCTTGGCGAATTCAGACCGATTAGTCTTTGTAACTGTATTTATAAAATCTTTGCAAAGGTCATCACCTCCAAACTGGCCACTATTCTCCCAAAATTAATCTCGCCCGAGCAAGGAGCTTTTGTTAAAGGGAGAGCGATTGCTGAAAGTATTGCGTTAGGTCAGGAAATCTACCAAGACATCGGTCGTAAGGTTCGGGGGGGAAACATCATCCTAAAACTCGACATGGAAAAGGCCTACGATCGAATGGAATGGGACTTCCTTAAGCTAGTTTTGGCCCATTTCGGTTTCGCTACTTCTTGGATTAATATGGTGGAAAAGTGTTGGGGTAACGTTTGGTTCTCTGTATTAATCAACGGGGAAGGGGCTGGCTACTTCAAATCATCCGGAGGTCTGCGCTAAGAAGATCCTCTTTCCCCCAGCCTTTTCATCATTGCTGCGGAAGTCCTGGGCAGAGGTTTTTCCAATTTGATTGCAAGTGGGGCTTCCTCTCCTTTTTAGCTAAAGCGGGGCTGCAAACAAATTACTCATCTCCTCTATGCAGACGATACCATTTTTTGCCTCAATGGGAGTAGATCATCCATTTCGGCTACGAAAAAATTCCTCTCCTCATATCAATCTTCGTCCGGCCAAAAGATAAATCTGTCTAAGAGATGTTTTTTCCATGCCCCCTCTCTCCCTTCGTGTAGACAGAGATCGATTGGCAGGGCTCTTGGTATCAATGGTTCATCAGCGCCCTTCACTTACCTCGGTGTTCCCATATCGGCTGGAAGGATTAAGTCAGCCCTCTTCTGCCCGTTGATAGAAAAATTTGATTCAAGGATCAGTGGTTGGTCTGCTCGGCTTCTCTCTCAGGCGGGTATGCTCATAAATCATGTCTTGGGAAGTATCCCTATTCACTCCATGACAGCAGCTCTGATTCCTTCTCAAATTTTGGCAAAATTGGAAGGGAAGATGGCTGATTTTTTCTGGGGCTGGCAGGAAGGCAAAAAGAAACTACATTGGATTAACTGGAAAAAGATCGCCCGTCCAAAGGAGGAGGGGGGTTTGGGTATCCGCAGGCTCAAGGATGTCCTCAAGGCTCTACGTCTCAAGTTGGCTTGGTCCGTTATTAGCAGCAACTCGTCCAGCCTCTGAGCTGATTTCGTAGTCTCCAAATATGGTCAGCCTCTGTCTGCGCAGCCGGCCCACCAGCAGGGCACCTCTCCTCTGTGGAAGCAAATCGTGAGAATGGCGCAGGTTGCTGACTCGGTCACACAATGGCACATCGGGCTTGGGGACCTAAACTTTTGGTCCTGCAATTGGTCAGGCCTAGGCCCTCTCGCTGCTCTCGCTATATACACACACACACACACACACACACACACACACACACACACTTAAAAATATAACACTTTTACCGACGAAAACTTTCGTCGGTAAAAAGAGTATTCCCGACGGTCATAGTTCGTCGATAAAAGTCGGAGCGAAAATTTTCTAACTTAAATAGACAAACACTTTTACCGACGAAATTATTCATCGGTAAAAATATTATTCCAAAGGTCAAAATTTTCATGGCAGCGGGAAAAGTTTCCAAAGGTCAAAATTATGTCATTATTCCTGATGGAAGTTTTCGTCGGTGAAAGTCAGGGCGAACATTATTCCTGATGGTTTTAGTTAGTCGGTAAAACTCAGCACGAAAATTTTCTAACTTAAATACACCACTTTTTGCCGACGAGCACTATCGTAAGAAAAAGTCTCTCTGATTTGTACCGACGAAAATATACGTCGATAAAAGTCTTAGTGTATACGTCGGTAAAAGTCTTGGTGGAAAATTTTATAAGTTAAAAATACAACACTTTTACCGATAAAAATTTCCATCGGTAAAAATATTATTCCCAATGGTTTTGATTCATCAGTAAAAGTCAGGGCGAAAATTATCAAAGGTAAATAGACTATTTTCGTCGGTAAAAATATTATTCTTGACAGTTTTGGTTCGTCGGTAAAACTCTTACCGCGAAACTTTTTCAAGATAGCAGGAATATAATTAAATGATTATTCCCGACGAAATTATTCGTCGGTAAAACTCTGAGTGGAAACTTTTCTATGTTAAAAATATCACGCTTTTACCGACGAAATTATTCGTCGGTAAAAATATTATTCCCGACAGTTTTGGTTCGTCGGTAAGACTCTTAGTGGGAAACTTTTCACGGCAGCAGGAAAATTTTCTAAGTTAAAAATTATGTCATTATTACCGATGAAAGGATTCGTCAGTAAAAGTCAGATTGAACATTATTCCCGACGTTTTTAGTTCATCGGTAAAACTAAGTTCGAAAATTTTCTAATTTAAATACAACACTTTTGCCGACGAGAACGTTCGTCGGTAAAAGTCTCTCTCTGATTTTTGCCGATGAAAATATTCGTCAGTAAAAGTCTTAGTGGAAAATTTTCTAAGTAAAAAATACGACACTTGTACCTACGAACATTTCCGACGGTTTTGGTTCGTCGGTAAAAGTTAGGGCGAAAATTTTCTAACTTAAATACACAACACTTTTGTTGACGAAAACTTTCATCGGTAAAAGTCTTTCTCTGATTTTTACTGACGAAAATATTCATCAATAAAACTCTTACCAGGAAAATTTTCAAAATAGCGGGAAAATAACTTTTACTGATGAAAATTTTCGTCGATAAAAAAATTATTTCCGACGAAAAAAATTTTCATGGGTAAAAGTACTGTTTTACCGATGAAAACAAATTTCGTCGATAAAACAATGAAATATATTTCGTCGGTAAAAATTTCGACGCTAAAAACGCTGTTTCTTGTAGTGTCAGGTGGCTACGATCTTCCAATCTATGAATTTTAGCTTCAGTTCTATGTTGAAAAGAAAAAAGTTTCACTTTTGTGTGATTTTCTAGTTTTTAGAGGATTATGTCTAACTTTTTGTTTTTATTTTTTAATGAGAGACTTTTTTCATATTGTCAATGGCACAAAATTCATGCTTCCTTCTCAATCTTTTGTAGTTTGTTATTGTCTCTTAAACTGGATAGGGGTTGCTCATATATGGAGGCTTCAAGACTTTCGTCTTTGGAGGAAAGAAAGATAAAAAGATGTAATTCTTTACACTGATGACTACAAGTCAATGATCTATATTTCTGAATAGGTTCTGCTCTAATGTCGGATATTAAAAATACAGCCTCTCTGATTGTAAGCAGCAAATTTAGTTCACTTCTATTAGCTCATCTAATTAGTTGAACTCATTAGACTTGCTGAACAACCTAATAGACCTGTACTTGGGTTGAGTTAGTTGGCCATGCATTTTTTTAATTATATATAAACTAGAGAAAACCTGTTTTAGTATTTTAAACAGGACATAACTTGATTAGATGGTGCTGTGTTGCAAGTTGAGAATGTAACGTTGTGGTTTTGATCCTAGCTTAGGGTGTTTTTTGGAGTTACTAGATTTGCATTGAGTGCAGTAGTGACCATTAGGAGAACTTACCAATGCTCAATTTAGCTGCTTGCAGCATGGAGCTCTTTTGCCATTTCAAGCTAGCTTGATGTACTCTCTCCATTTAAGTCAATGCAGCAAGCATTTGAAAATGCAAGTTATCGCCATTTAAATAGCATCAAAGGCACATTTCCACTCTTTCCAACTTGGCACTTACCAAAGTTGATGAATTTGGAATACTAAATTAGCTACATGAATTTCTCTCTTTTCTCTCTCTTCTAAAATTTTAAAACAGGCATTTCCCCGCTCCACTCTTCATGCAACCATACATCCAATGCATACCAAATATGCATGTAGGGTGCATCTTTATAGCCATGTGCTCTAATGTCGATTCGATTCATTTTATATGGTTTACAGAGAAACGTTCACCTACTTGTTGTAGGTTGACATACAGCCCATCTCACATACCAATGCGGCATGGTTGTAGGATGTTTGAACCTATGAAAGGTGGAAGTCACTATAAAGATCACCTGGCATAATTCAGGTGAGTCCAATAGTCCGCTCATCAGACATGCCACTTTGTATGAAAACAATGGGCAGTTTAAATGTTTCACATTTTTGGTGAATGGGTAGTTTTGATTTTTCGGCCAGGTGATTTTCCTACAGGGACCCATCTTTTCCTAAGCGAGTGGTCATATTTCAGGTCAATATTTCAAGCCTAACTCATTAATCGAGCAGCACTTTCTTTCTTATGATGTTTGCAGAAAATAATCAAAGACCACAAACTGCGAAAGAAGGGGCATGCACAACATCAAACATATGCTTTGGGTATCAAAGAGGTAACTGATAACTCTTTTCTTTCTTTTTTTTTTTTTTTTTTTTCATTTATATCACCAAACGATGCAAATCCTTTCTAAGATCTTATTTTCCTATGCTCTTTTAAAGTTGCTTCAATGTCATAGGTTATAATGCATATGTGATTAATGTCCTGAATCTCTTGATAAATCCATACAAGTGGCCTATGTCTATATATTGATGTGATTGGTCCTGCCATGTACATGATTCCCTATTGATAAATCCATACATCTGTGATTAACTTTTCTACGTTTTCTATTCTTTTTTCATTTCTTAACTTCTTCTTTTTTCAAAGCAAGATTTTTTCCATTCAAACTCAGCTGAACAAATGTACATGCTTTCGGGTGGGGCCAGACATATAGCAATGAAAATCTTAACTAATGGAGCCACAAATAAATCAACATATAGCATTTTGATGATTGATTGTCCTCCTTATTGATAATTCTTGGAGCCTATGCTTGAAGTTTTATGCAAATTTGGTAAATATGGGCCAATGTAAGATTATATAAACATGAAATGAAATCTTGCTTAGTCTTAACTATGCCTTGCTCAACGATAGCCTTATTTTGTTGTGAATAAGAGAGCCAACGCAGATGGTCTTGCAAGCTTCTTTTTTTCACACCAGTAGAATAACCTTGAATGTGAAGAGATCTCTCTCCAGTCTCCATTGGCATTTGCTAAACAAACTCACACTAGATATATTCTTCAATGTATTGCATTTTTGTCACTTGTCTTTTGATAGTATAGTTATTTATTTTTGGTAGTGCATTGCTCTCATAAACATGATCTGAATTTTGATTAGACTCGTCTATTTTGGGCAAATGCACATACAATATTGTCTAATACATGAATTGCCCAATATATGAATAGATAGGTGATGTCTGTAAACTGGAGAGAAACTTTGGTATTCTTGTGCCAAAATGTGTTTTCCTTAACGCCTCCATCTTTACTTCGAAACTAATGGTGTTTTATGGAAATATAAATTTTATATGTTTGGAATTTGGATGATATATCTGATTTTGATTTCTTCCTTTTCTTTCGTGTAGACATACCTTTTCAAATAGTTTGGTTGGTTTAGGGCTTTGGAGAAATGGGTATATCTAGTTTTGGATGTGTGTATTGATCAGGCAATTAATTTTCATTTCTTTTCAATTAATGAGAAATGCCGACGGCTTTTTGTTGTCGAAAATGCCAATGGTTTTGGCCGTCACCCTTAGCCGTTGAAAACACTGATGGTTTTAGCCGTCGAAAATGCCGACGGCTTTTTGTTGTCGAAAATGCCAATGGTTTTGGCCGTCACCCTTAGCCGTTGAAAACACTGATGGTTTTAGCCGTCGAAAATGCCGACGGCTAAAACTGTTTACCTCAGCTGTCGGAAACACCGACGGTTTTAGCCGTTGAAGATGCCGATGGTTTAAATCAATCAGTGAGCAATGCCAACGCCCCCTTTCCTAACGAACCGTCCGATGACTTTTAGCCATCGGGAAAGGTCATTGCCGACGGTTTTTAGTCGTTGGTGTTACCCTGTTTTTTTGGTAGTGTACTGAATTGAAGTCATGTACCAAACTGATTCTACGAAGTTCAGCAGAAGTGGCTAATGAATTTCATATTACAGTCAGAATTAATGGTCATGAGAACCCCGTATAGCCGCACGACCTCTCTGAATAATAGATTTGTGATGTGTGTTGCATGGATGAAGTGCATTATTTTTGAAAAAATGATTTACCACCACGAACACTAAATCCATGCTGCGTTGTGTTCATGAGAGATCAAGCACGAAGTCTATATATAAATCCTCTCAATAGTCGTCAAGCACAGGTAACGAGGTATGTAGGCCCATATTCTGAGACTGCCCCTTAGAGGTCTGACAAACATGATTATGTTCTACCGCTTTACCCATGTCACGTGCCAATTGTGGTCAGTAATACTGTTCCTCAGCGAGAGCCCACATCTTGTCTCATCAAAGTTGTCTACCAAGGCCATTTCATGTAGCTCTTGGATAATCTACTCCCTTAGAGAATTTTGGAGGATGCACAATTGATTTTATTTGAGAGGAAATCATCTTGCATATGTAGGTTACTGAGATGACCCTCTTAGTACCTCATCCATGCATCCTTGAGGTCCCCATCCTTGTCGTACAACTCCTTAAGATAATCGAATATGACCACCTTATATATTGTTCATCATAACAAGTAGTGATGCATAGTGGCTAAGTGCATCAACTAACTTGTACTACTACCCTGATCTATGCTTTAGAAAGAACGTGAATTTCTGCAAACATGTGACCCATCTAGCATGCACAAGGTTCATGTTAGCATGACTATTAATTAACCTTAATGCTTGATGGTCAATTTAGAGAACAAACTCTCTTAATTAAATAATGCCGCCAATGTTGCAGTGCTGGAACCACTGTGTATAGGTCAAGCTCATATGAAGACCATTTCTTTTGGTCTTTACTGAGATTTTCACAGTAGAGAATTCCTCCAATTCCTCTAATTCTGATATACGAGGCCTCACACTCAACCTTAAACAACTTGTCGACACTATAAAGAACCAAGGCTGATGTTGTGGACAATTGATGCTTGATTTCAGCAAAGTCATTGTCAACTTCATCGGTCCACTAGAACAACCATTTTTCATGTAATCTGTAATGGGTGCAACTATAGTGCTAAAATTCTGCATGAATCCATGATAGAATGTCATCAACCCGTGGAAAGTTCTCACTTCATGAATGCTCGTCGGAATTGGCCATTCCTTGATAGCTCGTACCTTTTGATTGTCCACACAGATGCCTGTATACGTCACAACAAATCCTAAGAACAATAAGTTGTCCATTAAAAAACCACACTTTTTCAAGTTGAGGTATAACTTGTTAATTGCTAGGACTCGTAACACTTGCCTGAGATATTCAATATGCTCCATCTCACCCTAGCTATATATCAGGATATCATCAAAATATACTACCACAAATCAACCAATGAATGACTTCAACACTTGATTCATCAGATGTATAAATGTGCTCAATGCGTTCGATAGACTGAAGGGCATGACCAACCACTCATACAACCCTTCATTGGTCTTGAATGTTATTTTTCACTTATCACCGAGCCGGATACAAGTCTAATAGTACCTGATCCTCATATCTAGTTTAGAGAATACCTTGGCACCTTCTAGCATATTAAATATGTCAGCCAACCGCGTTATCATGAATCAGTATTTAATGGTAATCTTGTTAACTAACCAGTTGTCGACGCACATCCACCAGCTCGCATCTTTCTTCGATGTTAATAAATATGGCACGTCACTTGGGCTCATACTCTCTCTCAGAAGACCCTTACAAATGAATTAATCCACCTGCCCCTGAAGTATCTCACTCTTTCGAACTCATATGATAGTGAGGGCGATTGGGCAAGCTAGACCAGGGATGGGTCTATATGATGTTGGATGTCCCACATGGGGGGCAATCCATCAGGAATCCCAACGTTATCTCTAATATTACTTGTTGGAAATCCGTGAAAGCAAATACCAAATTTGGATCATACGAAATTAAGTAAACCTAAACAAAGCAATCACAAGATTCTATAAAAGCGCGCGTGCCATTGATCTAAGCAACGATTGATCGACATTGATCTAGCAATCCTCGATTGATCGAGCTCCCATGTTCAATTGATCGATCATGCTCAAAACTATCTAGAGAGTTTAGAGGTATTTTTAAAATTATGTCAATCGATTGAGCCGAGACTTCGATCAATCATGAGTGTCCAAAGTTTCGTTGAGACTAATTTGTATAAGTTGAGGTTTACTTGATTGATCGTCCACCCAGTCAATCGATTAAACCCATGTTGCATGTACAGATTGAAGACATCTCATAACACCGGTACTGTGCATAAAGTGTAAATGGAGTTTTTTTCCACTTTGTTAGAGTGTGATGGTTGATAGCATGTGCTCATGAATTGTACCCATAGGATAGTTCACCGAGAAACAAAAAATAAAAAATCAGCTATCTAAATTGCGAGACCCACCGTAGAGAGGTTCTCATCCAACACTCAGATTTGTTGAGCCATCGTAACGCCTGATTAGTTGGCCACCTTTGTTTAACAGGTCCCCGATGAGTCTCAACATCCATACCGTACATGGGTTGAGAATGCACACAGGAAATATTGTAGAGAGGCTCTATGGCGCTTCACGTGGGGAGAGATTGCTGAAGTGAAACGGGGCACCTGCCAAAATAGGACATAGGTGAGAGTCTAGGCCAAACATCAACCATGGCAGATCTTGGATACGCCTGGCTGGCCATAAATCAGTCTCATCCACTCATTAGGTGGCCCATACTGGCAAGGAGAAAGTTGAAGTTAGTGAGAAAATAACTAACGGCATATATTCAATGTTCACATGCGGTCCCCTGATAAGTAGACCAGCCTGGATTTAGGGATAGGACATGTTCATGTTGATCCCCACCTAGTACATGGTCCTGATCAGTCACACAAGTTCCTCAATCTCTTCTCACACGAAAAGCATTTCCCTCACTATTAATATTTGACCAAACTCCCTCCATTTTTATTGAAACTAAGCTTTAAAGCATAAGCACTTTTATTGAATCAATCGTAACATACATGAAAAAAATATAAAAATAAAAATAAAAATAAATTAATTAATTAAACTTTTGTATGATGGACATGCATCAGAGCTCTCCCTGTAATGCAGATCATGACCGTTGATCTGTGAAGGGAGTTATGACATTGCGAGCAAATGCGAATGGAAACGGGTGATGAGTCCATGGACGCTGGAAGATCCAGTGCGGGCAGGTCCGGCGAAGTTCCTGGCTTTGATAGGACATTCTCCACCGTTCTTGGGGACGTGAGTGCAATCGGAATGTTCTGAAGGCGGAGAGGGGCCTCGTTGGAGGGACTCGAAGGTGATACCAGTACTCAGCGACGGCCTCAGTCCTTCCCAAGGTCTAGTTGCTTCAAGAGATTGAGAATTCAGTATCATGAAGATGATGAAGAAGAAGAATACTATAGTTGTTCTTGTGAAGATATTTCTTTGGGAAGAGCCCATATTTGAGACTGAGAAGATAAAAAAAGGAAGAGGTGTTTTGATGCAGGGTTTTGAAGTTCTCGGAGGGAAGGAGACGGTGGTTTTTGCTGTGGTTGATGATGAGAATGAGAAGAGGTGTTATATATAGAGGTGGAAAGGTCCTGATCAACAGAACGTTACTAGTGTCCTTATGTGCGAGTTTGTACGTGTAGGGCCATGCTTCCGTAAGCCCCTTTCAGGAAGGAAAGAACGTTGGACGTGTGAGGTGACTTGAGAAATTTCCAGAGTAGAGAATGGTCAGAAAAAAAAAAAAAAAAAAAGATCCTTACAGAAAAAAAAAAATAATAATAAAAAAAAATAAATAAAAAAAAGGGCCTTCCCAAAAAGTAGATCTCATAAATCTAGTGGGGCCTATCATACCAACGGTCTGGATCATAGAAACTGTCCCAATTTGTACAAAATAGCTGTTCCAGACGGGCTACAATTCCTTCATGCCGTCTTGTATCATCGTTTTATTTTTGCGCGTTTGAAGGGGAAGTTTGACTGCAAGAGATAATCGTTGACCAGGAACGGAGAAATGGAGAATCTGACCAACGGGGAAACGCGTTATAAGTACTATAAGGTCCTGACGCGTCTGAACATAAATACTATCCTGATGCGCGAGTTTTAGTGGTAAAGCCATGGTTCGGATATTACAACCGTTGATTTGAAGGAACCCTCGACGGATGTAAGACTACAAAAATGTCATTAGGATTACGCAAACTTGACCTTCGATCTTTGGTCTAAAAATTAACATAGAGAAGTAAAAGACATAAATAGTCTGAAATTACCGGTACAGATTGCAAAGCTAGAATCATTGAATGTGGATATTTTGTGAGAACTTCTCAATTCAGTCTGGATCTCCCGACTATGGGCCCCACTGGGTACATAATGAACCGAAACGGATTGGCTACTCCCCCTGCCACCACGCAATGGCTAGTGGTCGGTGTCTTCTGGGACCCACCATGATATATGTGTTTAATACATGCCGACCATCTATTTTTTTAGATCATTTAATGATCAGTATTATCATTCCTCAACAAGAGCCTTTGTTTTATCTCACTCAAGTTGTCCACCAAAATCACCTTCATGTAGCTCTTTGATAATTTGCTCCCTTAGAGAACTTATAAGGATGTACAATTGATTTCTTTTGACGATGAAACCATCTTGCATATGGTGGTCACTAAGATGACCCTCTTGGCACCTCATCCATGCATCCTTAAAGTCCTTATTCTCGGCATATACATCCTTAAGACAGTTGAATCTGACCACCTCATTGCTCATCGTAACAAGTAGTGATGTACGGCGGTTAAGTGCATCAATTACCTTGTTCTGCTACCTTGATTTATGCTTCAAAACGAATATGAATTCTTACAAAAATGTGACCCATCTATCATACACACAGTTAGCGTTAGCCTGACTATTAATAAACCTTAAGGCTTGATGGTCAGTGTAGAGAACAAGCTCTCTGTGAATTAGATAATGCCACCAATGTTCTAGTACTTGAACCACTACAAATAGCTCAAGCTCATATGTCGATTATTTCTTTCAGGCTTTATTGAGATTCTTAATTTAGAAGGCTATTGACCTACCTTTTTGTGATAAGACTCCTCTAATTTTGACATATGAGGCATCAAACTCAAGCTTAAATAACTTGTCAAAACTGGGAAGAACCAAAATCGATATTGTGGATAATTGGTGCTTGATTTCAGCAAAGTTCTTGCCAACCTCATCGGTCCACTAAAACAACCATTTTTTATGCAATCTATAATGGGTGCGACTATAGTTCTGAAATTCTGCATGAATCGACGATAGAATATCGCCAACTCGTGGAAACTCCTCACTTCATGAATGCTCGTCGGAATTGGCCATTCCCTGATGACTTGCACATTTTCATCGTCCACAAGAATTCCCGTAGACATCACAACAAATCTTAAGAACAATAAGTTGTCCATTAAAAACTGTACTTCTTTAAAATGAGGTATAACTTGTTAACTGCTAGGACCTATAGCACCTGCTTGAGATATTTCATGGGCTCTGTCTCACCCTGGTTATATATATCAGGATATTATTAAAATATACTACCACAAATTGACCAATGAACGACTTCAACGCTTGATTCATTAGACATATAAATATACTCAATGCATTCGATAGATCGAAGGGCATGACCAGCTACTCATACAATCCTTCCTTAGTTTTAAATGTCGTTTTCCACTCATCATCAGGCTGGATACGAATCTGATAGTATCCACTCCTCAGATTTAGTTTAGAAAACACCTTGACACCTTGTAGCATATCAAGTATGTCATCCAACCACGGTATTGGGAATCGATATTTAATGGTAATCTTGTTAGTTTCCCGACTGTCGACATATATGCGCCAATTTTCATCTTTTTCCTACATTAATAAAGCTGGTATGACACATGGGCTCATGCTCTCTCTTAAAAGACCCTTATGGATCAATTCATTCAGTTATCCCTGAAGTATTTTACACTTTTTCGGACTCATCGGATAATAAGGGCGGTTGGATAAACCAGCCTTAAGGATAAGGTTTATGTGATGTTGGATGTTCTACATGGGGGGCAATGCATCAAGTATCTTTTTGAGTCATATTGCTTTGAATTCATTTGGCGATGACCTTAAACTTGGAGGAATGTCAAAGAGCTTCGATTCCTCACCCTTTAATAGCATGACATACACCTCGTTGGTTTCCTTGGATTCCTTCAAGAAATCCAGAATGGTCAGGAGGGAGCTCTCCTTCACTTTAAAAACTTTGGGTTAGTTCTCTGGTGTCATAGGGGCAATGATTATCTTGCGACCATCAACGAATACATAGACATTATCTCATCCTCTGTAGGACGTATCACGGTCCGATTGCCATGGTTGACTGAGCAACATATGGCATGCTTACATGTCAACCACATCAAAGGGTACTTGATCTTTATAATTCCTATTAATTGAAAATGAGACAGTGCATTGTTCAGTTATCTTGGTCTCATTCACCTTTTTTACCTAGTCAAATCGAATAAGGGGAATGATGTTTTTTCATAAGTAACCGCAATTTATCCATCATCATCTTCGAAATGATGTTCTCGCTACTACCATTGTATACGATTACATCACAGACCTTGCCGTTGATAGTACACCATGTGTGAAATATATTGTATTGTTGCGGGTGCACTTCATTTCTTGGAGTACAATAACCGATTTATGACCAATGATTCACCATGATCCTCGGTCAACCATTCTTCATTACTAACTCATTCTTCAACAACTTGTTCATTCTCATCAAATTCAGGGTCTTCTTCCACTGCCTCACTTTTAATGTCCCCTTCGTTAACGGCCAAGTGGTCTCTGGGGCATTGAGACATGTTTGGCCACAACAAAAATAATAGTTGGGCCTTAGCTGACCATAAGGATTTAGAATTCTGCTTGAACCTGCTGACGTGAGCACTACACATTGAGGCATAAATGGACAACTCCCCGTGTCATAGTTTGTGATTGTAGGAGGTTGAGGACACCCTCCTACTGGTTCCTTTCCTTTGGCTAGTGCCAAATCCTGAGTGGAATCCGTCATGGGGGCCCAAGTCAAAGGATAAGGCCGAGTAGGGACCCTTGTAGCTACATTTCTACCTTACCCGCCAACTGAACTGCTTCATCAACGGTCCCGACTGGGTACATCTGAACTTAGTCTTGAATTGTTGATCGTACACCGCCTATGAATTGTGTAACGTTTTGCGATTCAGTCACCAACAAATCATTTTGCATTGCCAACTGCTAGAATTCTTTGGTGTAATCTGTAATGGTTCGATTCCCCCGCCGACAATTTTATTATTGCTGGAATAACACATGTTCGTAATCACTGGGGAAGAATCGTGATCGAAAAAAGTGTCTCATTCGCGGCTATGATCTGATGGGTGCCTTGTTCTGTTGAGCACGTGAGAGCTGTAATTGCTCCCATCATACAGAAACACTGGATTTTAATTTAAACACAACCAACTTCACTTTATTTTCTTTCGGCACACCCATATAATCAAAATACCTTTATACTTCGACTAACCAATCGAGGAAGTCTTCTATAAGTAAAAGACCATTAAAATTGTAAAGTTTGTCCTTACCTCGATAGTCTCTTTCATCACAACCTAGTCGATCATCTTCATAAATCAGTCGTCAGGTAACGACGCCACCGACGCCCTCATCGTTGGAGCTTGACTCATCTGGGATAGCTCTGCGACTTACCTCTAGAAGCGCTTTATGTAAAATAGGGTTGTGTTATACAATGATCATGGGTGGTTGAGCGTCGCATTGGGCTTAGGGCAGGACTAGTGCATCCATAATACGGTCGAGGGTTGCTTCGAGCCCTTACATGGTCAACTAACTCTCCTAGTGGAAAGCTTCCATTCTTTTCGATAGATAACGAATTCGATGATCACCATCGATAGGATTTTGGTACATTTCATCGTTACTTACCATCGGCCCGAGGGGAGTCCCTGTTATGATACCACTTGGTGTAAGGAGGGACATGGTTGATCATCGTTTTCCTCAGGTGATAACTACTTCAAATCCATGGAGCTCTTTAGACTCCTCACAGTGCTTCCTCGAATCCACAAGGGATAAAAGCGGAATAATTCCTAATAAATTTGAAATAACTTGATTGATGATATAAAAAAATAAAATTACAACTCTTTAAATACAGAACTCAAACCTAGGATGGAGTTTTAGACTTTTCTTTTTCTTTTAATTTTTTACTTTTTTTTAAAGAAAGTGGGCTCATGCCACGAATTCATTAATCACAGAAATTTACAGCCCTTCGGGTTGGTCCAAACAACAAGATATGGGCCTCACCTATCATGTACCCCCTAACTGAGCTAAATACAGAAGAAAATCTCAGAAAGGAAAGAGAAGAGACCAATTGCTTCCCTAAACGAGAGCTGAAAGCCCAGTGGGCCTAAGCTGGAAAACGAATCAACATCGAAGATTTCTGAAAGACCCTAAGCCTATATTGTCAAGGACTAGCAAACCCCTAATTAACCTCGGAAGGAGAGAGAGGGAATTAAATATCGTTTCTGAGCACCCTTCACTAGCTTGCCTCGCCAATGCATCGACCACCAAGTTCCCTTCACGATAGATGTGGCTAAAAGAAAGATTGATCATCCGCCTTATTTGCTGAATTGCTCCCATGGTGTGCCAAATATTCCAGGGAATGGGGACTGAAGGGTCCCTTGCCGCTTCTACTATGAGCTCGGAATCTGATTCCACTACAATATTAGTTAACCCAAGGTTGGAGCAAATGATCAACCCATCCAACATGGCCTAAGCTTCCGCAATAGTGTTTGAAGCTACCCCGTAACTTCTCGAGAATGCAAAGATGAATCGACCCTGGCAGTATCTGTAGACACCCCCGCCACCACTCTGGCCCGGATTACCTCTCGAAGAGCCATCTATGTTGAGTTTTAGACTTAGACTCTAACTCAAACACCCTAAAAACATGACTGACTATAAATAGTAAACTTACTATTTATAGATAACCTTTTTTTCTACTAGACTTCATGGTTTTTGGCCAAAAATAGTAAGTGTCCAATTTGGCCCACCATGTTTTTATCCTAACTTTTCTAAGACCTTTTCATGTTGTGCACGACTTCTACAACTCAAAGGATCAAAAGTTATATTTGATCTAAAACTTTCTATTTATAATAAAAACAAAATTAAATAGGACTCTAACCATTGATTTGATAGAATCTCACAAATCCGGTGTGGTAATTCAGCGTAGCGGGTTGGTTGGCTTAAGTAGGTTCTCTTACCTCAAAATCATATATAATATGTCAAAAAACTCATCCCAATTTCCGATATACTACTAATTTAAGGTCCTCACAGTCCGGATCGTTTTCGCCTCAGATTGGGCCTTATTTGGTCCATCTTTTCCATGAAAGTGTCTACGACCCTCTTTACATCAGTGATTGTCCATGGTTTCCTGTGGTGTGGCCTACCATGTTGCTTGTATTTGATCAAGCCTACCCCTTAAGTGACCAGTCCCATTCATTCATGGCACATATGGAGAGGATGTACATAAAATCCAGCCAGTATGAATTGGCTTTCGTTGTGTAAAGCAGTGGACAAATAATAAAATAATAAAATAACACCGATTAGACGATCCTTATAAATTATCCATCTGGTTATGCCCAGATGTTCCCCAAACGTGCCACGTTAGCACATGTGCTTCAATGTAACCTTTAGTTGTGTGTAACACTTTCAATTTCCGGCCAAGAAACACATGTTTTACTCGGTCCGAGTTGCAGTCAAAACTATTGACGTGACGGTTCGATTGCCACTGCAACCCTTCCGGGTCACGGTCAAACTATCTCTAAGTCCTACAACACACCTGCACATGAAAAAAAATAGCCGAAGACAAAACTATATAGAGTTCCTCTCTCGTCTATCTTCCCATCTTTCGAAGACCCCCATACTGAGTGGTTCAGATTTATTTTTGGGAAACCATATAGGAGATCGGACCAACGTGATGGCATGTTGACGAGCTTTATTGCATATGCATTTAAGCCTGGGTTGAACATTCAAGTCAACAGGATCTGAGTCGAGAGTTAAGTCTAAGGTTCTAGTTCTTTAAACTAACATGCTGCTTTGAAACTTTTTAGGAGATTGGAAGTCCACGCGCCTCCCCATGGAAGACTTAGTAAACAATGGCTGATATTAGAAATGAACTTTTTTTTTTTTTGAAAAAAGTGGACCCATGCCACGAAAATTTCATTAATCATGAAAATTTACAGCTTTTCAAGTGGGTCCCAACAAAAAGCTTTTCGGACCATACATATCATATAGCCACCAGATCTACTAAGATGAAGGGCCAACAGAGCGGGCAATGTTGAACACTCCCTCGACAGGCTCAAGATCGAGACACCTCAGCGTGGTAGTCTATCAAGGTTTCGTACCGGGGGCGGTAGACTCCCACTTGGAAAAGCACCAGGAAAATGGCATATCCACTACTCAGCAAAATCCATTCCAGGGAATGTTCACTCTCAAAATGCCATCCATGGCGACTGAAGCTACTCAAAGGCGTAGCAAATCCCTGACAAGTATCCGCCAGAAGCCTGTGTTTCGAAAGCCCTGATCCAAATCGGTGGGGAATCCTCCTTTCTCCAGCCTGCAGAGAGAATCTGATCCAGATTCATGCTCCCAGACCGCATCCTCCCAATCAATTGATTACCCTTCCCCTGGCACCCCTTGTCCCTCTGTTCCTGCAACTGAGGAGCACTCGCCCAGCAACAGGGGTCTAGTGGTGGACCTTTCTCCCTACTTCTCTCAATCAGGGGATGACTGGGAGGAAATCAGAACAACTCAAGAGGCAAAGACGGACAGTTGCAGAAGGCCAGACTCACCCCATAACTATCAGCAATCAAAACAGGAAGAGGGAAAGGCTGCTCACCAGGTAGCCAACTAGCTGCTACCCACCCCTCCAAATAGATCCACATCCAACCAGATTAAGGTGTATCGAAAGAGAGAAGCCAGGAGGGCGCCCAAGAATCCTTTGAGCGCGGTATTTAGGGACGCTTGGTTATCTAAATTGAGAAGTCTACGGAGAAAGACTGAGACGAACAAGGTTGCCCATGACAGATAACATCCTCATTTGGAACGCCCGTGGAGTTGGAAATGCTCCAACTATCAGGACTTTAAACAGGCTCATCAAGAACCACAACCCCTGGATTGTGGCTATCCTTGAACCCATGATCAGGGATTCAAAGCGTATTGAGATTGGCCTCCGCCGTGGTTTCCATTACTCCCACTCCAATGTGTAGGTTGGGGGTAAGATCTGGATTTTTTCCAAATTTCAGTCCTCAGTTTCCAGGGTTTCCTCGACCAATCAAATGATCTCCTTGACTTTAAGCCTCCAACAGGCCAGCAGGCCGATCACCTTGTCTATTGTCGACGTAAGTTGTGCCAGGATCTAAAGAAGGAATCTTTGGGAGGAGGTTGCTGCTCTATCCAGATAAGTGCAAGGCCCCTGGGCCGTGGGTGGTGATTTCAACGCTGTTACTGATGCTTCTGAGAGGCGCAATAGAAGAAGGTTTGACAGTGGAAGCTCCAGGGATTTTGTCGACGCCATTAACAATGCGGGTCTCCTTGATGCGGGTTTTCTGGGAAGTAGGTTTACTTGGTCCAATAATCAGGCTGGCCCGGCCAGGGTTTGGGCTAGGCTCGACCGGGTTCTATGCAATGCGGCTTGGAGCAGCTCCTTCCCCTCCTTTTAGGTACGCCATCTCCCTCGTCATAACTCGGACCACACCCCATTGTTACTTCTATTTCCTTGTCAGCAGCTTTCTACTCCCAGACCCTTCCGCTTCCAGCGTATGTGGCTTCTCCACAAAGAGTTCCTTCCTGTGGTAAAGGCAGCTTGGTCGTCCGCTGAAAACCCCCATCCCATGATCAACATCCTTGTCAAACTCAAGGTTGTTAAAACTCAGTTGAAGTGCTGGAACAAAGAGACATTTGGTAACGTTTTTGCAGCAGTTAAGCAGGCCGAAGGTGAGCTAATGGCCTTGGAAGCCATGCTACAGCATGAGGAGGGGCCGGTTTCGGATCATGATCACATCCACAACCAACTTTTGGAGGCAAGAACCTCCCTTTCTCGATTGGAGCTTATGGAGGAAACTTTCTGGAAACAGAAAACTAGAAGCAACTGGCTGGAGGAAGGTGACAGAAACACTACCTTCTTCCATGCCTCAGCAACGGAACGGGCAAGGAGAGACGTTCTCACCTCTATCAGACTGGACTCGGGGAGGACTGTTGACTCGCAAGAGGAAATAAAACATGAGGCTGCCAGATTCTTTCATCGCCTTTTCTCCGCGGGGGAGGAAGATCAGGGGGATGCTCTCCTTTCTTCCATACCTTCCTTGGTGTCGGCAGAGGACAACGATTAGCTCATGGCGAAGCCTTCAATCCAAGAAGTGCAGCAGGCGGTTTTCTCTATCCCAAGAGATGGGGCAGTAGGACTGGATGGTTTTTCAGGCACTTTCTTTACCGGTTGTTGGGAATTTGTGGGACAGGATTTATTAAAGGCAGTAATCTTTCTGTTCAATGGCGGTTCGATGCCTAGGGCTTTCACCTCTACCCTCATTGCCCTCATTTCTAAGAGGGAAGCACCAACTCGCTTTTCGGACTTCAGACCCATTAGTCTCTACAATGTGGTCTATAAGATCTTTTCGAAAATCATTGCTAACAGACTGAGTAAGGTGCTGCCCAAGTTGATCTCCCTGGAGCAAGGTGCCTTCGTCCAGGGTCGATCCATCTCTGAAAGCATAGCCCTCTCCCAAGAGCTTCTTAGAGAGTTGAATAGAAAAGTTAGAGGCGGGAACATCGTGGTGAAACTGGACATGGAGAAATCTTATGACAGAGTGGATTGGATTTTCCTCAGAAGGGTGCTCGGTCGTTTTGGCTTCTCTAATCTTTGGATCAAGCTCGTGGAGTGCTGCTGGAGCAATTGTTGGTTCTCGGTTCTCATCAATGAAAAATCGGGGGGCTTTTTTAAGTCCACTCGGGGTCTCCGTCAGGGGGACCCGCTCTCCCCTAGCTTATTCATTTTAGCCTTCAGAGGTCGCCATGGAAATGTCGTCGTATCTCATCTTCTTTTTGCAGACGACACTTTACTCTTCCTAAATGGGGGCCTTCGCTCCATCCGATCGGTAAAGAATTTCCTTCAAGATTATCAGCAGGTTTCCGGTCAAAAAATCAATTTTCTGAAGAGCGTCTTCCTGTGTGCTGAACACATGGCTCCGGCTAGGACTGCTGCAATCCAAAGGGAGCTGGAGATAGCAACATCTGTAAATAGCATTACTTACTTGGGTGTCCCGATATCTGTCGGGAGGAGGAGAAATGCGGATTTTCATAAACTGATTGATCGGGTGGACGGGCACATCAAAGGCTGGAAAGCTAGGTGCCTTTCAATAGCAATTCGAATCACGCTAATCAAGCACATTCTAGCTAGTGTCTCGGTGCACACATTGGCGGCTACGCATATCCCATCCGGGGTCATTACAAGAAAAATGGGCAAAGGCAACGAACTAGATCCGTAGCAAAAGCCCTTTTGCTATGGATCTGGTCCGTGTCACGTCCGTCGCAATTGGTGGGGTAGCTAAAGGTCTAGCTACGGACAATATCCGTAGCAATAGATACAATTAGCTACGGACAATATCCGTAGCAATAGATACAATTAGCTACGGATCTTTTCTGTAGCAATAGATACAATTAGCTACGGATATTGTCCGTAGCCATATACAGAAATAGCTACGGATTCTATCCGTAGCCATATACAGAAATAGCTACGGATTCTATCTGTAGCAATATACTAATAGCTACGGATATAATCCGCAGCAATAGATACCAATATCTACGGTATTTGCAGCACTACATATGAAAAGCTACGGATATAGTCTGTAGCTATAGATACTAATAGCTACGGATATAATCCGTAGCTATTGATAGTAATAGCTATGGCGAAAAGCTGTAGCTTTGCTACGGATTATATTTCGTAGCTATTTTCCCTATTTCCATTGCAAGAACCTGCTATGATTGATAACTCATCTAAGCTTAATGCAATCAAAGAAAAAAATGATGCATTTATTACAATAGTAATCAAATCTACAATGCATCTTACATTCACATTTCTAAATAAACAATACTTCACTTTGCTCAACCTATCATAAGAATTACAACTAAGGCGTGCCCTCATGCATTAAACAATGCTCGTGCTTTTACATAATTTTCTTTTTTCAGACGGTCAAGTTCAGCAAACACAGAAGATACAACTTCTTCTTTCCTTGAAATTGCATAAGTAATTTCTGTAGACTTCGACACAAGATCACTTTCAAGTTTCAAAACTCTTCCCTTGGGAAAATGAATTTCATCATCCATTAACTTCTTTAGCTTGTCAGCTTGTATAAAACAACAATTGTAGACACAATCAAACAAGCATGCCTTTATACACATCTGAAAAGGAAGAAAGACCAAAAAAAATAAGAGCTGGAAAAAAACAATTATATATAAAGAAATAAAAAATGTACCTACAAATCTTCTAAACTATAGCAAAATCCATAGGTTAGGTTATCGGTTATAAGTTTAGGTTATAAGTTATAGGTTAAGGTTTAGTTTATAGGTTTAGGAAATCGGGTTCGGGTTCAAGATCAGGTTTAGGTTTGGGTTTTCAAGTTTAGGTTTAGGTTTAGGTTAGGGAGTTGAGATTAGGATTAGGTGTAGGTTTAGGTTTAGGAATTTGAGAATACATTTAGGTTAAGGTTTAGGGAATTGAGAATAGGTTAAGGTATAGGTTTAGGAAATCGGGTTAGTGTTCAAGATCGGGATTAGGTTTGGGTTTTCAAGTTTAGGTTTAGGTTTATGTTAGAGAGTTGAGATTAGGATTATGTGTAGGTTTAGGTTTAGGGATTTGAGAATACATTTAGGTTAAGGTTTAGGGAATTGAGAATAGGTTAAGGTTTAGGTTTAGGAAATCGGATTCGGGTTCGGGATCGGGTTTAGGTTTGGGTTTTCAAGTTTAGGTTTAGGTTTAGGTTAGGGAGTTGAGATTAGGATTAGGTATAGGTTTAGGTTTAGGGATTTGATAATACATTTAGGTTAAGGTTTAGGTTAAAGGTTTTGGTTTAGGTTAAGGTTATAGGTTTTGGTTTAGGTTTAGGTTTAAGTTTTAGGTTTAGGTTATAGATTTAGTGAATTGAGAATAGTTTAAGGTTTAGGTTTAGGAAATCGGGTTCGGGTTCGGGATCAGCTTTAGGTTTGGGTTTTCAAGTTTAGGATCCAGTTTAGGTTAGGGAGTTGAGATTAGGATTAGGTGTAGGTTTAGGTTTAGGGATTTGAGAATACATTTAGGTTAAGGTTTAGGGAATTGAGAATAGGTTAAGGTTTAGGTTTTGAAAATCGGATCCGGGTTCGGGATCGGGTTTAGGTTTGGGTTTTCAAGTTTAGGTTAAGGTTTAGGTTAGGGAGTTGAGATTAGGATTAGGTGTAGGTTTAGGTTTAGGAATTTGAGAATTCATTTAGGTTAAGGTTTAGGTTATAGGTTTTGGTTTAGGTTAAGGTTATAGGTTTTGGTTTAGGTTTAGGTTTAAGTTTTAGGTTTAGGTTATAGATTTAGGGAATTGAGAATAGTTTAAGGTTTATGTTTAGGAAATCGGGTTCGGGTTCGGGATCGGCTTTAGGTTTGGGTTTTCAAGTTTAGGATCCGGTGTAGGTTAGGGAGTTGAGATTATGATTAGGTGTAGGTTTAGGTTTAGGGATTTGAGAATACATTTAGGTTAAGGTTTAGGTTATAGGTTTTGGTTTAGGTTTAGGTTATAAGTTTTGGTTTAGGTTTATGTTTAAGTTTTAGGTTTAGGTTATAGATTTAGGGAATTGAGAATAGTTTAAGGTTTAGGTTTAGGAAATCGGGTTCGGGTTCGGGATCGGCTTTAGGTTTGGGTTTTCAAGTTTAGGATCCGGTTTAGGTTAGAGAGTTGAGATTAGGATTAGGTGTAGCTTTAGGTTTAGGGATTTGAGAATACATTTAAGTTAAGGTTTAGGTTTAAGTTTTAGGTTTAGGTGATAGATTTAGGGAATCGAGAATAGTTTAAGGTTTAGGTTTAGGAAATCGGGTTCGGGTTCGGGATCGGCTTTAGGTTTGGGTTTTCAAGTTTAGGATCCGGTTTAGGTTAGGGAGTTGAGATTAGGATTAGGTGTAGGTTTAGGTTTAGGGATTTGAGAATACATTTAGGTTAAGGTTTAGGTTATAGGTTTTGGTTTAGGTTTAGGTTTAAGTTTTAGGTTTAGGTTATAGATTTAGGGAATTGAGAATAGTTTAAGGTTTAGGTTAAGGAAATCGGGTTCGGGTTCGGGATCGGTTTTAGGTTTGGGTTTTCAAGTTTAGGATCCGGTTTAGGTTAGGGAGTTGGGATTAGGATTAGGTGTAGGTTTAGGTTTAGAGATTTGAGAATACATTTAGCTCAAGGTTTAGGTTATAGGTATTCGTTTAGGTTTAGGTTTAAGTTTTAGGTTTAGGTTATAGATTTAGGGAATTGAGAATAGTTTAAGGTTTAGGTTTAAGAAATCGGGTTCGGGTTTGGGATCGGGTTTAGGTTTGGGTTTTCAAGTTTATATTTAGGTTAATGGTGTGGTCCCTGCAAATACAGATATAAAAATGGCCTGTCCAAATGGCCAGGCCCTTCCAGTGCTGTCCATAGGAAATGGACAGCTTCATTATGGTCATAACAGCGGTTCCCACCTTCCAGGGACCCCCGCTCATCCGGATAGCTTCGACGCACATCCGGGTCTGCTCCATTAATTTTGAATAAATACATAAACACGGCCTGTCTAAATGGCCAGACCCCTCCAATGCTGTCCATAGGAAATGGACAACTTCATCATGGTCATAATAGCGGTTCCCACCTTCCATGGACCCCCGTTCATCCGGATAGCTCCGACGCACATCCGGGTCTGCTCCATTAATATCAAGAAAATACATAAACACGGCATGTCCAAATGGCCAGGCCCCTCCAATGCTGTCCATAGGAAATGGATAGCTTCATCATGGTCATAACAGCGGTTCCCACCTTCCAGGGACCCCCGCTCATCCGGATAGCTCCGACGCACATCCGGGTCCACTCTATTAATTTCGAGCAAATACATAAACACGGCCTGTCCAAATGGCCAGGCCCCTCCAATGCTATCCATAGAAAATGGACAGCTTCATCATGGTCATAACAGCGGTTCCCACCTTCCAGGGACCCCCGCTCCACATCCGGATAGCTCCGACGCACATCCGGATCTACTTCATCAATTTCATGATAATATATAAACATGGGCCTGTCCAAATGGCAAGGCCACCTCTTCAATGAATCATATAGTATGAAGGAAGGAAGACTCACCAATTTAGCTAGCAATGAGAGAAAGTGTGAGTGCTTGGAATGTCGCCCTTTCTTTGAATAATGGATGCAAATTCCACATTGCAATCTGAGAATGAGTAAATTTTTTAGTTTCTCTGACAATGCAAATGGGCACAAATTTACATATAAAGATTTTAAAGATTGTAAAACATTCCAAGACATTAGTTGCATAAATAATGGATGAGACATACCAAGACTATAGGTGCCCAGAGCAAGATAACTGCACCAATGTTGTACCTAGCTGCATTGAAAGAGCAAAAAAATTATACGAAGAGCAAAAAGATAACTCCACTCAAATGGTACCTAAATTCCACATTTGGGTGCTCCCACTTTTAAGGGTGGATGGGTTGCACTCAACCGAGTCGGCATCTGAGCAGTTGTGCCATTTCCAGAAACAGATTGCATGCAGAACCAAATTACCTGTGCTGAATCATAAAAAGGAACAAGAACAACATTATTACAAATATGAAACTCCAATAAGCATTTCAATCAATTGAGAACCAATACTTCACTACATAAGTATTTGGAAATAATGGTTAGATGACAGGGGATTCATTAGTGCAAATAGGCTCAGAGAAGACAAGAAAGGTCTGAAGCTGCCATTATATAGTTTTTGCAACTGTAGTAGTTGCTACAGATAACTTCTGTCCAACGAATAAGATTGGGAGGGGTGGTTTTGGCCCTTTTTATAAGGTAACTGGAAATCGCACCAATCCCGTAGTAAATTTCAATAGGTTTCCCTACACAAAAGTTGAAAGCAAACATTATCAGATTGTCTAAAAATTCATTCCAAATCATCGAAAGTTCCAAGCACGTAGCATGATATGGAACATAAATGGGACAAATACACAATGTTATTGAATTAGTTGATTTGCAAACTACTAAAAACATTAAAACTCTAAAATTGAATTCAAGAGAGCCACTGGACAAGTGAAAAAAAAAACTAAGCTGTCAGATCTCGTGGGTTTGGTGCTATCATAGGTCCCCACGAACATGGGAGCATCTTTGTTGCAAGATGAAATGATCACTTTCTTAGCACCACCCTATTTAAATAGGCCACCATTTTATCTATAAAATAAATAAATAAATAAAACCAAAATTCCTTGTTTTCATCTCTAACATTCAACCACAATAACAACAGTTTAACATTAGACAATTTGAACAAGCATTTCACAATCCCATCAAGAATAAAACAAAACTCTGCAAGGAAGCATTTCATAATTTCAAGACTGATGCATTTGACGCATTATGTCTAAATAACGCAGTCAAATGGAAGCACGAGTGGCCTATCTATTTGCGAGTGTAGCTGTGAGACTGATGCATTTGACGCATTATGCATCATATTCTTTGCAGTGTTCCATTTAACATAATATTGCACATCTCCAATAAGAAATACAACTGTAGATAAACTTTTAAGATTGATGTCCCATGCAGTCATACCAAGAAATTGTACCTTTTACACTGTGATGCAGGAATTCGTCACTTAAGTGTCACAAATTCATATCATTAAAGGGCATACAAGTATTTAGGACCTAGGTCCCCTGATTCATGACAACTCTCATAATAAAGATTACTTAAATGGCCAACCTAGGACAAATGTACCTCCCCTTGTTGAGAAGTTGAGCCACATCTAGGGCCGCCCACGACCAGTCGAGGTTGCGCGGATTTCGTGTCGCAAGTCCTTTCGCAACTGGGATGCGGAAAGGGAAGTTGCCAAAACTATAAATTGGGGTCCCTAGGGCTATTTTAGGTTAAGGTGAATTTTAGGAAATTATTCTGAGGTGTGGGCAAAGGAATTTCTCTGTACTTCCAAGGGAGAGGTTAGTATATTGCCTTGTAATCTTCGTTTCTCTTCATAGTGGAATTTTGCATCCGTGGTTTTTTACCTTAGTTTGGAGTTTTTCCACGTATATCTTGTCTTGTGGTTTGTTTTGGATTGATTTGATCTATTTCTAGTTTATATTTCTTCCTGTCTATCGTTTGTGCTCCGCTTCAGCTATTTTCCAGAAGGTCTGGTGATGGTTGCATACCATCTTCCCCCATCTGGATAATTTGTTCTTCCTCTGGCCCCTTTTTTCTCCAGCGTCAGCTTCCCTTGCTGGCCCCACCATTCATCTCCCTGTCCGTCTCTCATCAATTATCAAATGGATCAAGCCTAGAGTTGGCTTCCTCAAACTAAACGTAGATGGATAAGCTATGGCAAATCCTGGCCCCGCTGGTGGTGAAGGGATCTGCCGGGATCACCAAGGCGACCCTATTTTCACCTTCACATGTGGATACGGCACTGCCTCCAACAATACGGCTGAAATGCGTGCAGTGCATGACAGTATCAAATTCTATTTGGCCCTCGAGATCTCTAACGTTATCATCGAATCAGATTCTAGTTGGGCGGTGTCCTACCTAACCAAAGCTTTCTCACTTTCCTGGAAATGGTCTTACTGGCTAACAAGAATCAAACGTCTCTCCTCTCAGGGGAACTTTTGAATTCTCCACATTTTTAGGGAAGCTAACAGCTCGGCTGATAGCTTGGCCAAGATTGGAAGCTCGGAGCAGACTAACTCTTTCTTTCATGGTCTTGCCTCCCTCCCCCACCTGATCAAGGGTCAGGTTATTTTGGATAAAACTGGTCTTAGTTACATTAGAATGGTTCCCACATTTTACATGTATAGCTCATGATAGACAGATCTTCTGCCCGAAATAGGCTTGTAATTTTCCCTCAGGAATGAAATCGTTATTTTCCAAATATATATATATATATATATATATATTATATATATAATATATATATATATATATATATATATATATATATATATATATATATATATATATTCTTTAATGAACTTCAATAAGGAGAGAATAAAGGAGGTCCTGCCATTCAAAAAGATAATATTGTCATCAACAAATAAAATGTGGCAAATATTTGGGCAGTTTCTAGGAAGCTTATAGGGATGGCAAGTGTTGGCAAGGATGAGATATTTTAGTCCTCTATTAAGGACCTCGACTGCGATTATGAATATAGCCGGGGATAGGGGATCTCTTTGGCGTAAACCTTTGGAAGATTGGAAGAATCCAAAGGGGCTTCCGTTTATCAAAATAGAGAACCAGCAATCCGTCCAATATCGTTGAACCATTTGAATCCAATTTGGATCGAAACCAAACTTGAGGAGAACCCGACGAATGAAAGCCCACTCCATACAATCATAAGCTTTCTCCATGTCCATCTTTATAATGATGTTGCCTCCTCAAACTTTTCTATCTCATAAGACATTTCCGTAGCTATAGATTCATGTTCCGCTATAGATATGCCTTTAACAAATGCACCTTGTTCTTCAGATATGATCGAGGGAAGGATCTTAGCTAGTCTGTTAGCTATGACTTTGGAAAAGATCTTCTGGATACAATTGCACAAACTGGGAGGCGTTATTCTTCTTGGATGCAAAGAAAATCGAGGTGCATCAGAAAGCTCTAGGGATAATACCTCCCTCAAAGAATTCAGTCACCGCTTCAAGCAAATCTACATTGATGATGTTCCAACAAGAAGAGTAGAAATTTCCTGAAAATCCATCCGAGCTCGGAGCGCTGTCCAGCGGGATCGCAAAAACCGCTTCCTTGATCTCATCCATACTCGGAGGTCTGAGTAGATCTCGGTTTATAGCAACTGTGACTAGGTTGGGAATGTTGTCCAGGAGATGGTCTTCCTGATGGGTCGGCTCTGATTTGAATAGCTTACTAAAGTATTTTAGTACTTCCTCGCCCATCTCATTTATTGATTGGGTTGAAGCACCTGAGGGAAGAGTAATCGATTTGATAGTAGCTGCCCTTCTTTTGTCCACGACCGAGTTGAAGAACGTTGTGTTGCGATCTCCCTCTTTGAGCCACGGAATCCTTGATTTCTGTTTCCAATAAACTTCTTCCTAGGTATTGGCAGCCTTGAGGGCAGTCAAGGCTTCTTGCATGCAGTCTTGCATTATCCTCCTCCAAAAACTAGACGCGAACAGGTTAGCTTCTGCTCTAGCAACCTCATCTTCAGCTAACTTCACATTTTGGAAGACATTCCCAAATATTGAAGTATTCTAGCTTTTGAGTGATTTGAGATTCTTACGTTTTGGGAAAAACTTAAGCATAGGAGGGGCCTGCACCTCTACCTCCAATGTAGTTTTAACCATCTCCTAAAATTGCTCGTGCAAAGTCCACATGCACTAGAACTACTTGAATGGCCAAGGAGAGTTGGTTTGAACGTCCACCAGATTTAAGAGCATAGGAGAGTGGTCAAAGTGAATTCGGGGTAGGTGTTCAACTTTGCTTTAAGGGAATGATTGAAGCCACTCCATATTGAACAACATTTTGTCCGGTCTTTCCCAACGGCGACTTTGACCTGCGTTGTTGTTGCACCATGTGTTTATGGAGCCCATGAAACTAGCATCTATTAGGCCTACATCATGAATAGCCTCTCGGAATTCCTCCATGCTGGGAGAATTGATAGGTTGGCTCCCTATTCTTTCATTGGCGCTCATCGTTGTGTTGAAATCCCCACATACTTGCCATGGACCGGTAACATTTCTAGAATGTGATCTGATAGTTTCCTAAAGATCCTTTCTCTCGATCCTCCTGCTGTTCACTCCCCAAGGATAGGGTTGTGATGTAGTAATAAACTCGGTAAGACCGAGGTCGAATCCATAGGGACTGAAACCTGTACGTGATCTGAAAGTAACCAGAACTAAAACTAGAGCGAGATGTAATCTAAATCAAGTGATTATGAGTGAACAATGGTGAAATAAAAATTTAAAACTTAAAGAATTTAGAGAAGGGAAACTAGGGATTCAGAGATCCACTTGTAGAGATCAGGGAGATCTACGCTTGATTCACGAACTCAACTGGACTTCGAGTCCCATCTTCATCCAGTTGGAAGATATGGCACTGAAACTCAATCTGAACTTCCTTTGATCTAGTTTTCAACAGATAAGACGGATGTAAATTAGAATAGATTCCATCACCAAACCATGCCCATGAGACAAAATAAACAACAAAATTTAAACCAATCTAATACCAATCTAAGAGATGTATGACTATTAGGAAGAATTCTGTCATCCAACCATGTCCAAGGGACGATGGTGAACAACAAGGCTTCCTAACTGCATACACACAATAATGAACGGGAAATACACAAAGCCATCGCAGATCTATTGTAATGTAAGTCACAGCAAACCATTAAAACTAAAGGTATTTCTCAAAATCAAACCTGAATCAACGTCTGTGCAGTCTAACATGAATCAAACCATAGGATCTTTCCCATCATGCCACAAGCTTCACCTCTTAGCCCTAGCTAAGAGGTTTAGCCCGTCATGGATGGACTATCTCTTCTCAAAGTTCAGAAAAGCAAACAAATAAATAAAACAGTTCTCTCTCTTTTTCTCTCGTTGGAAAAACTCCCAGCTGTGGATCCCCAAGTCGAGATAGATCTCTCTCTCTCTCTCTCTCTCTCTCTCTCTCTCTCTCTCTCTCCTCTCTCTTCTCTCTCTCTCCTCTCTCTCTCTCTTTTCTTTTCTTTTATAGGCAAGGGCGGTTGTTGTGTATCCTTGCTGGAGTCGGAGCGTGCAAGATACGCAGCCCGTTTGCAGCAACAGAAGTCGGCCGCGTGCGTAAGGCTTCCGCAGCCAAAATCGAATCTCCAAAACTCCCCATTTCAGTGATTTTTTTCTAAAAGAAAAACGTCTCTTAGGATGTTTTCGAACGGCCTACACGATGGATGGTGTGGATTGCAGAGATGGCCCATATTGGTGGCCCGCAACTGCCCGAAAAATGCAGACAGCGTCCGGTCGTAAACAGGGCCTGCGTAAGATGGGTCTGATGAAGTCGGTGGGCCTCTGATCCGCGTCGGATGGAAAATCCAGTTCATCTACTGGATTCCGTTCGTGAAAAAGGTCGGAAAGGATAAATTTTGAGATTGTTTCGATGAGGCCCACAAGACTTCGCTTGCTGTCGTCCGTCCTCCGTTGGGTTCTTCGAATACACGAAATATCAGAATAACTCAGGCTTCGAGTCAATGCACGGTCGGTTTGGCCTTCTGAGTACAATTAACGGCTCGGATCGTCGACCTGGAAGATGATTGTGGCCCACTTGCCCCCAACCGCAAGTCCCTGTTACCATGATAAACGGAAATTTCCATTTTTAATGCGAGAAGTCGGGTCAGCGCCTGCTGACCGACTTGGTATATTCGGTGCACGGTGAGTGCACGGCTTCTGTGCACTCCACCTATATAAATTGGGCCCCACCGTGATGTATCGGCAAAATCCAATCCGCCCATCTACTTTATCACCTCCTTTAAATGGTTGAGCCCAAAAGTGAAGCATATCCAGATGTCAGGTGGGCCCCACTTAAGGAATTATAGGGCTGATCTGTCTGTTGGGCCGCTTCTAGAAGTATCCACTGGATGAAAATCGACATGTACGGTTACTTCATGATTCTCAGGCTATATATAAAGTTTGGAGCTGATCAGATAATGGAAACCCTATGATCTTGCATCTTAGACCCTTTCAGGTCCGTGTAGCGTGAAACCCGTGATTTTCTTAAATTTTGGCTGTGTAAAATCATCAATCTTGGTCCCTTGGAGTCCATCCCTTGCCTTGGTGATTCTTAAACGTTAAATTCGTGCCTTTAGCATCCTTTTCAGTCCATGCTCGTCAATTCACCTTGCAACACAAACACGAGTAAAATATGGCATTTAAATAGTATTATGTGGGCAAAATCAAGTAATAATTGGGGTCTGATATGCAATATTTGACCCTCAACACAACCCCCAACCAGCATCTTGCTAGTCCCGAGCAAGGTATGCGAAAAATAATGTTGAGAATTCTAAGGCAATTTCTATGAAATAGAGTGATATTTTGAAACAATCCCGATACTAGAGGTCGAGGATTCATGAATGTTGAACATTAGTTTCTCCTGGACGCAAACACATGGTAGACTTCATAATCAAGTTCCCAGGTATTAATCTATCAATTAGAACAATTCTAAACATTGAGTTCCATGTGTGTATAGTGTAATCTCAACTTATCACATTCAGATTCATTTCTTTCTTTCATGATATCATTGGTAACAACTAAGAGAATGTCTAACAACTAAAACCTACACCAAAACCTTTCAAATATCACCCAAGGGGAATTAAATCTACACCTATAGGGTGCAAACCTATGGTGAAGATTATTCACCCAACACTTTCCAAAGGTTTCTGTTTCTTTTTTTTCTTCTTTTTCTTTTTCGTATCATCCATGGTGAATTAAATCTACACCTATAGGGAATAGACCTATGTTGAAGACCATTCGCCTAATCCTTTCAATTTCTCAGGTTGGTTCCTTTCAAGCTTAGTGATCACCAAGTTAATCCTTTAATATCAAACTAAAACCTAATGTGTAAGCGAGATGTGACATGTGAAATCATGACTCAATCAATGTTTAAAACTTCAAATCATGGATTAACAGTTCGAACTTAACTGTGAAATCTAACAGATAACTAAGTTCAAGAGTAGTAAATCACCAACATTCCGTATCCTGTAATTCTAAATCAAAGATGGCTGTCAAAATCACATCGAATTTACAAGAAATTCCAGAAAATTTTTGAAAAAAATTTCACAATATTTTTGTTCAAGACCAAGAAAACATTGATTAGGAAACCTAATCTCCCACCCCCAACCTAAAATCTACATTGTCCTCAATATGAAAGATATAAGCATGCCATGCACATGGGACAACGAAAGCAAAAGAGAAGTGATGGGAAGATAGTACCTGGATAACGAATCGAGAGACTTTTCCAAAAATATCAGCGAGAGAGTAAGTCAGAGCAAGAGAGAAACCAACACAAGTAAAACACAAATAACAAAAATAAACTCCTACCTATACCACTTTCGCAGGTGCTCTCGATTGCATTTAGCATATGCAACAAGCCTTTAAACCCCTAGGTTGCCCCTAGTGGACGAGTTGTAGTCTCGTGAAGGTTTGCAGTAATGTCACCCACAAACATTGAACTAACTAAATAGGAAAATGAATTGAAAAGCTGGGTTGCCTCCCAGGAGTGCTAAGTTTAACGTCTTCAGCCAGACCAAAGCAAATACCTTAGTCCTATGCAAACAGGAAACCTAACTATACCTCCATCAGACTAGGAGATCATTCCTGGTAAACAAGATCAGTCAGAGGCATGGACATGTCCTCTGAATCAAATTTCTCGACAAATGACTTTAAGCGATGTCCATTTACTTTAAACTCCTTGCCATTGTCGGGGTCTCTTATCTCGACGGCCCCATGAGGATATGCAGTGATAACAGTAAAAGGGCCGGTCCAACGAGATCGAAGCTTACCTGGAAAGAGACGTAATTGAGAGTTATACAAAAGGACTTTCTGGCCTGGCGTGAATGATTTTCGTAGAATATATTGATCATGAAACGCCTTCATCCTGTCCTTGTAAATTCTCGAGTTTTCGTACGCGTCGTTCCGGATTTCTTTAAGTTCATTTAATTGAAGTTTGCGTAGTGAGCCAGCGTTGTTCAGATTGAAATTCAGATTTTTGATCGCCCAGTAGGCTCTATGTTCCAACTCCACAGGTAAGTGGCAAGCCTTCCCATAGACGAGTCTAAAGGGAGACATTCCAATAGGGGTTTTAAAAGCAGTACGGTAAGCCCATAAGGCATCGGTCAATCGGATTGACCAGTCTTTACGATCAGGGTTAACCGTTTTCTCCAAAATGTGTTTGATCTCCTTATTAGAAATCTCAGCTTGTCCACTTGTCTGTGGGTGGTATGGGGTGCACATCTTATGAGAGATACCGTATTTCTTCATTAAACTCTCGAATGGCCTATTACAAAAGTGTGAGCCCCCATCACTAATGATGGCTCGAGGCGTTTCAAATCGGGAAAGGATGTTTTCTTTAAGAAATTTAATGACCGTGTGATGGTCATTAGTTCGACACGGAATCGCTTCGACCCATTTAGTGACATAGTATACGGCAAGCAAAATATATAAATTCCCAAAAGATTGGGGGAATGGCCCCATGAAATCGATGCCCCAGCAATCAAATGCCTCTATGATAAGAATGAGATTCAAGGGCATCATATTTCGATGGGACAATGCTCCCAATTTCTGACAATGCTCACAAGCTTTGCAAAACTCATGAGTGTCCCTGAACATAGTAGGCCAATAGAAGCCACATTGCAGAATCTTGGCCGTGATTTTTTTTTGCAGAAAAGTGACCACCACAGGCCTGTGAGTGACAGAAGGAGATGACACTTTGATGCTCATCGTCTAGCACACATTTCCTCAAAATTTGGTCTGGGCAATATTTAAACAAGTATGGATCATCCTAGAAGAAGTTGCGCACCTCGGTGAAAAATTTCTTCTTATCTTACGCAGTCCAATGTGTCGGTATGGAACCTGTGGCAAGATAATTAGCGATATCAGCGAACCAAGGCGAATGGAAGACTCTGAACAACTGTTCGTCAGGGAACATGTCATTAATCTGCATCGTCTCAAAGGAATCAGAGGGATTAAGGCGAGAAAGATGGTCAGCCACTACGTTCTCTACTCCCTTTTTATCTTTTATCTCTAGGTCAAATTCCTGGAGTAGGAGGATCCATCTTATCAGGCGAGGCTTAGCATCATTCTTAGACAGGAGATACTTAATCGCTGCGTGATCAGTGTAAATAATGAGCTTAGATCCGATCAAGTAGGACCTAAATTTGTCCAAGGCAAACACTACGGCTAAGAGTTCCTTTTCTGTAGTCGAGTAGTTCACTTGGGCAGGATTTAGAGTCTTACTTGCATAATGAATAACGTAGGGTTTCTTATCTTTTCTCTGGCCTAGAACTGCCCCAAGAGCATAATTAGATGCATCGCACATAAGTTCAAAAGGAATGCTCCAGTCAGGTGGCTGTATGATGGGTGCACTAGTTAATATGCCCTTAAGCTTAGTGAAAGCTTCCTGACATGGTTCAGTCCACTCGTATGGTGTATCCTTTTAAAGTATATTACATAGAGGACGAGAGATGAGACTAAAGTCCTTTATGAATCTTCTGTAAAACCAAGCGTGTCCTAAGAAGGATTGCACGTCCCTTATGTTCTTAGGTGGAGGTAGGTTAGAGATAAGATCAATCTTTGCCTTATCCACCTCGATTCCTTTGGATGAAATAATGTGTCCAAGGATAATTCCCTTCTGAACCATGAAATGACACTTCTCCTAATTAAGTACCAAGTTCTTTTCTTCACATCTTTTCAGCACACATTTAAGACTTTCCAAGCACTCGCTGAAAGATGAACCGAAGACAGAGAAATCGTCCATGAAGACCTCTAAATATTGCCCCACCATGTCAGAAAATATGCTCATCATACATCGTTGGAAGGTGGCAGGAGCATTACATAGTCCAAACGGCATCTTTCGGTAAGCAAAGGTGTCGTAGGGACATGTAAACGTAGTCTTTTCTTGATCTTCAGGGGCGATCTCTATCTGGTTGTAGCTCGAATACCCGTCAAGGAAACAGTAATAGGAATGACCAGCTAACCTTTCCAAGTGATCAATGAAGGGCAAAGGAAAGTGGTCTTTCCTCGTGACGGTATTTAATTTCTTGTAGTCAATGCACATCCTCCAACCAGTAGTGACTCTAGTCGGCACGAGTTCATTATTGGCATTGGCTACGATGGTGATCCCGGACTTCTTAGGAACCACATGAGTTGGACTCACCCATTGACTATCAGATATAGGGTATATGATACCCACATCCAATAGTTTAAGAACCTTGGCCTTAACCACTTCCTTCATGTTTGGATTTAGTCTACGTTGTAGTTGCCGAGCGGTCTTCGCATTATCCTCAAGATATATGCGTTGAGTACAAATCGAGGGGTCGATTCCCTTGAGGTCCGCGATTGTCCATTCAAGGGCTCCCTTATGCTCCAGGAGAGTAGATATAAGCATACTCTCTTGTTCTTTCTCAAGGTGGGCAGAAATCACTACCGGGTATGTCTCATCTTGACCTAAGTATGCATATTTTAAATCAGAGGGCAAAGGTTTTAGGTCAAGCTTCGGTGGCTTGAGGTTAGACGGTAGAGGCACTTCATCAGTTTGGGGTAACTCTTCAAATTGTGGCCTCCACCGGTTAACTTCAAGTACCGGTACCGCCTCAAGCATGACACACGTCTCCCTAATTATGTCATCATCAAACTCATGGGAGTGGGCCAGGCACGTCTCTAGAGGATCAGAGGATAAGGTAAGGGGTGTCCTATCTTCCACAAAAGTGTCAATCTTGTGTTAATATCATGGATATCGTCATCTTCCTCTACCCGTCTGCCAGTGTTGAAAAAGATATTCATTTCTAATGTCATATTCCTGAAAGACATACTCATGACACCATTCCTGCAATTGATAATTGCATTTGAAGTGGCAAGGAATGGGGACCAAAAATGACGAGAATCTGAGTGCTTGTATTGTTGATGGGTTCGGTATCCAGGATGATGAAATCTACTGGGTAGTAAAATCGATCAACCTAAACCAACACATCCTCAATTATCCCTCTTGGTACACGAACAGAGCGATCAGCAAGTTGTAGTGTGGTTAAGGTGGGTTTTAATTCACCTAAACCCAACTGTTTGTATACCGAGTAGGGAATAAGATTAACGCTCGCTTCTAAGTCAAGAAGTGAGTGATCAATTCAATAGTCCCCGATTACACATGATATGGTTGGGCTATCGGGATCTTTGAATTTTTGCGACACATCTTGCTTTAGGATGACACTCACTTTCTTAGTCAGGAAGATTTTCTTTTGAATATTTTGCCGTCGTTTGGTCGTACATAAATCTTTCAGGAATTTGGCATATGAAGGTATTTGTTTCACGGCATCAAGTAGAGGAATGTTGACCTTCACTTGTTTCAACACCTCTAAAATATCCTGAGAGTTCGAGAGAGGTTTTGGTGCAACCAACCATTGGGGAAATGGAGCAACCGGCTTCCCTTGAGGTTCTGGTTCTAACTCTGGTGGGGCATGGCTAGATCCATCTTCTTCATCTACTTCTGGGTCCTTAAACCTTTCAGCCCTAACCAGAATGGTTTTGTCAATGATCTTTCCACTCCTAAGAGTGGTGATGGATTTAGGTTGCTCCATTTGATTTGAAGAGCTTGGGTCGCTAACTTCATATTGCGGCTTAGGATTGGGAAGAGGTTGAGCTGGGAAGCTCCCCTTGTTCCCAATCGCATTTTCACCCTTAAGTCCTTGTATTGCTTTTGTAAGGTCTTGAAAGGCCTGTAGCATACCCTGATTGAAAAGCTCTTGCTTTTGAAAATATTTCAGAACCGAATCCTCTTGAGGTTTCTCTTGAGTTGGATTTTGATTTAGGAAACCTTGAGGTGTAGCGGTTTGTCCATTCCTCCAACTGAAGTTTAGATGATTTCTCCAGCCAGGATTGTATGTGTTAGAAGTGGGCCCACTGAAAGGTCTTTGGTAATTGCTTACAGCATTGGATTGCTCATTCAATACCTCTTGAAAGGCAGATATAGTTGGGCAATTCTCAGTAGTGTGAATGTTGCAACCACAAATACTACAAACAATTTCCTTGGCCTTATCCTTCTTTAATTCCATGGCCTCGAGTTTTCGAGTGAGATTGGTTACCTTGGTGTTAATATCATCATCCTCTTTCAGGAGGTACATTCCACCTTTTTCTTTGGAATGAGTCGGCGTAGGCGTAGTACTCGGTCTAGGGGAGATGTCCCATGTTTGTGTGTTCTCAGCAAGTTTATCAAAGTAGTCCCACACCTCATCGACACCTTTATTCATAAACTCCCCATTACACATTGTCTCAACTAATTGGCGCATGGGAGATGTCAGTCCATCGTAGAAAAAGTTCGTGATGCGCCACGTTTCAAAATCATGTTGTGGGCATGAACTGACAAGATCTTTGAACCGCTCCCAACATTGGAAGAATGCTTCATCTTCCCTTTGGGCGAAGTTCATGATCGACTTCCTAAGGGTGCTCGTCTTATGATATGGAAAAAACTTTTTAATGAACTCCCTTGTCATGTCATTCCATCTGCCAATAGATTGAGGACGTAGTGAATGTAACCACGTCTTGGCTTTCTCTTTCAAAGAAAAGGGAAAGAGTTTTAACCTGACCGTGTCATCAGACACGTTAGGAAAGTATAGGGTAGTCATGATCTCATCGAACTTTTTCAGATGTAGATATGGATTCTCTGACTCAAGCCCATGAAATTTAGGAAGGAGTTAGATCACCCCTGGCTTGATATCCATATGTCCTGCATTCTCCTGAAAAACCTTGCATGAGGGCGTACTCACCCCCGCCGGTTGTAAGTAATCTCGTAAGGTACGAGGCGGGGGTGCTTGATGCACCTCATTCTCATCTTGGACATCTTCTACCCTAGGTTGGGGTAGACGAGATTGATTTCCAGCCATATCCTCAATTAACTCAGGGGATTTCGAGCGATGTCTAGCCTACGATGGACAGTTAACCCCTCAACTAATCCTCTTTCAGTCAAGAGACATCGAGTGTTGTCACGAGCCCACTTGGGCATGAAACACTCACGGCACTCAATCAAATTCTAAACCTAATCCTAAGAAGGGAAATAAAAATCTAAAAAGAAAGAGAGGGTTGGAAGGAAGTTACCAAATTGGAGTCCCTAAATTAAAACCTGCAAATCAAAATAAGTTAGTTTCTAAGAATAGGAAAGTTTCCTAAAAAGGAAAATAACTAATCTAGTTTCTAAAAACAAAAGAAGAAAGTTCTAAACCTAAAGTTAGAAAGTTCTAAATTAGAAATCCTAATCCTAAAATAGAAAGTAATGTTAGTTTCTTAAAAAAAAAAAAAAAAAAAAAAAAAAAAAAAAAAAAAAGAAAAAATTTCTAAAATAAATGAAAGCCTAGAAATAGAAAAGTTCTAAAAATAGAAAAAGTAGAGAAATTCTAACATAAAATTAGAAAATCCTAAGAAGAGAAATAGCAGTAAACTAGTTTCTAATTTAGAAAAAGAGAAATTCCTAAGAGAGTAAAAAAATTTCTAAAATAATTTAGGAAAGTTCTAAACTAGAAAGTAAGTAACAGAAATTTGAAAAATAGAAAGTAGAAATTAGAAAGAGCTTACCGAATTAGAAATTTCTAAAAGGCCTACAAAACAGGAAAGTTAGTTTCTAAACAGAAAGTCTTTAAATAGAAAATTTCTAAAAATAAAATAGGAAACAAAATTAGATTCTAAAAGAGTTAGAATTAGAAACTTGCTAAAAAGGAATCCTAATCTAGAAATAACAAGGAAAAGAGAAATTACCAATTTAGAAACCTATCTCAGAATCCTACAAAATAAGAAAGTTTGGTTAGTTTCTAAAAAAAGGAAAACTATCTAAAAATAGAAAGTTACTTGAAAGAAAATTTCTAAAAATTAAAGGAAAACCTGGAATTAGAAAATTCTAAAAATAAACGCTAAAAATCAGAAAAGTCCTAATCTTAACTAATCCTAAAACGAGTTGACTTCAGGAAACGTAGCCGTCAATCCCCGGCAACGACGCCAAAAACTTGTTCACTCCCCAAGTATAGGGTTGTGATGTAGTAATAAACTCGGTAAGACCGAGGTCGAATCCACAGGGACTGAAACCTGTACGTGATCTGAAAGTAACCAGAACCAAAACTAGAGTGTAATCTAAATCAAGTGATTATGAGTGAATAATGGTGAAATAACAATTTAAAACTTAAAGAATTTAAAGAAGGGAAACTAGGGCTTCAGAGGATCCACTTGTAGAGATCAGGGAGATCTACGCTTGATTCATGAACTCAACTAGACTTCGAGTCTCATCTTCATCCAGTTGGAAGATATGGCATTGAAACTCAATCTGAACTTCCTTTGATCCAGCTTTCAACAGATAAGACGGATGTAAATTAGAATAGATTCCATCACCAAACTATGCCCATGAGACAAAATAAACAACAGAAAACCAATCTAATACCAATCTAAGAGATGTATGACTATTAGGAAGAATTCCGTCATCCAACCATGTCCAAGGGACGATGGTGAACAACAAGGCTTCCTAACTGCATACACACAATAATGAACGGAAAATACACAAAGCCATCACAGATCTATTGTAATGTAAGTCACAGCAAACCATTAAAACTAAAGGTATTTCTCAAAATTAAACCGGAATCAACGTCTGTGCAGTCTAACATGAATCAAACCATAGAATCTTTCCCATCACGCCACAAGCTTCACCTCTTAGCCCTAGCTAAGAGGTTTAGCCCGTCATGTATGGACTATCTCTTCTCAAAGTTCAAAAAAGCAAACAAATAAATAAAACAGTTCTCTCTCTTTTTCTCTCATTGGAAAAACTCCCAGCCGTGGATCCCCAAGTCGAGATAGATCTCTCTCTCTCTCTTTTCTTTTCTTTTATATGCAAGGGCGGTTATTGTGTATCCTTGCTGGAGTCGGAGCGTGCAAGATACGAAGCCCGTTTGCAGCAACAGAAGTCGGCCGCGTACGTAAGGCTTCCGCAGCCAAAATCGGATCTCCAAAACTCCCCATTTCAGTGATTTTTTTCTAAAAGAAAAAACGTCTCTTAGGACGTTTTCGAACGGCCTACACGATGGATGGTGTGGATTGCAAAGATGGCCCATGTTGGTGGCCCGCAACTGCCCGAAAAATGCGGACAGCGTCCGGTCGTAAACAGGGCCTGCGTAAGATGGGTTTGATGAAGTCGGTGGGCCTCTGATCCGCGTCGGATGGAAAATCCAGTCCGTCTATTGGATTCCCTTCGTGAAAAAGGTCGGAAAGGATAAATTTTGAGATTGTTTCGATGAGGCCCACAAGACTTCACTTGCTGCCGTCCGTCCTCCGTTGGGTTCTTCGAATACACAAAATATCAGAATAACTTAGGCTTCGAGTCAATGCACGGTCGGTTTGGCCTTCTGAGTACAATTAACGGCTCGGATCATCGACCTGGAAGATGATTGTGGCCCACTTGCCCCCAACTGCAAGTCCCTGTTACCGTGATAAACAGAAATTTCCGTTTTTAATGCGAGAAGTCGGGTCAGCGCCTGCTAACCGACTTGGTATATTCGGTGCACGGTGAGTGCATGGCTTCTGTGCAATCCACCTATATAAATTGGGCCCCACTGTGATGCATCGGGAAAATCCAATCCGCCCATCTACTTTATCACCTCCTTTAAATGGTTAAGCCCAAAAGTGAAGCATATCCAGATGTCAGGTGGGCCCCACTTAAGGAATTACAGGGCTGATCTGTCTGTTGGGCCGCTTCTAGAGGTATCCACTAGATGAAAATCGACATGTACGGTTACTTCATGATTCTCAGGCTATATATAAAGTTTGGAGCCGATCAGATAATGGAAACCCTGTGATCTTGCATCTTGGACCCTTTCAGGTCTGTGTAGCGTGAAACCCATGATTTTCTCGAATTTTGGCCATGTAAAATCATCGATCTTGGTCCCCTGGAGTTCATCCCTTGCCTTGGTGATTCTTAAACGTTAAATTCGTACCTTTAGCATCCTTTTTAGTTCATGCTCGTCAATTCACCTTGCAACACAAACACGAGTAAAATATGGCATTTAAATAGTATTATGTGCACAAAATCAAGTAATAATTGGGGTCTGATATGCAATATTTGACCCTCAACACCTGCATGAGGCATAAACCACCGTGATATGATTGACTTGAGGATTGGAGTCTACTGAAACTCGAAGGGATATGCACTGTTTGGAGGCTGATATAGTGGAAATTTGAAATGGCGGGTTATAGAGAATCCAAAATTTTCCCTCCACCTGATCTTCAGCCATCGTGTGTTGAAATCCCAACTTGGCTGCCACTACATCTCTTCTGGAGAGTCTATTCATAGGCTCTTGTAGAAGCAGGATTGCCACGTTCTTAGCTTTCACAAGTCTGGAGAGATGTCTAAAGGTAGGCGAGTTACTTACGCCTCTCACGTTCCAACACAGAATGCTAGACATCAGATATCCATCCCTTCATAACAGCCCTCTTACAGAATTTTGCCAAACAAAAACTCCTAGAAGCCTTACTACTAGCCCTGTTAGCCGCAGCAGGTTGGGGCGAGCAGAAGATTGGGTCCGATGGAGGATGGTTGGGACGGGCTGAGTGATTGGTGTTGTTGGGGATTTTTGGCCTGCAGAATCACACAGATCTAGATCTAGGATAGCAATCCAATGGCACCAAGCACACACACAAGAAAAGAGAACACACAGATTTAACGTGGAAAACCCTTGCGGGAAAAAACCACGGCACAAAGCGACAGATCACCACTATGAAAGCATCAATTACAAAGAGAAAGGACTTACCTGATTCGAACAACCTCGAATCTCACCCTTGCTACACCCTTTGATAGCCCTAAAACCCTTTAGAATACCTTTAGGAAGTCTTGGAATAATATTAGAATAGCCCTAGGGACCCCAATTTATAGTTTTGGCAACTTTTTTTTCATATCCCAGTTACGAAAGGACTTGCGTCACAAAATCCGCGAAACTCCTTTCGCATCCCAGTTGCGAAAGGACTTGCGACACGAAATCCGCGAAACTCCTTTCCGCATCCTAGTTGCGAAAGGACTCAGATTTAAGACATCTCGCAACAATCTCCACCATGTCTTTAATCTTCAACCGTGTAGCTTTTTGACCTCTTCTCTTATTTCTGCATCACATCATAGCTCAAGATCACATTGGCCAACCAGCGCCAATCACGGATCTGATAGATACCTGCTATACCGTCGACGCGAATATCTCTGAGAAGCCGATCCCTTCTCTTTGAGCATAACCCTTCACTACCGACCTCGTCCTGTATCTATGTTGTATCCTTCTGAAGATCCACCTGCATCCAACTACTCACCGGCCTACTAGAAGCTCCACCAGCTCCCATATGTCGGTCTGGTATAACAAATCCATCATATCGCCCATAGTCACCTCCACTTTTCAGCACCAAATTTACCTAGAGTCATCTAAATAGAAGATGAATCCCCTACAATATTGGAGTCGTCCATGTACCTCGCCGATATCCTGCGATCATGCCGTATGATTCTTCTCACAGTTGACTGCTCCACCTACTCTATATCCTTGTCCGCAAGTCTCAGCCTTCCTGCCCTGCCTGCTCATGTGGCCATGTCCAACATGTCGCACACATGAGAGGTGGAATCCGCTATATCTACTGTAACTCCACCGTTTGAAGTGCTCCCGATTAACCTGTATAAGTTACCGAGTCGTTGCGCTTTCATGATTACCCATGCCCCCTTAGATACTTTAAGAGCACCATCAATACCTGTGTACTTGCATCCTTTTGCCTCAAGCACACCAAGAGAAATTAGATTCTGCTTCAAATCAGGAACGTGCCTCACATCTGTCAAGGTACGCTCCACCCCATCAAACATCCTGATGTACACCGTACCAACAGCCACAACATTACAGGCAAAGCCATTACCCATAAACACCTGTCCACCATCGCACTCCCTGTAGCTGTTGAACCAACTCCGATGAGGAGTCATGTGAAAAGATGCCCCTGTGTCTAGCATCCACTCGTCCTTACGATCATCGTATGACCGTCTGAGCGAAGACACAGACAAAACATCACCATCACATCCACTCGATTCATCTGACGTGGCAGTGTTAGCCTCCTTGCATGAAGCTTCAGAATCTTCCCTCTTAGATTTAGGATTTTCACAATCCCTCTTCACATGTCTTTCCTTCCCACAATTCCAGCACTTTACCTTTTGCTTTACCCTTGCCCTTAGATTTGGATCTAGAACCTGAAGAACCTGTATCTTGTTCAGAATTCCTATCCACTGTAAACAGTGCATCAGAAGATGTCCCCATGTTGCTGTCTAGCTGTCTCATAGCCTTCCCTTGAAGGGATGAGATAACAGTGTCGACACTTAGGGTTTTATTCATACTTCACATAATGTCCTTGAATGACTCATAGGACGCCGGGAGAGAATTCAGCAACATACATGCTTGTTCTTCATCTTTCATCACTTCCTCCATATCCAGCAATTTTCAAACCAATTTATTGAAGTTGCTGATGTGAGCCTCCAGATCTCCACCCTCTGCCATCTTGAAGTTATACCACTGTCGCTTCAAGTGTAGGCAATTTTCAGAGGATTTCTTCTCATAGACATCTTCTAACTTCGCCCATAACTTAGCCGCATTTTTCTCCCTCATGACGTTGTAGAGAACCTCATCCGTGAGACATAAATGGATTGATGATAAAGCCTTTTTATCAAGAGTATTCCAATCACCATCAGTTATAGTGGACTTCCGCTCCTCAAGAGCACCATCTTTGCCTTGTTTGATTAAGGAACTCATCATCTTGATCTTCTATAACTCAAAATTATTTTTCCCTGAGTACTTCTCAATCTCATACCTGGCGCTCGCCATTATTACTAATCCCTCAGATTCAGATCTGTGCCCCAATCAAACTCCAGCTTTGATACCACTTGTTGGGGATTTTTGGCCTGCGGAATCACATAGATCTAGATCTAGGATAGCAATCCAATGGCACCAAGCACATACACAAGAAAAGAGAACACACAGATTTAACGTGGAAAACCCTTGCGGGAAAAAACCACGGCACAAAGCGACAGATCACCACTATGAAAGCATCAATTACAAAGAGAAAGGACTTACCCGATTCAAACAACCTCGAATCTCACCCTTGCTGCACCCTTTGATAACCCTAGAACCCTTTATAATACCTTTAGGAAGTCTTGGAATAATATTAGAATAGCCCTGGGGACCCCAATTTATAGTTTTGGCAACTTCCCTTTCATATCCCAGTTGCGAAAGGACTTGCGTCACAAAATCCGTGAAACTCCTTTCGCATCCCAGTTGCGAAAGGACTTGCGACACGAAATCCATGAAACTCCTTTCCGCATCCCAGTTGCGAAAGGAATCAGATTTAAGACATCTCGCAACAGGTGTGAGGTCCCCTCATATCCAACCACAACTCAAGGCCCTTAGAGGATATGCCTGGAGAGCCATACTGAGGTGAGAGCTCTCGCTCTGGGTCTGTAGTCGAGTCACTAAGCATAAGATCTTCGTCAGCTGCTGAAGCTGTCTCTGACTCGTCTGGGTCCCCTGTTCTCCTGTGTTTGACTCCTAGCCAGCTCCATCTTTCCAAATCTTCCATTCTGTTATCTTTGGTTTCGGTGATTTGGGTTGAGACATCAGTTGGAAGATTAGGGTGCTTACCAAGCTGGCCCAGTGTTTCCTTAGTTGGAGATATTCTGAGGGTATGGACAAAGGTTGAGGCATCAGTAAGGGAGTGTTGATGAGATTTTGACATAAGAGTGGGGAAGGGAATTTGGGACAAACATCCACATTAAGCTTACACATACGCACGCACACATACCTATGTATGTATGCATTTGAATATTACCATTGAGATATTCCAGCAGCGCAGATTCACCTGAATAAATCAATAGTTAGGACCAAGTTTTTGGCTTGATTACTGGATTTTAGGCCATTAAAACTAACATCCACAGGAACACTTCAGATTATCCAACCACATTTGCATGTGGGGGCCATGGGGCGACGAACGCTCCAGTTGCCCTTCAGTCTAATTAGAAGGTTGGAACCTGGGTGGGCTGAAATTTTGGGCCTTGTATTGTCATTTATAGACGTAAGGGCCATCATAATGGACCCAGAGAGGTTTGTTCTGACAGTATTATACAAGCAGTGGTGGGCTTCATTGTCATGTTGGGCCTTTATTGGAATCCAAACCCAAGCCCGGCTGAATTAGTTTTCGGGCATCAAACTTCATGAAACTTCATGGTCGAGCCCAGACCTTGTATTGTAATAAACTGGGCCCAAACTAGCAAAGCCCACTTTTATCACTGCCATGTAAGCCACTCCACTCTATTGACCAAACTGTCACATGGCCTTGATCTGTCAGACACGTGCCTCAATCTCTTCTGACATGAAAAGCAGTTCCCTCACTAATGATATTGACCAAACTCCCTCCAATATTAAAACTAATCATTTAGCGTATATATTTTTATTGAATCAATCGTTACATAGACGAACAAAAAACCAAATATTCGAAAGCGTAGGTGGACATTCATGCATAGCTCTCCTAGCAGATCATGACCGTTGATCTGGGAAGGAAGCAATGACGTTCAGAGCAAATGCGCATGGAAACGGGTGATGAGTCCATGGATGCCAGGAGATCCAATGTGGACAGAAGCTTTGATAGGGCATTTTCCACCTCTCTTGGTGACATGGGTGCAATCAGAAGCTTGGGAAGTGGGAGAAGAGCCTCTCTGGAGGGACTGGAACATGAGACCATTACTCAGTGACGGCCTCAGCCTCAGCCTCAGTCCCTCCCAAGGTCTAGTTGCTTCAAGAGATTGAGAATTCAGTATCAAGAAGATGATGAAGAAGAAGAATACTATGGTTGTTCTTGTGAAGATGTTTCTTTCGTAAGAGCCCATATTTGAGATTGAGAAGATTAAAAAAAAAAAAAAAAGGAGGAGATTTTGTTATGTGGGTATTCTGGAAAAGAGATGGGAAGAAAGGAGTAGGTGTTTTAATGTAGGGTTTTGAGGTTTTTGGAGGGAAGGAGGTGGTGGTTTTTCTTGTTGTTGTTGTTGTTGTTGAAGGTGATGAGAATGAGAAGTGGTGTTATATATAGAGGTGGAAAAGGTCCTTATCATCGAAACGCCACTAGTGTCCTGATGTATGAGTTTGTACGTGTAGGGTCCATGCTTCCGAGGTAAAGACCGTTGCGGACGCGGTTTGGCTTGTGACGCTGCCACTAGCCACCGAGGTAAAGACCGTTTCAGACGCGGTTTGGCTTGTGACGCTGCCACTAGCCAGGTGGCTAGTGGTCGGTGCTCAGTAGGTCCCACCATGATGTATGTGTTTTATCCACGCTGTCCATCCATTTTTCCATATCATTTGAGAGCTCGATGCCAAAAACGAGGGAGATATAAATCTCAGGTGGACCACAGCGCAGGATAAGAGTAGTGATTGAATGTCCACCATTTAAAATTTCCTAAGGACCAATGTAATTTTTATTTGACATTTAACCTGTGGATTAGGTCATACAGACCAGGATGAAGGGAAAAACAAAATATCAGCTTGATCCAAAACTTTTGTGGCCCCAAAAGGTTTTTAATGATAGGCATTCAATCGACACTATTTCTTACATTGTGGTGCACTTGGGATTTGAATTTAACTCGTTTTCGGGTTCATGCAATGAAATGATATGGAAAAATGGATGGATGGTGTGGATGAAACATATACATCATTGTGGGGCCCACAGAGCATAGACCACTAGCCATTGGCTAGTGGCAGGATCACTAGCCAATCGCGTCCGTTTCGGAGAAAGAAAGTACATTGGATGTGGGGACATGCCTTGAAAAAATTCCAGACCAAAGAATGGTAAAAAATAAAAATAAAAATTAAAACGTTTCAAGAAAAAATAATCCGGACCTCATGCATCTGTAGTGGGCCCATCATACCAATGGTGTAGATCATAGAAACCTTGTTTCAATAATAGCTGCTCCGGACGATTTATGATGAAGGAGGACCTTAAGAATTCCTCCACGCCGTCTTTGAGTCGTGCTTTTATTTTTGTTTTTGGTTTGAAAGGGACTGATAATCGTTGACTGGAAACGGAGTAACGGAGAATGTCACTGAGAGAAACGCAGGATAAGAAGTGTTATAAAGTCCTGACGCACGAGTTTGAAAGGATAGAACTATGGTTCAGCTATCACAACCGTTGGTTTGATGGAAATAACGGTCGATGTAAGACTAGAAACTTTTTATCATAATTATGAACATATTATCTTCGATCTTTAGTCTAAAAATAAACGGGTAGAAGTAAAAGATGGAAATGGTCTGGAATTACCGTCGCTGATCGCGAATATAGAATCAATCAATAAGTAAATTTTCAAGGAATTCTCAATTCCCACAGTTGGGACCATTTATTTACAGTCTGGATCTCCCTACTGTGGGCCCTTCTCGTACATAAATGGACGCTTCACGATACATAGCAACGTTGGTGCATCAGGATATCACCGTCCATCGCGTTGTAAACATCTGACAACGGAGGCGCTCACACGACGTGTAGAGCAAAGGCCCGCCCGTCGCTGTCTCTGACGTGCATCTCACCAACCGACCGTGGAAAGACGACCACTGATGTAGGGCGGGAAGAACCGGAATATCGTGGAGCCGTATCATTGTTACACATGGAAGGTTGATTAAAGTTTGTACCGTCCATCTAGTTAACTCTTCTTTGGATAGCAAACGGACATAAATACACGGATCAAATGTTCCTAGCCATCTGATTGGTGGCCCAAAAAAGTAACGGTAATAAATAAAAATTGTTGAATGCCAAATGTGGTAGGGTGAAAATTGGAAAAAAGAAAGAAAGAGATCGGTGTGTTCTCTCTCAAAATGGAAAAACAGGCAACGGTGGTAGTCCACAGAGTTTGTTGGACTTGAGGCTACAGTTTGCGGCGACCCTACCAGATGAAAGGACATGAGTCACATGACATATTGTCGTTGCTGTCACTCCTTTTTATTTTATTATTATTATTATTTTTCTTTGGGTGTGCCTCGCACCACCGACCTTCGTCACAAAGTTCCGTGAGTCCAACATGATCTTTGGATTATATACACACTCTGTTCATTCGGGGAGGTGGTTTTGGGGTTCGAGCTCAAAAACGAAACAGATTGAAAGTTCACGTGGAACATACCGCAAAAAGCAGTGGAGACTAGACGTCTACTGAGGAAACGGATTGGCTATTCCCCCTGCCACCAACCCGGTGGCTGGTGATCATTGCTTTGTGGGACCCACCATGATATATGTGTTTCATCTATCTCATTCATCCATTTTTACTGAACATTTTAAGGCTTGATACCAAGAATGAGAGGTATAAAAATCTCAGGTGGACCACACCAAAGGAAAACAATAGTGATTGGATATCCACCATTAAAATCCTCCCAAGGCCCACTGTACTGTTTATTTGACATCCAATCTGTTGATTAGGTCATACGAACCCAGATATAGGGAAAAACAAAGATCAGCTTGATCAAAAACTCTTATGCCCCCAAAAAGTTTTTAATGGTCAATGTTCATTCAACATTGTTTCCTGTAATGTGGTCCAATAGAGAATGAGATATATCTCGTATTTGGTCTCGTACCTTAAAATGACCTAGAAAAATAGATGGACTGCATGGATGAAACGCATACATTATGGTGGGGCTCATAGAGCACGGACCACCAGCTATTGGTTGGCGGCCGAGGAGTAGCCAATCCGTTTCCGTCTACTGGCGAAAACTTTATGGGTCGCAAAAGTTCTGATGAATTTTGATATTATTTCCTTGTATCTAAGCATGCAAGACCTTGAATTGGTTTGATGGCAAATAAACATCATGTGAACCATAGCTGCATTCTGAGGTGTGATCCAATCTATCTCATTTTTGCGTTTAGGCCGTAAAATAATTTTGAAAAATGGATGGATGGTGTTGATATAACGTGTACATTATGGTAGGCTCACAACTTTTTGACGTCAATATACGACGAGAGGTTTGGGTGAATCCGCTTCCAAATCTACGAAAGGGATGTGCAGCACGACCACCGACTTTGGTGGTGTGTTGACATCACTAAGTTTTGTTGGTCCCGTCATTGAGTATTTATTATATTCACACGGTATATACATTTGGTGGCATACGGGGAAACAAGCTAAAAATAAGTCTCAGATCTCTAGTAGACTGCATCACGAAAGGCAGTCGAAACATTGATTTCTACTGTTGAAGGCTTCCTAGGGTCCATCATAAAGTTTATTTTCCACCCAACCTGCTTATAAGGTTTCACACCTAGATGAATCAAAAAAACAAATATCAGATTGATACAAAACATCTACCATCCTTGAGAAAATTTCAATGGTAGACGGTCAATCTCCATTGCTTTATGCAGTGTGGCCCACTTGAGCTTTAGATCTGTTTCATTATTGGGCTGAAATCTTAAAATGATGTCGCCAAATGAATGGTTGGTTTTGATATAATACATGCATCATAGTAGGGCCATATAACTTGGTGAGTTCAACACACCACCCAATCCACTTCGATACTGCATGGCCTACCTGTCAGAATTTCATGGTTTAACGATCTATGTACCATCAAATCGTTCCACCATCATGTGACCCACCGCAGGTTTTTAGGAGGTTGTCCATTTTCTTCGGCTGGTGTGATCTATCACATTTGCTTTTATGCTATCAAGCCTACGCCATGAGGGAGCGAATCCATCCCTTCACGGCATATGTACATGAAATCCATACCATATAAATAGTAGCCCCCATTGCTTAAAGAGGACCGACCAAAAATTAGAATAATATAATAACACTGGCTAGACGATCCTAAAGTATTCGCTTTTTTTTTTTTCTTTTTTAAAAGAAGGGCCATGCCCCTATAACTTTGTTAAAATGATTAATCCATGTACAAACGAGATTTCAGGTGAGCACCAGACAAAATAATGGGCCCCACCTATCATATACGCAAAACAAAACAAAAAACCAGATGCATATAACAACAGACAATTCTCCAAAACCCAAACCCTCAAATCTGCAAGGCAGGACTTCCCCATTTCCACCGAGATTCCACCATCCTGGGGCTGCTGGAAGACCTCAGCACCGAGCAGACCATTTTCCCCGAACTGATGATACAAGAGAGCTTCAACCATGTGCTTGAATGTAAACGTTCGAGCGTTGAGATATCCCACAAACTAGCCACGTCAGCACATGTGCTTGAATGTAAACGTTCGAGCATTTACATGTGCTTGACTGTAAACGTTTGAGCGTTGAGATGGACCGTGTGGAGCTCGCAAACCTCTAGTTGTGTGTCACACTTTCAAATATACCGGCCTAGAAATACAAGCTTTACTCGGTCTGGTCGGCAGTCAAAACTATCGACGTGACTCGACTCGACTAGGTTCCCATTATAACCATACCGAGTTACGGTCAAGTCATCTCCCAGCGGACCAAGCTGAACAACACGCACCTGCACAGGAGAAAATAGCTCAAGACAAAAGCTCTCTCTCTCCATGTCTATTAATCAACCTACTGTCTCTCATCCGTCCCATCTTCACTAATTCTTCCGTACAAAAACCTAACATATATAAATAATAATAATCCTCTACTTCCATTTCGGTGATGGTCTCCTGGGGCCTGTTTAGATGGGCCGATTTTTTAATCCTCCCTGCCATACATAATAATTACATTTTTTTATTTTTTTAATCCCATCCCACCTAAATGTGCCAAACACCCCCTAGAGGAATTAGGAGGGATGGGACGGTAAAATCCTTGGATATGCCAAGCGAGCCAAATAGACCCGATGAACTTGTCCCAGGATATAGCAAACCCAAGGATCTTAAACCAATCCACTGACATCACCATCATCACCTTAAAATTAATCCCATCCCTCCTAATCTCATTCAATCATACCTGGGCCATGTTTGGTTGGACGAATTGGAAGGTAAAATCCCAAGATATGCTAGGCGAGCCAAACAGACTCGATGAACTTGTCCCGAGATATAGCAATCCCATAGATCTTAAACCAATCCACTGACACCACCATCATTACCTTAAAATCCATCCCATCCCCCCTAATCCCATGGGATCCGTCCGGCCAAACAAGCAGTGCCTATTTTGGACGGACGGTTTGAATGGGATTAGGTGGGATGGGATCACGCGATCCCACCCCCTAACCCACGCTCGTGTTTGGTCCGTCAATTTGCACCGAACTACCATAACCCATGGTTATAAGGCGGTATTCAGCAAAACGCCTGGAAAACAGCGAAGTCCCATTCCATCTTCCTCCAGCCTGCTCGTTATTAAGACGAGGGATTCCCATTTGCATTTTCGTTGTCCCGCTCATCCATATGTGCCCGCTCTTTGCTCCAGTAGAAGATACAACTTTGCATTCACAGATGCACCTATGTGATATCTTCCCAAATGATAATCATTCCAGATAGAAATGAGATCCTCAGGCGAGCAAGGATGGATGGTCTTGATCCTGTTTCAGGACCAAAATTGTCCCCACCGTTCGGCGGTTGTTTGAGGAAGATGGTTTCTATTCTAATGGTGGATCTGTCCCGACCCATCCTTTCTTCATTCTGTCATCCCTGGACAATCTGGATCTTCTTTCTGCCACTCCCTAGCCCACCGAAATTGGTGGTCTGATCACAAACATTCGAAGTGCGTGGAACGTAAGTTCCATGAAAGCGTATCTTGCGTGAAAACGGTGAATGCACCTCTTTCTATTTTATTCCTTTCTTCGTTCTGCCAGCTTGGGAGGGGTCGGTTCCCATGCTTTAGAAGAATGGACAGCTTGGATCAGGGATACAATCTCGATCTTAATCGCACAATGAGCCGAATTTTCCGATTTGTGTCCGGTTTTTCAGCCGATTGCATCTATTGTGATTCTGCCTGATATACGCTGTTGTAGCATGATCTTGAGCCACCTGTGGAAATAACGGTTGATGTATATGCTTAATCCCATTCGTTCCCAAACACTCCCTGTGTTAGAGCTGCAGGATAATCCGATCCATCCAAACTAGTTCTGAACATCGTCCCGGGATCTAGCAAACCGATGGAACTCACGGACAACCACTGACAACTGCCATCATAACCTGAAATCCTAATCCCGTCCAATTCGGCTGGCCAAACAGGCCCTTAGGGAAGAAATCGGATCAATAAGCTCTTATGGTACAGAGTAAACTCAGTTGGGCCCACCTTAAATGTATGTGGTCTGTCCATGTCGTCCATCCATTTTTTTTATCTAATTTAAGGGGTTGAGCCCAAAATTGAAGCATATCCAAAGATCAAGTGGATCATACCACATGAAACAACGGGGATAATTATTTCCACCATTGAAACCTTTATAGGCCCCTACAGTGATGTTTATTTTCCATCCAACCTATTTATAAGATCATACAGATATGGGTGAGGGGAAAGCACAAATATAAGCTTGATCCAAAACTACCGTGGCCTCCAATAAATTTTCAACCGTAGACATTTAATTCAATTGTTTCATGTGGTGTGGTCCATTTGAACTTTGTATATGCTTCATTTTTGGGCTCAAGCCCTAAAATTATCTGATAAAATAGATGGATGGAGAGGATAAAATACATAAATCAAGATGGACCTCACAGAGTTTACTCAGTACGCTAAGCGTACTGAGTTGCTCACTACACAATCCACTACTTCCATTAGGAAAGTAATCCCTAGCCAGCAATATCCTTGGTTATCATTTTTTAATGGCAACTTTATGATGTAGAGCTAGTTACAGATGGACGGGATTGCGTCCTATGCAGTTTTGTGGGTGGGCCCACCGTGATGTATCTGTTTATCCATGCCGTCCATCCCTGTTCTAAGATCATTTTAAGGCATTAAAACAAAAATGAGGCAGATCAAACGCTCAAATGGACTACACCACATATGACTCTTGCATTTAATGCAACTCACATGTAATGTTTTGTGTATTTAATGCAACCAAGCTTATTATTTGGTGTGGTCCACTTGAGTGTTGGATATGTTTCATTTTTGTGTTAATGCCTTAAAATGATATGAGAAAAGGGGTGGATGGCTTGGATAAGCAGATACATCATGGTGGGCTGGCCCACAAAACTGCCTGTTCGGGCTAGAGATGGGCGAGGGTAGGATGCAATCCGCGCCCATTACAGATGCTTTCATGGCAAGGATAGACTAGAGAAGGCCTGATTGGAGGCAAAAATGATCTGGACCATTAGAACCTTAAATAAGTTGTATCTTACAAATCAAGATAAGTTTTTTAACATCTTCTAAATGATTTTGGATAGGAGAACCTACTCAAGCCAACCAACCCAGCTATGCGAGGTTTCCCATGCTAGATTTGTGAGATTATTAGATCGACAGTTAAAAGTTTCATTTATTTTCATTTTTACTATAAATAATAAGTTTTAGTTAGAGTATAACTTTTGATCCTTTGAGTTGTAGAAGTCGTGCCCAACATGAAAAGGGCTGAGAAAAATTAGGAGAATAACATGGTTAGGACAAATTGGACACGTATTATTTTTAGCCAAAAACCATGAGGTTTAATAGGAATAGAGGTCATCTATAAATAGTAAGTCACGCTTTTAGTGTGTTTAAGTTGGAGTCTAAGTCTAAATATCGGTCCTAGGTTCAATATCCTTATTTAAAGAGTTGTAATTTCTTTCTATTTATTTAATTAATTATTATTATTATTATTATTATTATTATTATTATTATTATTATTATTATTATTATCCTCATCAATCAATTTATTTTAAATTTATTATGAATTATTCCTACATTTATCCTTCATGGATTTGAGGAAACTTTATGAGGAGTCTAGAGAGCTCTGTGAATTCAGAGTAGTTATTCCTTGAGAAAGATGGTGGTTGACCTCATCATGTCCCTCCTTGTGCCAAGTACTAATGTAGAGTGGGTTGTAGACACTTTCATGGAAAAGATGGGATATAGAAGGTCCGATCAGAGGCAGAAATGATCCAGACCATCAGAACCTTAAATCAGTCGTATCTCGCGAATCAGGATGAGTTTTTCGACATATTATATATGATTTTGGGGTAGGACAACCTACTTAAGCCAATCAACCCCTCTACACCAGGTTTCCCACGTCGAAGTCGTGAGATTCTATCATATTGACGATCAAAAGTCTCATTTATTTTCATTTTTACTATAAATAGTAAGTTTTAGTTAGAGTATAACTTTTTATCATTTGAGTTGTAGAAGTCATGCCCAACATGAAAGGGGCTTAGAAAAATTAGGAGAATAACTTGGTTTGGCTAAATTAGACACTATTTTTTGTCGAAAACCATGAAGTCTAGTAGGAATAGAGGTAGTCTATAAATAGTAAGTTTACTATTTATAGTAAGTCATATTTTTAGGGTGTTTGTGTTGGAGTCTATGTCTAAATTTTCATCCTAGGTTTGAGATTGTAACATCCCGAAAAATCGGGGGTCGAGCATAACTCAACACCCGAGTTCCAGAACATCACTTATGCAACATAGATAATGATGATTAAATGTTGTCTGCATTAGTGTATTGAACATGAGTGAGATTAAGCTAAAACAACATATCATACTCCAGAGACAGTTAAATTGCAAGCGGAAGACTGTGATAGATATATAAAATATATAAAAATTATGGTGAGTCTCCAGAGTGTGATAACATTACCAGGTTAATAAATTTCAAGTACATTTCTAAAATATACCAAATACGTAAGTGTAATGTCTTCTATCCCAAGTATCATAGCCCTGTCAATACAATAACAGGTCTTCATAAACCTGTCAGAGAGCTACAAGTAGGAGAACTCCTCCACATCATAGTAGTCCGGCTCTGCTTCATAAGCATCGCCATCACCTGAAACTCAACAAATCTGGTTGGTGTGTACAACACCGTCCCGTAACGTGAGAGTGAGTAGCTAACTCAGTGGAACAATAAAGCATAGTTTAACATGTTATCAACTCAGTCAAGCAATAATGATAAAGCAGTAAAATCAAACATTCTTAACTACTCTTATTAATGCAAATATGAATGTAGTCATGATGGATGCCCTCACTGACATACTCCCTCATGTGACACCCTCTTCATTCGCGGCATGCTTTCATCCCTCAGTACTCCACATCTTCCAGGCACATGCAATGCATGATGAGTATGATTACCGAGTAATTATTAGTCCATTTCAAACAGCAGTATTGGGAAACTAAGGTACCTCCCTTATATCATTCCCAAACATGATCCATTCTAGGGTTGTCAGTCTTAGATAATCTCATACGATGGTGTATTTCTAGGTCGCTACAAGGGCTGTCAGGGCTGTTACACGGAATCGTTGCACCACTCCCCCATCACCCTTTTAACGGTTCATCACTATACAGATACAGGCCTAGTTCATACTCTATACACTGCAGCAAAACTCGTCGCCTCACCGCAATTTAGAGTATGCTCGAAGTCACTACAAAGGGCTGCTAGGGCTATTACACGGAATCGTTGCACCACTCCCCCATCACCTTATCAATGTAGGCCGACAGCACGAATATAGTGTCTCATACCACCATAATCGACTCACGAGTCTGGTTGCTCACTGGTCACTACGGGGAGGCATGTGGCCTTAGCGTAGGTCGACAGCTCGACCACGGTGTCCCATACCACCATGACCGGCTCATGAGTCTTAGCGGATCGAGGTACCATGGTTGAAAGGGATTTCACTGGTAAGTTTGGTACCTTAGGTTCAAGCAGTGGTGACCAAACATGATGAACATACATTAGACAGATCGGGTTACTTGATGAGCTCGGCTAGCTCGAGCGCACAACAAGTTGAACGATATGAAGCGCATAAGCACTTCGTGTGACCAACCACTATCGCCAACCGATGTACAACTCGGGTTCGTCAAACACATCTCACGTGGCAAATGAATCACAGCCACGAATTCAATTCTGGTACCGATTGTCTGGACTATAATCATAGCCCCAAACACAATCAATTTCAGATAGTTAAAGCAGTAATGGATCAAGGTTCAAATCATACAATCAAAGTCTGATATTATCCGTTTAGGGCTGCCAGGGCTGTTGCACGGAATCGTTATACCACTCCCCCATCACCCATGACGGATCATACAACGTAAACATGAATTTAAGCATATGCATTACATAGATAAAATCATAAAAGCAGTTGAGCATGTTATGAAGCACAACACAAGCATAAGTTTGTACATATTCAATTCCTAATCACACAAATATCCAAAGAAATCATACACACAGTTAAAAGAGTTGAGAATTATATCTCAACACCTTTATACATTACAATTTACTAACTACTACTCATTCAAACTTTTTAACAACCACTTATACTACATACACCAACATACATGACATATGTTGATCACATAGGTATAAGGCCAAATCCTTTCACTAGGGAGTTACCCCAATCATAACACGCATACACCCACGATGGATAGTCATGGCAAGCAGGAATCCAAGTTTCATATTCATTCAGTCATTTCCACAAACACTTGGGCCACACATTTTAACATATATAGTGTATATTGGCCGTGGCGTGATTTACGGCAAATCCTTTCGTCAAAGGGGTATCGCCAATACAACAATCATGTAACAATGACAATTAGTCATGGCGAGCACGAATGAAAATTCTATACTCATTCAGTCATTTTCACAAACACTTAGCATATACTATTTCAACATACATGATGTATGTTAGCAAAACATGTATTAGGGCTAACCTTTCGCCAAGCAAGTATTTTATCCATATATAGTATATTCATACAGCAAATAATCATGGAAAACACACCTCCAAAATTTATACGTATACTGTACTTTCTAGAATACACAATTTCAACATACATAGTGTATATAAGCAAAACATGTATTAGGGCGAGTCCTTTCGCCAAACAAGTAATTTATCCATATATAATATATTCATACAACAAATAATCATGTCAGACACATTTTCAAAATTTATACGTATACCGTACTTTCTACAAATACCTAGAGTATGTAGAATTCCATATTTTTCATCTTTAATCGAAACGAAAAACAGACAACACTTTGTACATGTGCAATTGCATGCAGATCATGAATCTATCATTATCTGACATTGAAAGCGTTGAAAACCATAACCTATACACTTAAAGTCCGTACCTTTTGTCGTAGAATTGTAACGGAGTCGATAGGTTTGCTAAGCTTCCGTATACGGCAGTTTGGCCACCTATAGAACGAAGTAGGTTAGCTATTTTATAACCTACAACCATCAACACTCCAAATCAGATTTGGGTTAGGGTTTCTTACCTAAAAACGGGGCTGAAATCGCCAGGAAAGCGATGAGAACGGAGCGGTAGAGCTCGTGGAGCGGCAGGGAAGAGTGGCAGGAAGGATCTCTCACAACTCCTACACTTTCTCTCTCTTTTCTCTCTTCTCTCTCTAGGGTTTCTCTCAAATTCGTATGGCTGTGAGAGAGAGGGTTCTAAGGTCCTTATATAGCCTAAAATCTCACCAAAACAGACTTGGGAACAAGGTATACTTGGGTTTTGTCCAAAAGGCATCTGTTTCAGCTCAACGGAGGACTTCTGGCGGGCCTCCTTGAGCCAAAGGTCGGACTTAAGATCACAGAGACCGGATCTACGTTCTATTAAGTTTTCGTTTTGGTTGGGATTCCAGATCACGCGTGGCGGACCAGTTTCAGTTCAACGGTCAGCGGATCTCGATCGAAGATTCCGAGTACATGTAAATGTGTATGAAATTTCTCCTGATCTGAGGGTGTAATTTGGTCTGATTCTGACGGTCTGGTTGCTTAAAACTGATCCGCAAGCGAGAGGTGCCAGATTACTATTCAAGATATTTTATTTTGAATTAATTTCACATTTCTCACACTCTTCACTCCGAGCTCAAGCGAATAGCGCTGGGACACTGGCTGGATTTGATTTCCGAGATGGTTGTCAAGCCCAGCGAGGCGGTCCTAATTCCTTAACTTCGTGTTAATCGGACTTCCGACGTGCGGTCCAAATCTGATACGGAGTTTCGAGATGCTCCCGAGAGCAGCCGGGTAATGAGATTGATCCTAGATTTTAGGGTAACCTAACGTCAATGATTCTACAAGTTTTGGGTCTTACAGATCGTATTTAAAGTGATTGGTGCTAATTTCACAGGCACTCTAGTTTAACACTAGCTAAATCTCGCCTAATTTCTAAAGGATTTAGTCCTGTAAGATTTCTGTCTGAGGTGGTACTTAGTCCTTTGTAGTTTGTATATAAAGCGATCCAAGTTATACTACTTAGCTAGTTTAAGATAGTGTCTAGGGTGAAAGTACTTTGAAAAATTGAAAGATCAAGGTGGTGAAGGGTGGAATTTGTAAAGAAAATGGTTTGAAAAGGGATTTGAGGCTTTAATTAAGTGTTTGAGAAGTTAAACCTGTGTTAGGATTGACCCATCGCCTAAGGACGTCTAATTCCAGGTTGGGAAAAATTCGGGCTGTTACAGAGATCCTTATTTAAAGATTTATAATTTCATTTTTTTTATCATCAATCAAATTATTTCGAATTTATTAGGAATTATTCCTCCTTTTATCTCTCATGGATTCGAGGAAGCTGAAGAGTCCAAAGAGCTCCATAGATTTGGAGTAGTTATTTCTTGAGGAAGATGGTGATTGACCTCATCACGTCCCTCCCTGTGCTAAGTAAGTATCTCTCCCTATGCCACTTTCCAACTTCTCGCGGCTTGAAGGCCTTTAGATGGAGAATGGGGATCAAAGAACGGAATCATCATGTTATTGTCCCTCCAGCAAGGCCCCGTAGCACCTTCTGGACATTCAGGGTGCATAAATGGATTAGGAAACAGTGCTAGTTGCCCACTCATGGAAAAGAACATCATGGGCTATGTCCATTAGACATCACATGACCTACATTCGACCGTTGTCCGGTTTGGCACTGATGTCGTTGATAATGAAACTCATAGCCATGATCAAGTTTCTTAATTTTCTCTATTGGTTGAGCTTAGTGCAAGTATTCAAGATCAACAACATTTGGAAGAAAGTGTGTGTCCTTTTTTGTCATTTTGGATATATTTTATGAATGGGAACAACCCTTCTTAAGGTGGATGTGATTTTTTTAAAATGATAATTCATTTATTGTAATTGTGTAATTTAACATTATAATTTATCTAGGATTCAAGTTCTTAGCATTTCTGTTCTTCTTCTTCTTCCTCTGATCTCTCTCTCTCTCTCTCTCTCTCTCTCTCTCTATTTTATATTTTTTTAAGTGGTGGTAACTCATCTTCTATTGATGAATAAAGTTACAATTGGCGTGGTCTCAACTTTTTGAAAAAAAAAACTTAGCTTGTTGTACTGTTGAGGGTCAAATATTGCATATTAGACCCCAGTTATTACCGGATTTATGAACATGCCACTGTTTAAAATCCTAATTTAATCGTGTTTGTGATGCAAGGTACATTTGCAAGTGGGGACTACAAAAAGGTGCTAAAAGTGTGTATTTGATGCTCTAAAATCACCACAGCAAGGGACGGACTCCAAAGGACCAAAATTGATGGATTTGCATGCCAGAGATCAGAGGAAATCAAGCCGTTCGCATTTAACGGGCCTGAAAACCAACCAGAATGCAAGATCACAGAGTTCTCACCATCTAACCGGCTCAAAACTATATACAGGGCCTGAGGACTCTAAATGAACCGTACACGTCGAAATTCATCCGTCGGATCATCGCGGAAGCAGCCCAACGGACAGATCAACCCATAAATCTCAATCTGGGGCCCACCTGATATTTGGATATACTTCAAGTTTGGTATCAACCCATTAAATGAGCTGTAAAAGAAGATGGATGGAGAGGATTTCAAAAAAAAAAACATCTCAGTGGACCCCATGTTAAAAAATGTGTACACTATGTACACAAGGGCCGTTGCCCACCGAACCAACCAAGTCGGGTCAGCAGGCGCTGACCCGACTTCCCTCTTAAAACAGGAAATCCCGTTTTTTCTCATCGCAACAGGGAGTTGCGGTCCCTTCCTCTGGGCCACCATCTCGAATTTTTAAGAAGATCTGGACCGTTAAGTAGACTCCAACGGCCCAGCTAATGCAGACCTAGGAGAGAAAATTTGAAGAAGATACCGGAGATCAGTTTTCTACTGTTCAAACGTGAAACGGACGGTTGAATAAAAACTCAATGGGCCACACCGAAACTGACTCAAGATTACTCATGTCCAACCGGTTTTTCGATGGTAATCCAGTGAACGGACTGGATTTTTCATATGGCGTTGATCAGTGGCCCACCGACTTCAACAACGTAAAATGGTTACGCAGCAGGATTTCGCGTGCCCGTGAAATTCAGGATTCCGGGGAAATTGTGGCCCACCATCTTTGATTGGTTGGACAATCCGAACCGCCCAAATTCACGTCATGGGGTGGACGACCATTCCCAAGGAGTCTGAACGGTCTTGATGGCAATGGATCTCCATGAAATCTGCAAAAATCGGATCATGCGATCGTTACCTTTTTCAACTGCGTACGTGGCTGTGAAAACAAGGTTGGTTCTCCAAACCGACTGGTCCACCGTCCCTAGCAGGTATAAAAAGAGACAAAGGGAGGGGAAATCGACATCCGGGGGGCAGCCGTGAAGGCCGTGGAGCAAGGAAAGAGGCAAGGGAGAGCAAGAGAGAGTTGTTTAGTTTTTTTTGGTTTATTTTGTTTATTTTTTTTAATATATTATGGAGAGATCTAGTCCATCCACGATGGGCTAAACCTCTTAGCTAGGGCTAAGAGGTGAAGCTTGCAGTGTGATGGAAAGTTCTACGCCCTGATTTATGCCTGAACTGATTTGATCTTAGTTTGATTTTATGGGAATATTTTTAGTTCTCAATGGTCTGTTGTGACTGAAATTACAATGGGTCTGCGATGGCTTTGAGTATTTCCGTTTCCTTTTTATGTTTATGACGTCAGGAAGCCCTGTTGTTCACCATCGTCTCCTAGGCATGGTTGGATGTCGGTACCCTTTCCTAACCCTCCTAGCATGTTGATTGGTTGGTAATTAGTTTAATTCTGTTGTTTGCTTTGTCTCCTGGGCATGGTTTGGTGATGGAATCCATTCTAATTCATATACCTTTCATCTCTTGAAAACTATATCAACGTCAGTTCAGTTAATTTCTATGATTCTTTAATTCAGGCATAAGATCTCCCTGATCTCTACAACTGGATCCTCTGAATCCTTAGTGTTCCTTCTCTGAATTTCTCTTCAGTTTTAGATTATTATTTCACCATTATTCCTCAAAAATTATTTGATTTAGATTTCATATTAGGCTAGTTCTAGTTCTGGTTAACTTCAGATTACGTACAGGTTTCAGTCCCTGTGGATTCGACCTCGGTCTTACCGAGATTATTACTACATCACAACCCTATACTTGGGGAGTGAACATGTACCTTATTTTTTTACCATTCTAGGAAGAGTCAATTAGAGAAGGACATGTGTTATTGCACGAAAAATATAAAGCACGTCTAAGATCTTTAAGGATATTTCAAGCTCACGTTACAAGATTAATTACAACTGGCATTGATATGGGTGTTACACGTCTCTATAGACGAAGCATGGTTGAGAAACCCGAAAGGAGGACGTGGTCGAGGGAAAAGCGGTATTAAAGTGGTTACCAAGACAGATGTCCAAGAAGAATCCAAAAGATAAAGTGGTGTTAAAGTGGTTGCTATAACCGTTGGATGTGGGAAAAAGCATCTAGATTACTATCTCAAGAAGATCTATAAATAACTAAGGAGTTCAACGAAGCAAAATGTGTCATACCAACCCAATCAAACAAATAAAATATATCTTTCAATTATCCTTTACGTTCATTAGCATAATCTATCCTTTATGTTCTCTAGTGTAACCAGTAGCCTAATCTTAGGTTAGGAGTAGCAGTAATCCTTAGTTGTAATTTAAGTCTACGCTCATACACTAGACTATTTTCATTGAAACATGGAGTTTTTCTTTCAAAAAGGTGCTTTGCGGTTACTCCCTACAGTCGACTGTAAGTATTTCCTTTTTGTTGTTTAACTTTTATATCTAAAAGTCCTTTCATACAAAAGACAAGGTGTAACCCATTCTCAAAGGATGAACCTTACCCTACAACAATCACCTGATTATCTTAAACAACATCTTGTAAGTGGCTAAATAGGTGATTGGTCTTCTTAGATCTCAGTCGGTTCGATTGGGGTCAAAGTTGTTTAGTTGAAATTGAGGCACATAGTCGATTTTAGCACACATGCATATACCATATGTGACCGAATTTAAAATCGAGAGGCAACAATTTTAGGCACACCCGGTGGGACACCTGATTTCATAAACATATCAGTGTGACATAAGCGTGGTTAAATAATTCAATTTCAAAAGCATGATTCGAAGGGTTTCTCGAAGCTCCTCCATATCTAATGATCCTATAACATCTTCTGCACTACCTCCACTCGGGGAAATGCAAGTGCAACCAGTACTAATTCCAAGGGTCAACATTAAACCCAATGCATAACCCTCAAATTTAGGATGGGGCATCGATGTCTTGAAGCAACCCTCTTGAGACAATATCGGTTGGGCTAGGAGATATGCAGTTGGAAATGAGTGCTCGAGCTAATCAAGCATGAGCTTAGACAGAATAATCAAGAATTTAAGCAGAAACCTTCAACAGGTGGGTGGCTAGCCAGACTAATAACTTGAACCAAATGGTGGCTATCCTTGATGAAAGGGCGCCTAGTGCACCTCAGCCGAATGTTAAGGGTAGTTATGTTGGAAACTTGATGTCAATACCGCTGGCACCTCCCCCACCATGGAACATGCATCCTACTCCAACACATGGTATATGGAATGTGCCTTTGCCCACTGAATTCAGCCGACTTGAGTAAGAGGTTGGGAACTTCATTCTTGAAGTAAAAAAAAAAAATCAATGAATGCTTGGGGGCACCCTTTCCTTAGGAATCTGCCTTACCACAGGGGATAATACCCGGTAGCTCCAGATCTGTCACCAGTGGTTAAACTTCAACACATGAATCGTAATTAAGTTATGCAACTAGTGTAAGAAGTGGCAGGCCAAGTTCTCGACCGCACTACTACCCTAGTATATCACAAACCACATCTTAATATATAGCTAGCGTGAGACAGAGCACATGAAACATCTTAAGAAGGTGTTGTAGATCCTGTCGGTTAATAAGTTGTACCTTAACTTGACGAAGTGTAATTTTTTAATGGACAATTTGTTGTTCTTAAGATTTGTTATGACCTCCAAGGGCATTCGTGTGGACGATGAAAATGTGTACCATCAGGGAATGGTCGATTCCGACAAACATTCATGAAGTGAGGAGTTTCTATGGGTTGGTGACATTCTATCATCAATTCATGTAGAATTTCATCATTATATAGTCGCACGAATTAGAGATTGCATGAAAGAGGACCATTTTAGTGGATCAATTAGTTTGATAAGAGCTTTGCTAAAATCAAGGATCGATTGTCCATAACACTGATCTTACTTCTTCTTAATTTCGACAAGTTATTTGAGGTTAAGTGTGGTGCCTCATATGTAAGAATCGAGGGAGTCTTATCACAAGAAGGCAAGACGGTAGCCTTCTACAACAAGAAGCTCAACGAAGTCCAAAACAAATGGTCGACATATGAGCTTGAGCTGCACACAATAGTTCAAGTGTTGTGACATTATCGACATTATCTGATTCAGAGAGAGTTTGTTCTTTACACTAGCCATCAAGCCTTAAAGTTTATTAATACTTAGGCTAACGTGAACCGTGTGCATGATAGATGGGTCATATTTTTGCAAGAATTCACGTTCATTCTAAAGCACAAATCAGGGTAGTAGAACAAGATGGCTAATGCACATAGCTGTTGTGCATCACTAATGGTTACAATGAGCAATGAGGTGGTTGGCTTCGATTGTCTCAAGGAGTTATATGTCGAGGATGAAGACTTCAATGATGCATGGATGAGGTGCCAAAAGGGTTATTTCAATAACCTACATATAAAAGACGGTTTCTTTTTTAAAAGAAATAAATTGTGTATCCCCCAAAGTTCTCTAAGGGAGTAAATTATCTATGAGTTATATGGAGGTGGCCTTGGTGGACACCTCGGGCGAGACAAGATGGGGGATCTTATTGATGAATGATATTACTGGGCACAATTGGTACGTGATGTGGATAGAGTGGTGCAACACTATCATGTTTGTTAAACCTCTAATGGGCACCCTCAGAATACGGGCCTTTATACCTCGTTACATGTGTCTGACGACCATTGGGAGGACTTATCTATGAACTTTATAATTGGTCTCACACAAATATAGCGCAACATAGATTCGGTGTTTGTAGTGGTAGATTGTTACTCAAAGATGGTGCACTTTATCTTTTTTTTTTTTTTTTTTTTTTTTTTTGGAACTTGAAGATTTCATTGCTCATGACCAATTTACAGACATTCAGGAGGGTCCATACAAAAAGGAACAGACCCCTCCTATCATATAACTCAACTGCATCCAAGACAATGGTGCACTTTATCCTATGTAAGAAGGCCTTTGAAACAACACATGGTAAATCATTCTTTAGAGAAGTCATGCAGCTACACAGGGTTCCCAAGACCATTACTTCTGACTGTAATATGAAGTTCATTAGCTACTTTTGACGGACTTTATGGAATTGATTTGGTACACACTTCAGTTCAGTAGTACCTACCACCCGCAGACCGATGGGCAGACTGAAGTTGTGAATTGCACGTTGGGAAACCTCATCCGGTATATTTCAAGTTCGGAGCCGAAGTAGTAGGATTTGACCTTATCTTAAGCGAAGATTACATTCAACGATATGGTGAATCGCTCAACAGAAAAGTCACTGTTCTAGATTGTTTATGGTCAAGTGCCCCGCCATACACTTAATTGGTCCATTTACTTAAAATCTCGGGCATAAGCATTGCATTAGAATATATGACGGATTAAATCATGGGCATTTAATTATGTGTATGTGCAAGATAAGTTACAAGTTTCGAACGACAAGTATAAGGAGCAAACTGACAAACATCGGCGGCAAAAGGTATTCAAGATGGGCGACAATATTATAGTTCATCTACTCAATAAGAGATTACCGGCGGGAACTTATAACAAGTTGAAAACCAAGAAAATTTGACTGGTACTAATCCTTTATAAGATTAATAATAACACTTACATTGTTAATCTTCCAGATGACATGGAGATCTCGCGTACTTTCAATGTTGTGGACCTTAATGAGTATCATATATGAACAGAAGCTGGAGGAGAACTCGAGGTTGAGTTCTTTTGAAGTGTAGGGGACTAACGTAGAGCGGGTTATAGACTCTTTCATTACAAAGATGGACCAGAGAAGGCCCGATCGTAGGCAGAAATGATCCGGACCATAAGAACCTTAAATCAGTCGTCTCTTGCAAATTGGGATGAGTTTTTTAACATATCATATATGATTTTGGGGTAACCAACCCGCTACTCAAAGTTTCCCACACCTGATTTGCGAGATTCCGTCATATTGATAGTCAAAAGTCCTGTTCATTTTTTATTTTACTACAAATAATAAGTTTTAGTTGAGTATAACTTTTAATCCTTTTGAGTTGTAGAAGTCGTGTCCAACATGAAAAAGGCTTAGAAAAGTTATGAGAATAATGTGGTTTGGGCAAATTGGAAACTTACTATTTTTGCCCAAAAACCACGTTGTCTAGTAGAAATAGAGGTCGTCTATAAATAGTAAGTCTACAATTTATAGTAAGTCATGTTTTTAGGGGGTATGGGTGATTTTATCTTCGATTTTTAATATGGGTATGGGGTGATGTCTAACATTGGTGCCGAGGTGCGAGAGCACACGACGGGCTATCTCTGTGTCTATAAAAAGGTTTCTCTAAGGTGGTGGTAGAAACCGATTCAGACTTGGTGGTTAAGGCATTCAATGAGAGTGCTAGCCTAGGTTGGAAATGGAAAGGTTGGTCGTCAAGAACCAATAGGCTTCACCTCCTCGGGTAGGTGGAGTTCACGCATATTTATAGGGAAGGCAATGCCCCGGCTGATGTGCTAGCCCGCCAAGGGAGCTTGTCCCGATCAGTCCTTTGCAGCTCTAGAAGGGCTGACCTTCCCCAGCAGGTTAGAGGGCTTCTTTTCTTAGACAGGGTAGGCTTAGGCGCGATCAGGGAGAGGTAGTCCCTCAATTATTTTGGTTTTTGGGTCCCAGTTGTCCCAGTTTCTGTTACGATAGGTGTTCTGCAGGTCCTTTTTTTCCTCGAAAGACCCGAATGTATTCTTTGTCCAGAATGATATATACGAGATACGAATCGTTTCAAAAAAAAAAAGAAAAGAAAAAAGAAGCCATGTTTTTAGGGTGTTTGAGTTGGAATCTACATCTAAAACTCCATCCTTGAGTTCCTTTTTATCATGAGTCAAGTTATTTCAAATTTATTAGGAATTATTCTTGCTTTTAACCTCCTTATTTTGAGGAAGCTCCGTGAGGAATCCAAAGAGCTTTATGAATTTGTAGTTATCTCTTGAGGAAGACTCCTTGCACTGGTACCACACCATAGAAAGGAGTAGGGACAATAATGCCCCTTCATTGAAAGGCTGGCCATGATGTTCATTTGCCATCCAACTTTTTTATTATTATTATTTTTTTACACACAACCACCCACTCATGCCGCAGTGGGTACTCGAACCCTCAACCAGGTGTTGAAACTCCTGGGAGTCTATCACCGGAGTAAGAGTAAGGACCCATTTGCCATCCAATTTATTCATCAAGTTCAAAAGACATGGGCCATTGCGAAGGAATCGTCCCCTCTGGGTATGCTTAGAGGGATCACTCCGGCTCTTATCCTTTGGGAGATCTGGTTAGCGAGGAACGAGCAGCATTTCGACAACCGTCAGATCAGGATCCACCACTCCATCAACCAGGTTCGGTCTTGGCTCTCTCGCCTGCACAACGCCTTTACCCTCCCGCCGTGCAAATCCCGGTCTGACTGCGAGGTGCTTGCATTTCTCGGCCTCCCTCGGTCGGTCACTCCCCTTCCAACACTGTCTGTGGTGAAATGGACTCGCCCATCTAGGGGGTGGGTTAAGTTGAATGTTGATGGGTCGTCCAGAGGTAACCCGGGTCTGTCAGGGAGTGGGGGAGTTTGCAGAAATGAGAAGGGCGATTTCCTCTTTGCATTTGTTAGGGGATACGGAGTGGGGTCGAATTTCATGGCTGAAGTCAAGGCAGTCATTGATGGATTGAAGCATTGCAGGGAATTCAGCTTCACCAACGTTGAGGTGGAGAGTGACTCAATCGCCGTTGTGGATCTATTCTCTAATAGAGGTACTGTCCCCTGGATCGCCTTTTACTGGAAAAACCAGTTTGACAATTTTCGGGCAACGCTTTGCATTTCAGTTAAACATATCCCTAGGCAAACGAATGCAGCGGCTGATAGCCTGGCCCGATGGGGTAGCTCAAATCAGCAACAACGGTTGTTCCAATCTACCTCGGATCTCCCCCGTACAACTCGTGGGGAGCTGGCTCTCGACAGAGTTGGCTTGGGGGCGATTCGTTTCTCCTAGCCTTGATAAGCTTCTTCAGTCGGTCTGGTTCTGTGTCTTTCGTTTCAGCTCTTTAATGATGGACGGGCCCAGTCCTTTTTCTCTGGGCCTCCCTGAATTGTAAATCATCCTTTGCAATCTTAATACATCCAGGGCTGTTGGTTGGCCTTTTTAGAAAAAAAAAAAAAAAAAAAGTTCAAAAGACATGGATGGACGGAAAACATAAACATAAGCTTGATCCAAAACTTCTTGAGCTCCCAACAATTTTTCAATGATAGGTGTTCAACCCCGTTACCTTTTGCTTTTTGTGGTGTGGTCCACTCGACGTTTGGATATAACTCAATTTTTAGATTCATGCCCAAAAATGAACTCACAGAGTGGATGAGCTGTATGGATATAACACATGGAGACACCGAACTTTGCCATGTCAACCAGCCACCAAGGTCGGTGGTGTGTACCACGCCATGCAATCCGCTTCCTTTTTTCCATGGTACACGTGGAACCGTCAGCTTTCATTTGGACACAAGACAAATGAATGTCTCAAAGGAATGAGCCAATTTTCCAATTTTTGTGAGCACGTGTCTCGCAAATGACCAAATACACAGTGGAGATCACGTTAGTTTTGCACACGTCAATTTACGTTACGTGTGGCCAGCAAAGACATAAATCTGGACCGTACGTATAAATCATGTCCCCCATTTTATAACATTGATCACACGATCCTAAAGTATTCTGGCACCACAAACGTGAGACGTCAGCACATGTGCTTCATGTAAAGTTCAGTGCCGACCGCGTCGCCGCGTCGGGCTGTCAACCCTCTCGGTGGATGACATTTTCAGCTGAGGAAAAAAGAACAACACAAGCTTGTACTCGGTTTGGTGGTGCCCCAAGGATCTCCACTCAAAACTATTAACTCGACTCTAATCGGTTGCCCTGAAACCCCGATCGAATCAGGGTCAAACCATCTATATATATATATATATATATATATATATATATATATATATATATATATATATATATATATATATATATATATATATATATAAACCATCTCCCAAACACGCGCCACAGGAAAAAGAACTAAAGACCAAAGTTCTCTCTCTCTCTCAGTATCTATATAAAATCCCATCTCTCTCTTCTATCTATCCATCTTCAAAAACTCCAAATTCCATTATATACAAGAAAGTCACATAAAAGAAATCCTCAACTTTCACCACAGAGATGGGTTCTCATGAAAGAAATCTCTTGCCAGCAATATTCTTCATTCTCATCTTCGTGATATCGACTTTCCATGCTGTGATCGCTTCGAGGCCATTCGATGGAGAGTGGGGTTCGAAGAACGGAATCATCATGTTACAGTCCCTCCAGAGAGGCCTCGTACCGCCTTCCGAGCGTTCAGGGTGCACTAATGGAGTAGGGACAGGTCACAGGTGTTAGGTGCTGACTCACGGAAAAGAACTTGGCGGGCCATCACTACCGCAGCACATGGCTGGCATGATACCGTTGTCTCATTTGGCTCCAAATCCGTTAATAATGAAACTCTTGGCCATGATCAACAGACATAGCTTTTCTTTCGTTCTTTGTTTTTTATTATTATTATTATTTTTTCACCATTCTTGTACTTGAAGGACTTTGATTGATTTTCAAGATAACCCATTTCTTGTAATTGCATATTTTGACCGGTGTTAATGAAGAGCATACTTGAGTTTCAGCTATTACTAGAGTGCCATTGGTTCAGTAATCCAGACGTTGAGGGACCATGCCCAGATGATTTGCCGTGTTGGAGGATACTAACCCTCAACCTCATGATCATTCACCATGCCCGAACCATGGGGCAGACATCCAATGATGGCATAGCATGGATGGGTCATTGTCTATAAGTCATGTGTGAGTGGTAAATTTCTATGTTTAATGAATTTCGGTGGCAGGAGTCCACGTTGATTAAAATAAAAAAAATAATAAAATTAAAAATTAAAAAAAAAAATGTGTGAGTGGTAAATTCACGTGATGTATTAACATTCAGGTGGGCACCACAAAAACTGGGCTCCACCTACAAAAGGGGCCAAACAAACCCTCGACCCACAACAACCTCCTCCCCCGGTCAAAAAAAAAAAAAAAAAACCTCCCATAGCCAAAACACGGCTAGGCCTTGGCCGCCTGATAGCACATTATCTAAAGATAACAAACCCCTCATGCGTCCTCCATCCCTTGAGGAAGTCAGACAGGCAGTTTTCTCGATTTCGTCGGATGGTGCTCCTGGCCCTGACGGGTTCGGGGAAGCCTTCTTCACCGGATGTTGGTATATTGTGGGCCTAAATTTGGAAAATCTTGACCAAGTTCTCCTTCATCTCGGTTTCAGCTCTACTTGGGTGGCCATGGTGGAAAGATGCTTGAGCAACTGCTGATTCTCCATCCTTATCAATGGGGAGGCGCAGGGTTACTTCAAATCCTCTCGTGAGCTCAGGCAAGGAGATCCTATTTACCCCGGCCTATTCATCTTATCTTCAGAAGTCTTCAGCAGGGACATTAAGAATCTATTCAGCCGGGGTCTCTGTCAGCCCTTCAAGCTGTAGTTGGGTTGTCCTCTCATATCCCATCTGCTCTACGCAGATGATACACTGCTATTTGCAAACGGTAGCTCCTCCTCTCTATCAGCTATCAACGAATTCATGGAAGCTTATCAGAATTCTTCGGGTCAGAAGATCAACCGTTCCAAGAGCTATTTTTTCTGCTCCTCCAAACTAGCCATTGTTCGAGTCCGCTCCATCAAGCACAAGCTGCAAATGTCTAAAGCGAGTTCGGGTGCTTCATACTTGGGTGTTCTAATCCTCAATGGGTGGCTCTCCAGAGCCATGTTCAAACCGTTACTAGACAAAATTGCTGCCATAATAGATGGGTGGAATGCTAGGATTCTTTTGCAGGCGGGTCGTGCCACTCTTATCAAGCATGTTCTGGAAAGCATCCCATTACATATGATGGCAACCACGGTCATTCCATCTCAGACCTTGGGAGATATGGAAAAATGCTTCGCCAACTTTTTCCGGGGGTGGGCGAATGGCAAAAAGAAGCTGCATTGGACTAAACAGAAGAAGATTGCAGCTCCTACCTCGTAAGGCAGTCTGGGTATCAGAAGATTAGGGATCATATATAGTCTTTACGATAGGTTGCCCCGAGTTTCTGTTTTTGTTGCACTTGGGGCAACCTGAAGAGCTTTCAGCTGTGTAAATTTTTGTTTGTTGATATGAATCTCAGGCTATAGCTTAGCCTGCCTTTTGAAAAAAAAAAAACAGATGACGGCTGCCTTGAAGCTAAGGATGGCATGGAACTTATCCTACAGCAGAACAAATAGTCTCTGGTTGATCTTCATGAAGGCCAAATATGGAGAGTTTCTCTCCAATCCCCCCCTCCCCCCTCTCGTCAAGCAGTAGGTTACGCCAAGCGATGACATCACCCCTCTCGAAGAAAATTCACTTTGTGCTTCCCCACCTTTCCTCCAGAGTGCGCTAGCTGATTGGCAGAGGTGAATGCAACCTTTGGGTTGACTATTGGACAGGCCTTGGCCCCCTCATCAACGTCGTTACCAGGGACGTTCTAGAGAACCTGCGGGATTTATAGATCAGGGATCTCATTGGGCGCCAGGGGCCCCTGCTCCCTTCCTCTGTTTTTGATCTCCTCCCACGGGAAATCATTCATCATATCTTTAAGGGTGGTTTTTGTACCACAAATGAGGATGATCAATGCATTTGGCCCTTGACCCCTTCAGGTGAATTTTCCGTCAAAACAGCTTGGGCTGCGACCAGAAATAGAGGTGAGACCAGGCATTGGTTGAGATGGGTGTCGCATCAGCAGATTCCTCCCAAGATTTCTATCTTCATCTGACGACTTTTGGCAGGTGCTATCCCAATCGATGACTGAGTTCAACAGAAAGGAGCAGTCCTGGCCTCTTGCTGCATCTGCTACATTCCCCATGACATTCAGCCAGCTACTGAAACGCTGGATCACGTTTTCTCATCGGGCCATCTAGCCAACTCGGTGTGGCGTCACTTCTACAGTTTGTTGGATTTCTCAGGTGCGTCCAACCAGCCCATTCTGGATAGATTGTACCAGTGGTGGGGTGCACTAGTCCAAGAGGCTCCCAATCTTTAAATCTGTGGTCTGATTCTAGTTTTCCTTCTTTCGGAAATCTGGAGAGCCAAAAATTTTGGCAGGTTTGAGGGCAAGAAGATTGACACTGGGAGTGTTATATCCAGAACCAAATGGTGGCTAGGCTGGGCGTTAAAAGGGGACTCGCATATGATGCCCAAATCATGTTGAATTGGATGCTCCTCATGAGCCTGGGAATCCCCAGTCTCTTCCCCCTACCATGCGGCTCAATGTGGTCAAATGGGGGAGATCGGATTCCCAATGGGTCAAATTGAATGTTGACGCGTTGGCCTTGAACAACCTTGGGCCATGTGGAGGTGGCGGCATCTGGAGGAGGGAGGATGATAATATGATTTTCGCTTTCTCTAGTGGATACAAGCAGGGGTCCAACAATAGTGCGGAATTCTCAGCCATTCACGACGGGTTCTCCATTTGTGTAGGCATGGGCTTGTGACAAGTTTTGGTTGAATCGGATTCCAAATTGGTAGTGGATCTCATTAACCATGTCTCGCAAATGGGTTGGAAATGGTCTCACTAGCTCGCTCGCATCGTAATCTTATCCAACCTCGGTTCGTTTCAATTTTCCCACATATTCAGAGAGGGCAATAGCCTAGTAGATGGTCTGGCCAAGGTGGGTAGTAGGACTCGATCACATCGTTTCTACTCGTCCATGTAGGATCTTCCCCACGATATTAGGGGTAGGGTGATTTTAGATAAAGATGGCATCGGGGCCATTAGGAGGGTAGTCCATGTATAGTCTCTTTATGATAGGTTGCCCATCATCAATTTTTTACAATTTTGGGCAACCCGAAGTATAGTCCCTGTATACAGCCTTTATTTTGATATGAAATGAATTGAAGGTTTTCAAAAAAAAAAACCCCTAATCGACATGGGAGATTGGAACAATTAGCAAAGGACGTAACCGGATGTCCACTGCTACCCATCCTCACAAGAGCATCTACCATGCCACCGCATTACCTTCCCATGATACTGTTGGGATTTGTGTTGTAGAATCACACAGATATGGATCTAGGATAACAATCTAAGAGCACCAAATAAACCAAAGAAGAACAAAAAGATTTAATGTGGAAAACCCTTTCGAGAAAAAACCACGGCACAAAGCGATAGAAATTCCACTATAAAGGCACAAATTACAAAGATAGAGAACTGACTCGACTTGAATAATCCTCAAACCTCACCTTTATCACCCCTTGAAATCCTAGAGCCCCCTTTTAGAAACTCTAAAACCCTTTTAGAAACCTTCGAATGCCTTAGAATTCCTCTCGTTCTCATTTACACCCATATATATAGTTTTAGGAAGAATCCTAAACAAAATCGGAAAGAATTATAAACAAAATCGGAAACAAATCCTGTACTTTCGCAGTTACACGAAAAATCTGTGCAAAATTTCATTAGATTTAAGACATCAAATACAACAATTTCCACCATGTCTTCAATCTTCAAACGTGTAGTTCTTTGTCCTCTTCTCTTATCTCTGTCTCACATCATAGCTTCATCAATGCTTCTTGTGCACACTCCATCTTCCTTTTATGCCATCATCAAGCCTAGAGAAGTTGCATAGAACTTGAACTTCTTTGTAGGAACAACCTTAGTGAGCATGTCTGCTAGATTCACACTGGTGTGAATCTTCTCCAATGTTACGCCTCCTTCCTCATGCACCTGTCGGATAAAATGGTGACAAACATCAATATGTTTAGTACGTGAGTGATAAACAGAATTTTTAGCCAAATTGATAGCGCTTTCGCTATCACAATTAACCAACACGGCTTCCTGCTGAAGTCTCAACTGATTTATCATGCCTCTTAACCAAACACCTTCCTTAAACACTTCTGTCACTGCCATATATTCTACTTCGGTCATGGAAATAGCCACCACGGATGGAGGCTTTGATATTTAACTGATTGCTCCACCCGCTAGTACAAACGAGTAACTTGAAGTTAACTTTCTAGAAACAACACTACAGTCTTAATCCACATACCCTACCAACTTTGTCCCTGTCTTGTTAAAAGTTAAGATATGGTCTTCCGTATCTCGAATGTATCGATGTAGCCATTTCGCTACTTTCCAATGTTGCTTGTCAGGGTTTGACATGTATCTGCTCACAACACCAACTGCTTGTGAAATATCTGGTCTCATACAGATAATGACATATATTAAACTATCAACTGCATTCGAATAAGGCACATGAGACATAACCTGCTTTTCTTCATTTGATTTAGGACATTGTTCTGAGGAAAGCTTGAAGTGAGCCGCGTGGGGAACGTTCACCGACTTTGGCTGGTCCATCCCATACTTGATCAGCACCTTTTTAAGGTATTCTTCCCGTGAAAATAAAAGCCTGCTCCTCTTCCTGTCTTTATCAATATCTATGCTTTGAACCCTCTTTGTAGCCCTCAGATCTTTCATCTCGAATGTCCCTTATAACTGAGTCTTCGGTACATCGATTTCAGACATATCATGACTAGCGATCAACATATCATCAACATATAATATTAGGGTGATGAATTTTCCATCACTTACTGTCTTGTAATAGACACAGTGATTGTATTCAATCCGAGTAAATTTTTAACTCAACATGAAAGAATAAAAAAAATTTTATACCACTGCTTAGGCGACTGTTTCAGGCCGTACAACAACCTTATTAACCTGCAAACCTTTTTCTCTGCCCCTTTAACTTTGTAGGCCCCTAGTTGCTTCATATATAGAGGTGTACACGAGTCGATCCAAGTCAAGCTTGGTACAACTCGACTCGGCTCGACCACTTGCTGACCTCAGCTCGGACTCGGTCCTCGAGCCTGACTAGCCAGCTCAGCTCGGTTCGGTCAGCAGCTCGGGCCAGTTCGACCTGAGTTTAAGCCAAGATCTAGCCGAGTTCGTCTGTGTAGCATTTTTCACAAACACATGAATTGCACTTTTAAAATCTTATTGTATGTAAAACGACAGTAATGGATTTACATGTATTTCATCAAACACCTTGTAAACAACATAAAAATCAAGAAAAAAAAGGGTATTTGTTTCATATACGTACCTTCCTTGCTACCTGCACTACCAAAAAAATGACCAAAGGCTACGGACTATAGTGGTCTATGGCTACAGATTTAATTCGTAGCTAATTAGCTACGGATATAATCCGTAGCTAAAGCTTACATAATCCGTAACTAAAACATACCTTCCAATAGGCCTTCGTTAGAGACTGATGATGGCTAAGGGGCTCCATGGGGCCCATTGCAATATATTTTTTTTAAATCTAATCGGTCCATCAATTTTGAAATATTATTTCAGTGCATGAGCCCAATAATTAGAAAGATCAAAAGTCTAAGTGGACCACACCATAAGAAAAAATGAAAAAATAAATTTATATCATTAATATGTGGTGTGGTCCACCTAAATCTTAGATCTGACTAATTTTTTGGATAAATCCTAAAAATGAACCGTTAAAATGAATGGACGGAGTGGATAATTAACATGCACAACGGTGGGCCCCACAAGTCCTAAAATAAATTAACCCCTGAAATCCCGTCCGCGCACCCTATTTCACGAAAGGAAATCTCTCTCTCTCTCTCCTCTCCTCTCTCTCCTCCTCTCCTCTCTCTCCTCTCTCTCTCTCTCATCGCTCCGCCCGCCCGCTACTCACCCTCCCCCCTCTCCCTCGCCCTCCTCTCTCTCTCTCTCTCTCTCCTTCTCCTCTCTCTCTCTCCGGTCTCGCCTCTCTCTCTCGATCTCTCACGTCTCGTTCTCACCCTCTCTCGTCTCTCTCTCTCTCGCTGCCTCACCCTCTCTGTTTCCCAACCTCCTCTGTCTCTCTCGCTAGGGTTTTCAAGACCCCATTTTGCTGCAAGAAGGAGAAGGATAAGGAGAAGAAGAGCAGCCTTGTGCGGAGCAGGATCCTCACGAATTCCATTATCGATCCGGTCTTTGACGACGATTGGAAGTAGAATGGAAGGGTTTGGTGTAGAGCAGCCTTGTACGGAGCAGGATCCTTGCGCAGGTAAGTCTTCTGATGACGATTGGACCCTGGTTCACCGCCGGAAACCCACCTCCTCTTCTTCTCTTTTCATTGTAAACATCCCATTTCTCGCTGTAACAACAAACATTAGGGCAAGATTTGAAAGGTTTGGGGAGATCTCGGATGTTTATACGCCTATGCTCCCTAATGGATCCAGAAATAGAGGCTATGGGTTTGTTAGATTCAAGAACCCTCAGAACGCGAGCAGGGCCATGGCCAGCCTTCACGCGAAATTACATTGACTAGTCATCTTTGGTTGCTGGATTATTGGATTTTCTGTTTTCCATCAATTTTAGAATTGTTGAAAATCTTGCAATTGAAATTCAGGCTTTTGTCGATTTTCCATTTACTGGATTATGTTTAGTTCTTCTTCACTTACATTGACTAGTCATCTTTTTTTCTTTTTTTTTGATGGGATTTCAAGTGTATGGTGAGTATGCTAACCCCATCTATGCATTCATTGAAGGTAGCTTCAGGATTGAGAATTTAATGTCAGATATTGTGTAGTTTGATTCCCTGGTTTACTTTTCCAACTGATGTTGTTAATGTGGATGTAATTGAATATGATTGATTTCATTCCTCATAGACAGTGGCATAAGTTGGTGCACATGATCTCTTATTAGTGTTGTCCATGGCTGGCTGACCTTTGTGGCTGAGGATGGTTGTCAATTCCTTATGTTTACTGAAAGAGGATCAATCGTCTTTTGAACAATTATTATAGGTACTGTTTTCATGACTCGTAAGTCATAAGCAGATCCCATCTGATTCCATTGAAGGATATCTGGCGTGGATTTGGCGTGAAATGGAAGATAGAAACTGCATTACATAGCCTTCTATTTCGTGCATTTTTCTATTCTAAATTGCTTCTCAAATAATTTATGACATTTGATTTGGGAGGGAGTATGTGCTTCCCACATGAGATTTCAAGGCATTCAAACATACCTCAACTTCGACTGATATATGCAACTAGGTGAAGCTCTTCACGTAGTTAAGACTTTATGATTAGAACTCCCATGTTTCAGGTTCTGATGTCAAAAATAATATTCATTGGCAGGTTTCATTGATTGACAACCTTTAGCGGTGGCCTGTTTGGGATATGGTTTCTATTGACAATGTCCTCATGATTTCACAGGGTGGCCTGTTTTAATGGGAAGTGAGGGCAGTTTTGCATTATTGAGTCGGATGGTTCATAATGTGTGTTTCATTTAATTTTAATTGGAAAATGAGATCTGCCAAATGGATGGAAATAAATATTTGAAAGAAATATTTGCTTGCATACTTTGTTAGAGTATGCTTGCTTGCATACTTTGCTCTCATCTTTCCAAAAAGAAGAAGCATACTTTGCTAGTCTTTTTTTTTTTTCCCCATATATCATGCAGCATATCTTTTGTTTCTTGTGGAGTAAGGTATTGGAAATATACATACAAAATGTATTTTCTTTTCTAAGATTTTTCGACAAAGAATATTTATTCTAATGAAATAAAGAATGCTGTTGTATTCAGGAGACTGCAGGATTCAATAAATTACCAAGATCTTAGTGATTTTCAATTATGAGCAATCAAAAAGTTTGGAGCTGTACTTTTCACAATTATTTTCAAACACTAAATAAGTTTCTTCATTGCATTCTACTCCCTAAACGTTCATATGTTTTGGTACACCCATCTGTTTAGGAATCAGAACTCTACCCAGACACCATCTATTTAGGAAACAAACAGATTGCTCGAAGTTTCATTCTTGCTCCAGTTACTATCTTGTACCCTATAAAGGCATTCAGTTCTCCTCCTGTTTTTGTAACTCTTGTAATTTTTAAATCCACCCGAGTAATTGCGACAGCCAGTCCCCAGCATGGTAAAGGAGGTCGATGTCAGGTGGGTTGCCAATTTTGAACTTCCTTAGGCAATCGTGAGAATTTCTGTTTAAACAAGAACTTGTAAAGCTGGCTCAGATAGCTAGAACAAGGCTATGATTAATATTTTCTTTCAATTTTATCGGCATTCAGGCTTCTCTATTTTTTCTTATTTTTATTTCTCCACTTGTTAGAAAATGGGAGGAGAGGCGATTGCACATATGGGTGCGGGTTCTTCTCATCATTCTTCAGTTGAAATTGAATGTTTGAATTCATTCAGGGTAATTAAATGTTTGGAAAAAAAAAAAAAAAAAGAAGGGTAATTCTCCATTTGCTGTTTTGGTATATTGCCTAGTTTATGAAAAACTTCCATTTTCAGGTCTTAGAATCAGCTTTCAACCGTAAACTTGTGGAAACATTCTCTATGAGATATACAAGCACTAAAGAGGCAACATATGATCCCAGAGAATACTCTAGCTGTAGGGAAACAATATGTAGTTTGTTGCTTTCCAATATAGTGGCCTTCAACTGTAATGACATGGTAATCCCACTATAAATTCAGATTGGTTTGGCACCCAAGAATCCAATAACTATTTGCATTCCAAACAGAGTGGATCAAACGTCATCAGATAGCTTGATCAGTTTAGGTTATAAAGCATGGCTAAAGGGTTTAGGTTGTACCCGTTGTTGGAATCTGAACTATGGTGTGATGATTCCATCTATATCAACAGTCATCCATGCATCAAACAATTGAATGTTCCCATTTCCAGTCATAGAGTCGATACTTGTTATCCATGATACACTCTTGGTTGATTGGAAACAAAGATGAAGGGAGAAAAGATGAGATGAGTCTTTGACAGTCTATCAGATAAAGAATAGCAGCACTGGCAGTCTATCAGATAAAGAATAGTCTTTGAGTCCCGATATCGAGTTGGGAGCAAAAATTGAATTTGTTGTCTGAAGAAACTCTTCTTTTTCAATCAGGTAGATGATGTGTCTAGCAGTCCTACATGATCATCAGGTGGGTCAGCATTGACAACCTCTGGTTGGGGTACACTTGTTTGTTGAATTAGCACCATTGGATGTTTTTCATTTTTAATTGTCCAATTGATGTCCACCAAATCAGAAATATGATATTGTTAATTCAGATGCACTTTCGATGGCAAAGGTGGATAATCCTGATGGTAAATTTGATGTGTTAGCTTAAGAACAACAGTTTTTTGTATTTCAAATCTTTCGTTCTTGGTATGTCATTACTTTATTTTGAATTCTTGTATGACTTGATGTTGAAGTTCCATTTGCTCCATGCAATAATATTTCTGGTGCAATTGGAGATCTGAAATGCCTACTCTCCATGTATGTGTCTTCTATGTCTCAATTTTGTTTCCAACATTTATATATAAAGTCATTGTTTTCTCTAATGTCAGCAGATGGGTGATTTTGTTGTCACTTACGGATTCTTCAGTGTTTATTTTTGTTGCTAACATTTTATGAGTGGGTTTGTGGGTGTTGTCCTCAGGATTGGTCTTTCAACGACATCTATGGGGATATACCATTTTCAATTTCAAAGTTGAAAAAGTTGGAATTCATGTAAGTCGCATTCTTCTAGTGTGTTTTACTTGCATGGGAAACCATTGTTTCTGTAGAAATTCTCATTTTGATTTACGTTTGTTACCATCCTACAGATATCCATTCTTTTCCATATTTTGTTTGCTATCCACTTGAAGTGTTTGTCAAAATAATAATATTTTAAGTTGCTTGAAGCATCTTAATGTATTGAAGAAAATCTTGATGGGTGATGGTTTGGAATTATGGGACCATCTTAAAGCTAATGCAAGTTTGGCATTATATTAATGCCTTTCTAAAAAGCTTCCACATGATTCTAGTTTTGGTAGTTTCATGTTCTAGCTATTACAATTTTTTTAATTTCAACTATACAGGTTTCTCTGCCGTTACAAGGAAAATGGCTCATTTGTCTTTATATTTTGGCAGGTAAGCTTCAATAATGGCCACCATGACTTTTCCTCTAGTTTCACCACTACATTGTTGATGGTTTTCCAACAGTTCTCTATGATTATATTTACTTTAAGTATCACAAGAATTATAGTTTGCTGTTTAGGTCTTCAATTGTGAATTTACTGTAATTGCTTTATTGGTACAGTTGTTAGCTTCCCGCAATTTGCTTTTGAACTTGCTATTAGAGATTAATGGAGCATGGCTTACTCTTTTCTTTTTCTTTTTTATTTCACTATGCTTGTCTTTTCAAGTGTTTACTCATTTGTTAAATCTGTGTTTAGACTAGATATGCTAAGATGATTTGCAGATAGATTGAAGAGACAAGAGATGCCAAGTGTTTCAGGGGTCATCTGCACCTTGGAAGCATACAATGGAAGGTAAGGAAAATCCTCGAGTTTCCTTCTTTGAATCATGAAAAGGTATTTGTGCTGAATCCCATGCATTGACAATATTAGGCATGCTCATGAGCAGGACATGCATAATTTCGTAAAAATTGATGGAGCAGACCTGAATGTGCGTCGGAGCTATCCGGATGTTGAGCGGGGGTCCCTGAAAGGTGGGTACTGCTGTTATGACCATGATGAAGCTGTTCATTTCCTATGGACAGCATTAGAGTGGCCTGGCCATTTGGACAGGCCGTATTTGTGTATTTGCTCGAAATTAATGGAGTAGACCCGGATGTGTGTCGGAGCTATCTGGATGAGCGGGGGTCCCTGGAAGGTGAGAACCGCTGTTATGACCATGTTGAAGCTGTCCATTTCCTATGGACAACATTGGAGGGGCCTGGCCATTTGGACAGGCCGTGCTTATGTATTTGCTCGAAATTAATGGATCAGACCCGAATGTGTGTCGGAGCTATCTGGATGAGCGGGGGTCCCTGGAAGGTGGGAACCGTTGTTATGACCATGATGAAGCTGTCCATTTCCTATGGACAACATTGAAGGGGCCTGGCCATTTGGACAGGCCGTGTTTATATCTGTGTTTGCAGGTACCACACCCTTAACCTAAACCACACCCTAAACCTATAACCTAAACCTATTCTCAATTTCCTAAAGCTATAACCTATAACCTATAACCTAAACCTAACCCTAAACCAAAACCTATAGCCTAAACCTTAACCTAAACATAAACCTAAACCTAAAGTATAACCTATACGTATAACCTTAACCTAAACTATAACCTATACTTATAACCTTAACCTAAATCTATCCTCAAATCCTATATCTATAACCTCAACCTTAACCTAAACCTAATCCTATAACCTAATTCAAATCCCTAAACCTTAACCTATAACCTAACCTAAACCTATACTTATAACCTAAAACTATTTCCAAATCCCAAAACCTATAACCTAAACCTAACCTTTCCCTAAACCTATAACCTAAACTCAATTCCCTAATGCTAAAACTACACCTAATCCTAATCTCAACTCCCTACCCTAAACCTAAACCTAAACTTGAAAACCCAAACTTAAACCCAATCCCGAACATGAACCCGATTTCCTAAACCTAAATCCGAACCCATTCTCAAATCCAAAAACCTATAACCTAAACCTAAACCTTAACCTTAACCTAAACCTATAACTTATTACCTAAACCAAAACCTATAACTTAAACCATAACCTAGACCTAAACCTAAACCTATAACCTAAACTCAAATCCCTAAACCTTAACCAATAACCTAACCTAAACCTATACTTATAACCTAAAACTATTCCCAAATCCCAAAACCTATAACCTAAACCTAACCTTTCCCTAAACCTATAACCTAAACTCAATTCCCTAAAGCTAAACCTACACCTAATCCTAATCTCAACTCCCTAACTTAAACCTAAACCTAAACTTGAAAACCCAAACTTAAACCCAATCCCGAACATGAACCCGATTTCCTAAACCTAAACCATAACCTATTCTCAAATCCAAAAACCTACAACCTAAACCTAAACCAAAACCATAACCTATAACCTAAACCCGAACCCATTCTCAAATCCCAAAACTTATAACCTAAACCAAAACCAAAACCTATAACCTAAACCCAAACCCATTCACAAATCTAAAAACCTATAACCTAAACCTAAACCTTTACCAAAACCTATAACCAAAACCAAAACCTATGACCTAAACCCGAACCCATTCTCAAATCCCAAAACCTATAACTTAAACCAAAACCTATAACCTAAACCCGAACCCATTCTCAAATCCCAAAACCTATAACCTAAACCAAAACCTATAACCTAAACCCGAACCCATTCTCAAATCCCAAAACCTATAACCTAAACCGAAACCTTAACCTATAACATAAACCCGAACCCATTCTCAAATCCCAAAACCTATAACCTGAACCAAAACCCAAACCTATAACCTAAACCCCAACCCATTCCCAAATCCCAAAACCTATAAGCTAAACCTAAACATAAACCTTAACCTAAACCTATAACCTATAACCTATAACCTAAACCTAACCCTTAACCTAAACCTATAACTTATAATCTAAACCTGAACCCATTCTCAAATCCAAAAACCTATAACCTAAACCTAAACCTATAACCTATAACCTAAATCAAAACTTATAACCAAAACCAAAACCAAAACCTATAACTTAAACCCGAACCCATTCTCAAATCCCAAAACCTATAACCTAAACCTAAACCTTAACCTATAACCTAAACCCGAACCCATTCTCAAATCCCAAAACCTATAACCTGAAATAAAACCCAAACCAATAACCTAAACCCGAACCCATTCTCAAATCCCAAAATCTATAACCTAAACCTAAACCAAAACCTTAACCTAAACCTATAACCTATAACCTAAACCCGAACCCATTCTCAAATCCAAAAAAACCTAAACCTATAACCTATAACCTAAATCAAAACCTATAACCTAAACCAAAACCAAAACCTAAACCTAAACTTGAAAACCAAAACCTAAACCTAAACTTGAAAACCAAAACTTAAACCCAATCCCGAACATGAACCCGATTTCCTAAACCTAAACCATAACCCATTCTCAAATCCAAAAACCTATAACCTAACCTAAACTTATACTTATAACCTAAAACTATTCCCAAATTCCAAAACCTATAACCTAAACCTAACATTTCCCTAAACCTATAACCTAAACTTAATTCCCTAAAGCTAAACCTACACCTAATCCTAATCTTAACTCCTTAACCCAAACCCGAACCTAAACTTGAAAACCAAAACTTAAACCCAATCCCGAACATGAACCCGATTTCCTAAACCTAAACCATAACCCATTCTTAAATCCAAAAACCTATAACCTAAACCTAAACCAAACCCAAAACCATAACCTATAACCTAGACCCGAACCCATTCTCAAATCCCAAAACCTATAACTTAAACCCAAACCTTAACCTAAACCTTAACCAAAACCTATAACCTATAACATAAACCAAAACCAAAACCTATAACGTAAACCCGAACCGATTCTCAAATCCCAAAACCTATAAACTAAACCTAAACCAAAACCAAAACCTATAACCTATAACCTAAACCAAAACCAAAACCAAAACCAAAACCTAGAACTTATAACCTAAACCAAAACCATAACCTATAACCTATAACTTAAACCCGAACCCATTCTCAAATCCCAAAACCTATAACCAAAACCTAAAACCTAAACCCGAACCCATTCTCAAATCCCAAAACCTATAACCTAAACCTAAACCTTAACCTAAAACTAAACCAAAACCTATAACCTATAACCTAAACCTAAACTAAAACCAAAACCTATAACCTAAACCAAAACCATAACCTATAACCATAACCCGAACCCATTCTCAAATCACAAAACCTATAACCTAAACTAAAACCAAAACCTATAACCTAAACCCGAACCCATTCTCAAATCCAATAACCTATAACCTAAACCTAAACCTTATCCTAAACCAAAACCAAAACTTATAACCTAAACCAAAACCTATAACCTAAACCCGAACCCATTCTCAAATCTCAAAACCTTTAACCTAAACCAAAACCTATAACCTATAACCTAATCCAAAACCAAAACCTATAACCTATAACCCAAACCAAAACCAAAACCAAAACCTATAACCTATAACCTAAACCAAAACCAAAACCAAAACCTATAACCAAAACCAAAACCATAACCTATAACCTAAACCCGAACCCATTCTCAAATCCCAAAACCTATAACTTAAACCAAAATCAAAACCTAAAACCTAAACCCGAACCCATTCTCAAATCCAAAAACCTATAACCTAAACCTAAACCTTATCTTAAACCAAAACCAAAACCTATAACCTAAACCAAAACCAAAACCTATAACCTAAAGCCGAACCCATTCTCAAATCCCAAAACCTATAACAAAAACCTAAACCTTACCTTAAACCAAAACCAAAACCTATAACCTAAACCAAAACCAAAACCTATAACCTAAACCCGAACCCATTCTCAAATCCCAAAACCTATAACCTAAACCTAAACCTTAACCTAAACCAAAACTAAAACTTATAACCTAAACCAAAACCAAAACCTATAACCTAAACCCGAACCCATTCTCAAATCCCAAAACCTATAACCTAAACCAAAACCAAAACCTATAACCTAAACCCGAACTCATTCTTAAATCCAAAAACCTATAACCTAAACCAAAACCTATAACCTAAACTCAAATCCCTAAACCTTTACCTATAACCTAACCTAAACTGGCCTATACTTATAACCTAAAACTATTCCCAAATCCCAAAACCTATAACCTAAACCTAACCTTTTCCTAAACCTATAACCTAAACTTAATTCCCTAAAGCTAAACCTACACCTAATCATAATCTCGACTCCCTAACCTAAACCTAAACCTAAACTTGAAATCCAAAACTTAAACCCAATCCTGAACATGAACCCGATTTCCTAAACCTAAACCATAACCCATTCTCAAATCCAAAAACCTATAACCTAAACCTAAACCAAAACCATAACCTATAACCTAAACCCGAACCCATTCTTAAATCCTAAAACCTACAACCTAAACCTTAACCTTAACCTAAACCAAAACCAAAACCAAAACCTATAACCAAAACCAAAACCTATAACCTTAACCAAAACCTAAACCTTAACCTAAACAAAAATCAAAACCAAAACCAAAACCTATAACCAAAACCAAAACCAAAACCTATAACCTAAACCCAAACCCATTCTCAAATCCCAAAACCTATAACCTAAACCTAAACTTGAAAATCCAAATTTAAACCCAATCCCAAACCTGAACCCAATTTCCTAAACCTAAACCATAACCCATTCTCAATTCCCTAAAGCTATAACCTATTACCTAAACCTATAACCTTTCCCTAAACCTTTAACCTAAACCTAAACTTAAAACCTAAATGTATTCTCAAATCCTTAAACCCAAACCTACACCTAATCTTAATCTCAACTTGAAAACCCAAACCTAAATCCGATCCCGAACCCGAACCCGATTTCCTAAACCTAAACCTTAATCTATAATCAAGTCCTGAAACCTATAACCTATAACCTAAACCTAAACCTAAACATATAACCTGAACCTAAACTAAAACCTATAACCTAAACCAAAACCTATAACCTAAACCTTAACCTATAACTATAACCTAAACTTAATTATAACCTATAGCCTAACCTTAACCTAAACCTTAACCTAAACCTATAACCTTAACCTAAACCAAAACCTATAATCATATGGTGAGACCATTTCTTTTGTGTCAATTTCATTCCTCTTTGAGTTTTTTTTTTTTTAATTCATTAAGAAAAAAATGGTTATACATGATGCACTTCTTTCACTTTGTCTTTCTTTTCCCCAATGAGTATTCTAATTTATGAATGACATGACTGTTTGTAGGATGATGGAATATACGAAGCTGTTGAAATTTCATAGTGAAGTCGAGCACATTTTTCTAATGGAGCCAAAGATTTGTATTTTCAGCGTTATTGTAATTGTAATTGTAATTGATTGAATGAATTGGATTGTAATTGTAATTGATTGTAATTGTAATTTAATTGTAATTGATTGAATGAAGGATTGTAATTGTAATTGATTGAATGAAGGATTGTAATTGAATGAATGAATGATTGTAATTGAATAAATGAATGATTGTAATTGAATGAATGAATGATTGTACAGGTGGTAATTGAATGAACAAATAATTATATGTAATTTTTTAATGTACAAAATAGCTACGGATATTGACCGTAGCCAGTAATCTGACAGGTTTAGCCTTTATTAAATTTGGCATATTGCTACGGACTTTTAGCTACAAATAATATTCGTAGTTGTTTGAAGTTTTCGCTACAGATATAATTGCTACGGATTAAATTTGTAGCCATAGGTTCTAGACCTATTGTTACGGCACCTACGACTACGGTCGTGCTGCGGACTAAAACCGTAGCCATATGTCTATGGCTACGGATTTTATCCGTAGCCTTTGCCCGTTTTCTGATAGTTATTGCTACAGATTATATCCGTAGCTGTTGGAGCCTATAGCTACGGATTAGATCCATAGTCATAGGTTCCAGACCTATTGTTACGACACCACGGTCGTGCTACGGACTAAAACCGTAGTCATAGGTCTATGGCTACGGATTTTATCCGTAGCCTTTGCTCGTTTTTCTGGTAGTGCAGCCACACTTCATTGAGTCATTTCAGCAAACACTTGGTGAGCAGCAATAATATCAAAGTAATCGAGTCACCGAACTGAATCGATCCGAGTTCAATTCGAGTTGGGTTCGATCCAAGTTGAGTCGAGCTCGGGCAAGCTCGAACTCGGTTCAAAATTTTTTCGAGCTTAAAAAATCAGCTTGACTAGGCTCGAACTCAGTTTTAAACCGAGTCGAGTCGAGTCGAGCGAGTTACCGAGCTAACTCTACTCATGTACAACCCTATTCATGTAGATCTGCTCTTCCAACTCCCCGTGCAGGAATGCAGTCTTGACATCTATTTGTTCCAGCTTGAGATCGTATTGGTCAACCAATGCCAATACGAATCTGATAGATACTTGCTTAACCACCGACGCGAATATATCTGTGAAGTCGATTCCTTCTCTTTGAGCATACCCCTTCGCTACCAGACTCGCTTTGTATCTGTCCTGTTTCCTTTTGAATAACTAATTGTATCCGATCATTTTTCGGCCTACTAGAAGCTCTACCAGCTCCCATGTATGATTTTTGTACAATAAGTCTATCTCATCGTCCATAGCTGTCTTTCACTTTTCTGCATTAAGCTCATTAAGAGCATCCTGAATAGTAGACGAGTTCCTCTCATCTATAATGAGGGCATATGCAATATTAGAGTCGTCCCTATATCTTTCCAGTAACCTGCGATCACGTGGTGGATTTCTTCTCATAGGTGGTTACTCCACCTGATCATGTACCTCTCTGTCTGTGCATCTGTCTCTATCTGAGTATCATCTGTGTTAATCAGGACGTCTACGATCAACCTTTCTAGTTCCTCTTACTTCTCTTGATCATTCTTGTGGAATAGAGAGCTTTCATCGAATCTGACATTCCGGCTAGTGATGACCTTGCATGTGACCTTGTCAAATAACTTATAACCTTTCACACCAACACCATAACCAACAAAAATATACTTTTTGGCTCTATGATCTAACTTTTCTCTCTCAACTGACGGTACATAAGAGTAAGCCTCACAACTAAATATGCGTAATTCTGAGTAGTCCAGCTTATGACTACTCCATACTTCCTCTGTGAATTTACATTCAATTGTCGTAAAAGGAGACCGATTCACCAAATAGTAAGCTGTGTTAATGGCCTCAGTCCATAAGTCATTGCCCAACGCAGCATTACTTAACATGCATCGAGCCCTCTTCAAGAGAGTCTGATTTATTCGCTCAGCCACACCATTTTGTTCAGACGTGTGACGCACTATGTTATGCTTAATGATTTCTTCATCCTTGTAATATTCATTAAACTCAGTGGAAGTGAATTCTCCACCATTATCATTCCTTAAAACTTTTATTTTTCGCTCTGACTTTTTCTACCATTACCTTCCAATGTTTGGATATGGTGAAAACTTCAAATTTTCATTTCATGAAGTAAACCCAAATTTTTCCGGAGTAGCCGTCAATGAATGAAACAAACCATGACGACCCCCCAATGGAAACCTTTGGCGATGGCCCCCATACGTCAGAGTGAACATAATCAAGCACTCCCTTACATACATGTTTTTCAGTTTTAAAAGATAATCTAGATTGTTTACCATATATAAAATGCTCGCATATATCTAAATCATAATTTTTAAAAGCTGGAATCAAACGACAATCAAATAATACCTTCATGTCTCACTCGCTCATGTGGCCCAGACGAGCATGCCACATACGTAGAGAAGTGAAATCTGCAATAGCTGCAGCCACTCCACCTGTTTAAGTGCTCCCGATCAACCTATAAAGGTTTCCGTACCTTTGCGTTCTCATAACCACGAGTGTCCCTTTTGAAACTTTAAGGACACCATCAATACTAGTGAACTTGCACCCTATAGCCTCAAGTGCACCGAGAGAAATCAGACTTTTCTTCATATTAGGAACGTGCCTGACATTAGTCAAGATATGCTCCATCCCATTAAACATCTTGATGCTCACCATACCAATAGCGACAACATTACAGGCATTGTCATTGCCGGCCCATAAAGACCTGTCCACCATCGCATTCCTTGTAACTGGCGAACCAACTCTGATGAGGACTCATGTGATATGATACTCCTATGTCAAGGATCCATTTATCTTTGTGATTATCGTGCAAGTGACCAATCATGGATATAGACAGAGCACCACCACCACTTGTCTCTTTATCAGATGTGATAACATTGGCCTCCTTAGAAGATGCCTCTGAATTTTCTTTATTCGCTTTAGAATTTTTACAATCCTTTTTCATGTGTCTAGACATTCCACAGTTCTAGCACTTAATTTTCCTCTGCCCTTGCCCTTGGATTTGGATCTAGGTCTAGAAAATCTTGTACCTTGTTCAAAATCTTTATCCCTCATAATCAGTGCATTAGAAGATGTCCCCATGTTGTCGTTTAGATTTCTCATGGCCTTCCCTTGAAGGGTTGAGATAACGGTGTCGACACTCAGGGTTTTATTTATGGTACATATTGTGTCCTTGAATGACTCATAAGATGCAGGAAGAGAATTCAACAATATACATGCTTGTTCCTCATTTTTAACCACTTCCTCCATATCCAACAATTTACACATCAATTTATTAAATTTATTGATGTGGGCTTCCAGATATCCATCATCTGCCATCTTGAAGGTATAACATTGTAGCTTTAAGTGTAGGCGATTTTCAGAGGACTTTTTCGCGTAGATGTTCTCTAACTTTGCCCACAAACTAGCCGCTGTTTTCTCTCTCAAAACATTACAGAGAACCTCATCCGTGAGACATAAATGGATGAAGGCTAAAGCATTACTATCAAGGGTTTCCCATTCTTCATCTTTCATAGTCAATTTTGTTTCCTCAAGAGCCTTAATCTCGCCTTGTTTGGTTAATAAGCTAATCATCTTAACCTTCCATAATTCGAAATTATTTTTGCCTGAGGACTTTCAATATCAAAGTTGGCATTTCCCATTATTACTAATCCTTCAGATTCAGATATGTGCCCCAACGATTGCTCTGATACCATTTGTTGGGATTTGTGCTGCAGAATTATACAGATATGGATATAGGATAACAATCTAAGAGCACCAAAAAAACCAAAGAAGAACACAAAGATTTAATGTGGAAAACCCTTTCAGGAAAAAACTATGGCATAAAGCGACATAAATTCTACTATAAAAGCACAGATTACAAAGATATAGAACTTATAAGGCTTGAGCAATCCTCAAACCTCACCTTTCTCACCCCTTAAACCCTAGAACCCCCTTTTAGAAACCCTAGAACAATTTTAGAAACATTTGAATGCCTTAGAATTCCTCCCAATCTCGTTTACTCCCATATATATAGTTTTAGGAAGAATCCCAAACAGAGCAAGGGTTGCTTGGAATAGAGAGATAAAACAGGAGAGAAAAATCGGGAGAGAATTAGCACAAGTGTGGAATTGCACCATAGTTCCGCTGGCCAGATCGAGTCGGGGTGTGACTAGGAGACCCAAGAGAGAAAGAAGGAGAGGAAAAAGAGAGAACAAGAGAGGGAGAGGGACTGTTGAGTTGGACTCGGTGCCACACTGCACTGAGTCGACCCAGGCAACTCGAATTGGGTCGAGTTAGAGTGAGCTAGGGACTGATGCTAAGAAATAAACAAAGAAAGAGAGAGTGAGAGAACTCGGAGTTCGGCAGGGCACTGCTGAGTTCAAGTTCGAGTCTAGCTTCCAAACTCACCGACAGAAGCTGATAAAGCCGCTAGACCTGCTGGAACTACTGGGGCTGCTGGTGTGAGTGTTGAACTGCCAAACCAGCTTGGCCAGCCCCTGCATTCATCAGAGATGTTGGTGTTTTCGTTGTTGAGTTCGAGTAACTCCTCCTCGCTCACACCATAAGGGCCTCCAAAGCCAGATCACCGATCACGCTTCCAACAGTAAGGTGAGCAGGCTAGTGTAGTTACAGTAGCTGCACCTAGGAGTTGAGTCGCAAAATCAAACTGGTGGGGGTGACTCGAATCCCGAGTTGCTAAGTTAGGTTATTGAATTAAAAATATTTAATTTCAATAAGCAAGTAATTAATGGTTAACACATCCTCACATCATTTGATTTTTTTTTTTTTCAATTTATACTTAGCAAAAGCTTCGTTGGCTCTAAGACACGTGGCACTCAAGTAGTGCATCTTTGTATTAGGGCCTGGGAAGAGGAGCAGTGGCTTTCTTGTAAAAAAAAAAATCATAAACAAAATCTGCGCAGAAATTGGAAACAAATCCCGCACTTTCGCAGTTGCACAAAAAATCTGCACAGAATCCGATTAGATTTAAGACATCAAATACAACGCATACGTGGGAGATTTTGAAATTAGTAAGATGGCAGATCTTATAGTTTTCAGCCATCCTGTACTAAGTGTCCCAGCATCCATCGTCTTTCTGCTGGATGCCACTTCTACAATTATACGAGAGTCTGTTTCAATAATGATATTAGTTAAAGATCATATCATAACAAATTTGGGTGCCATCTACCAAGGCTTGCGCTCCTGCTATAATATTGGAAACCCGGCTGTAGAACTTGTGGAAGGTAAATAGAACATTTCCTTAATGATTCTTACAAACCCCTCTTCCTCTTCCGTCACCCAAGTTCCCTCTGGAGGACTCATCAATGTTAAGCTTCAGCTAGTTATAGTCTAACCTAACCCATTTTCCAACCCGAATGCTCTCAACTTGTCTGTCTAAAGAGCATGGTAAGCTTAAGGACTGCGAAGAGATAACTTCAAATAAGGAAACCTTCCATCTGTCCAAAATATGATTGCCGACTTCTTTCAGCCACTCCTTTACCTTAGCAATAATAACATTATGATCCACCTTATTCTCGAATTTATTGAAAGCCGCTCTTAACACAACCCTTCATAATTGAAAAGTACTAATAACTCTCCTTGTTTATAAATTGATTAGGAGGGAAAATGTTGTAGTGCTTCCTTATTAGGTACCACCACATCTTGGGTTGAGCTAGGCTTCTGTGTGGATAGGTGGATCGGCTCCACTAGGTGCATCCTTTGATATTAAACCATAGAGACGAAAATTAGCATGAACAAAAATCCAGGTAGGCCATAACACATGGAATAGTTAGGAAAAGATGACTGACCATAAAATCTTCTCCAACACTGTTTATGGGTCCACCTTGTTGTATATACACCATCAAATCTATTCATCAGATGCGTCTTTTCTTTTTTCTTTTTTCTTTTTCTTTTTTTCTTTTAAAAAGGAAATGTGGAAGCACACCACTCATAAACTTGTTGAATCCCAAAAAACAATTGTACAAAATAATTAGGCAAGCGCCATAAAAGAAAACAGGCCACACCCATCGCATGACACAACCCACTTCCTAGATAAATTCATACACGAGGCAAAACCACACCAAACCGAAACCAGCTAATCTACCTCCTATATGCATTAGATGCATTCTAATACAATGAAGGGACTCGGCAAAATTAAGGTCATTAAAAACCTAGGTAGCTTTTGGTTGTGGGGGATATCCATGGTTGTTGTTATCGTGTGGAGAAGTGATTATTATTATTATTATTATTATTATTATTATTATTATTATTATTATTATTATTATTTATCAGTCCACCATCATTTTATAAAATGAACTTAGGATATACAGCCATTCGGGTGGTTCCTAACAAAAAGGATTTGGACATAGCCTATCATATAGATACCTATACAAGGCTAAGTAGGAAAACAGAAAAAAGGATGGCCCTGAGAAGAGGAGGCTGCAGCTGGAGAAGTAAGAGGGGCTGCTCTAAGGCGAGCCGAAACACCAATGCAGGGCAGAGCTTCACTGACTGAAGCAGCCACGACTCAGTCCGCCAAGAAGGAACTGGAGAATTACAGCCAAATTGCAGAATACCCTGCCATAGACCACATCAACCCCAGCAGCAAAGGAGGAAACAAAGTACCATTTCGAGCCAGCAGCCACCGAGTGAGGAGAAGTGGTTATTGGAAGGGATTTGAGGTAGATAAGGATGCTTGTGGTTCTCATGTGGAAGACAATGAAGGAGATAGAATTTACATTTTGTATTATATTGCCTTCATTGAAGTGGTTGTTATGTGTTAAGGGTCTAGGTTGTCTGTGTTAAGAGTTTTAATTATTTGGATCTTGGTTGTCATGTGTTAAGGGTCTAGGTTATCATGTGTTAAAGGTTTAGGTCATGGTTGACATCTATTAAGGGTCTAGATTATCATGTGTTAAGGGCTTCGCTCATAGTTATCATGCATCAAAAGTCTAGGTTGTCAACCTCCACCTTAGACCCTTAACACATGACAACCTCCACCCTAACAACCTCCACCCTTAATACATGACAACATCAACCCTTAATGCATAACAACCTTGACTCTTAACACATGACAATCTTCACCATGACAACCTCGACCCTTAACACATGACAAACTCCACCCTAGTCTTTAACACTACAAGGATGCCATCTGTGGGGCCCATTATTGAGTATGTATTAAAGGTTAAGATTGTCATCTGCTAAGGGTTTAGGTTGTCATGTGTTAAGGGTTGTGGGGCCCACAATAGGATATTTGTTGAAGATCTACTCTGCCAATTGAATTTAGAATTTAATTTAATACCATGAGCCAAAGAATAACATTTAAAAAATTTGTGGCCCTCAGGAAGCTTTCAATGGTAGGTTTTCAATCTCACTGCTTTCTATGGCCAAAGAATGAGTTATATCCATAGATAAGGTGGACCGCACCACATGAAAATAGTTAGGAGTGAACGGTCGTCGGCCACTATTATTGGTTGTTGTGGGCCATCGTGATGTATATAATTTATCCATGCCATCTATATATTTTAACAGAACAATTTAGAGCATGAACCCCAAAGGGAGGCAAACCAAAGGCTTAAATGAACTACACCATAAGAAATAATGGTGATGAAACTCTTGCCGTCGAAAACTTCTTAAATAGACTACACCACAAGAAAACTTCTAAGGGTGTTTGTATACCCTCTGTGGGTCCTCCATCACATGTGTGGAATCCACTCCCTTCATTAACCTCAAAATTTTATTAGCGACCGTGAGACGGGGAGATCAAGGGGCTTTAGATTCGTCACCTTCAGCAACGAACAGTCCATGAGGGATGCCATTGAAGGGATGAATGAACAGAACCTTGACGAGAGGAGCATCACTGTCAACGAGGCCCAGTCCAGGGGAAGTAGTGGAGGCGATGGCGGAGGATTCCGTAACAGTGGTCGCCATAACAGTGATGGCTATGGAGGGGGAGGAGGTTATAGTCGTAGTGGTGGTGGACAGGATCGGGGATATGGTGGGTCAGATGGAGGATCTCATTACCGTGGTGGTGGCAGTGGTGCTTCAGATGACAACTGGAGGAACTAATCATTACTAGAGTGGCGGCTTTGCTCCAGATGGCAAATGGAGTAACTAAGTAGCAGCAATACTAGTACTAGTTATGGCTAGGTTATCTTTATCTTGTGTTAAATGGTGTGTGAAGAGGAATGACTAGGTTATCTTCTTCTCTTGTTATGTTTTTTTTTATCTTGTCCTGTTATGGTTTTTTATCTCTCAAGAACTACAATTAGTAATAGTAAATGGTTCTATGTTATGTGGTTATGGTTTAGATAAAAACAATATTTTCTTCTAAAAAAGGAAAAAAAAAACCTCGAAATGTTATGGAAGGACATGTTGAAAGCATGATCAACGTCCGCTAATCAACCAGACTGTCTTCTTCGCCCCAACTAAAACATCCAAACTCAAGGCTGTCTTCATCACCCCAACTAAAACATCCAGACTCAAGGCTCAACGTCTGACTAAACTCATTGGATTCAATCAACGCTTTCTTCCTACAACCTACCTGAGCATCCCTCTTACAAAAGGCAAAATCAGGAAAGACATGCTTCCGCCTCTCATCCTCAAAATCATGTCTAAAATCGAGGGTTGGAAGGCAAAATTTCTCAACCAAGCAGCCAAATTGACCCTCCTTAAGCACGTTTTAACCAGCATGCCTATCCATATGCTTTCAGATATTAACATTCCCCAATCAGTCATCAACTTCCTCAACTGAGCTTTTGTCAATTTCTTCTGGGGATCAACAAAGGAGGGTCCCAAAAAGCATTGGATTAAGTGGTCGAATCTATGTACCCCTATTCAAGAAGGTGGCCTGGGGATCAGGAAGATTGATGAAGTCATGTTTGCGGCTAGAATCAAAATGTGCTGGAACCTCTTGGAAAGAAAATACCTATGGTTTGCCTTTTTTGCAGCAAAGTTTTTCTGGAATTTGATCTTTCATGGAGGTGTTGTTCGGTCAGCTTCCTCACCAACCTGGAATGAAATTCTCAAGGCCCTGCCTACTGCTCTGCGTCACTCCAGATGGCTAGTTGGGAAAGGAAAGATCAGCGTTTGGTTACACAATTGGTCGGGCAGCGGTCTCCTAGGAGCGGTCATAGTAAGACCGGTTCCTTCCTCTCTTCTCACTGCTTCTCTCAGCGACTTCCTCGCTCGCAACAGCCGATGGAACTTTTCTACTATTCAAAACTTCATCGCTCCTTCCGCTATGCAATTCATCGCTGTTTCTTAGGTCACCTTGTCAAACCGCCCAGACCAGCTCATCTGGGACTTAACCTCCTCAGGTAAGTTCTCTCTTAAATCAGCTTGGAATGTCACTAGATCCCGACGCCCTCAGGTTCCCTGGACCAACTGGCTATGGCATAGACTCCTTCCGCCAAAAATTTCTATTTTTGCCTAGAAAACCGTCTTCAAAGCAGTCCCGGTAGACCAAGCTCTCAAGAGGTTTGGCATAAACCTTGCCTCTCATTGTGAATGCTGCAGATTTCCCTCCCCAAGCTCCCCTCCGTCAACACCGATTCCTCACAACGAACAGTCACGTCCAACCCCCCCAACTCATCAGTCCTACGTTTGGGGGTGCTGAGGAAACACTAGATCACCTCTTCTACCAGGGTGCCACGGCAGTACACGTTTGGGCCTACTTCCACAGTCTCTTTCGCATCCCGTTCACCCCCAATCAACCCCTCTGCTCCCTCATACATCAGTGGTTCTCAGCAGCCGACAAACACTCATGCATCCCCACGCTAGTAGGACTCCTCCCACCCTTGATTATTTGGGAGATATGGAACAATAGAAACTTAGCCCGATTTGAGGATATCTCCATGTCAGCAAAATCCATCATTTGCAGGGTCTCTTCTTGGCTTCCGGAGCTTGGTTCGTCCATTCAAGCAGAGCTCAAGATCCCCTCTGCTGATAGCACCATCCTTCAAACCCTAAAGATTGTCAGCCCCCCTCCCACTCCAGCCGCACCACCCGCATTGTGAGGTGGATCAAGCCTCCCTATGATTGCCTGAAACTCAAAACTGACGGCTCATCTAGAAACAACCCAGGTGCCAGTGGCGGTGGACGCGTCTGCAAGGATCATACAGGGAAACTAATTTTCGCTTTTTCAAGACAATACGGTATAGTGTCAAACACCGTGGCGGAAGCACGGGCCATGCTCGATGGAGTTTCCCTATGTTCGAACTTGGGCCTCTATAACGTCATTGTAGAATCAGATTTGCCTACATCAGTGAATGCGGCAAAGGACCCGGTTGCGGCTTGTCCTTGGAAAATATGGTACATTATGGGTGAAATCCTCTCCAACAAGAACAACCTGAACCTTCATTTTGACCACATCTTCCACGAAGGCAACGCAGTGGCGGACACGTTAACAAGGTTGTCGAGCGATGGGGGCCCCGACAAAATCTATTGGAACAGCTACGACCTCCCATTGACAATCAGAGGAACTCTTGTCCTCGATAGCTCTAGGCTAGGCTCCATGCGACGGCCTTAGCCGGATCTTCTCTATTCTCTTCCCCTTCCCTAGCCCCTTTGTCTTTTCTTGTGCTTTTCCATGTTCATAAATGCTCTTCACGATAGGAGTGGTTCGAAGCCGTTTTGTTCCGGCCCTCCCGAAATACTGTACACTTCTCTGATCAATGAAATTTCTATTTTTTTTTTTTTTTTAAAAAAAAAAAAAAAAAAAAAAAAAAAAAAAAAACGTCCGTTAATTACATAAACCACATAGTTTGTATTGAATGGACACCGTTATAGGTTATCAAGTTTTGTGGGCTACATTGAGATCGTCAGCAAGAAGCTAGCATCTTCTCATATAAATAAAGAGTTACAAAAAAAATAAATATATTTGATTTAGATTCTAATAGGTCCAATAACAAATCTCGTGCACATCAATTCTTCGGAATTGGATACTACGTAACTTATTCTTCACTTAAAATCTATATAGCTGCTCATCAAAGGATAGATACAATTTGATATGAAAAACTTTTAAAAACTTATCAGCATGCTACCCTCCTATCACAAGGTTAGTACAGTCAAAATCCCACTTAAAAATAATTATTACTCTTCAAACAATGATGATTGAAGGCTCACCATTAAAAACTTCCCAAGGCCCACTGAAAGCAGATCCATCCCGTAATGTTTATTTGTCATCCAACCTGTTGGTAAGGCCAACCTGAAGATTAGCTTGATCCAAAACTTTTCTGGCCTACAGAGAGTTTTTAATGGTCATTGACCACTTTTTTCCAGTGTAGTCCACCAGAGATTTGAATCTTAAGTTTTAGGATAACGTCAACCGACCTGAAACAATGGATGGGCGATGTGGATACGGAAATCATTCATCAAGTTGGGCCCCATATGGTAACACCCACTACGGGTATACGAAACAGTTAATCCTCTCCCTATCGGCTATTGGTGACAATCAATCATGCACCAAAATGTGTCCTATCACTGTGGTTCCAACGCAGAAATGATCGAATAAATTTAACCGTCCATTTTTGGGGCCCTATTCCATAGGAAACAAATTAAAAACTATGATGAATAGATGATTCTTACCAACTATATATTTCTTTGAATATTGGGACTAAAATTCCAGCATCGCAGATTCACCCCAATAAAGCAATAGTCAGAATCTCAATCACTGGATTTTAGGCCCTTAAAAGTAACATCCACAGGTTGGACGGTAATTCAGATAATCCAACCTCCGTTGCATGCAGGTGACATGAGGCAATGAGTGTTGGTGAGCCTGTGTCCACATAGTCACCCAGGCTCTAATTGACCCTCAGTCTATATTATAAGGTTGGAGCTTGGCTGGGCTGAAGATTTTAACGGACGCAGATTTCATGCCAAAGCCTTTCTCAGGAAGTTCCTGCGCAAGGATTCCGTGTGGGGCCCACTGCGATGTTTGTGAGAAAGTCATTCCGTCCATCCATTTTTCTAGTTCATTTTAGGACATGCAGCAAAAAATTAGGTGTATCCAAAATTTAAATGGCCCTCACGAAAGTAAAAAGTGGGTATTTAGTGACCACCCTTTAAACATTCATATGGTCACAAAAGTTTTGTATTGATTTAAGTTCCTGATGTTTTCACTTAGTCTCAGTGAAAATGACCTTATAAACGGTTTGGATGGAATAAAAACATCAAGGTGGAGCCTAGGAAGGTTTCAACTGCGTTCCTTTTCTATCTGTTTCATCTCGTATGGCCCACTTGAGTTTTGGATCCTCATTTTTTTTTTCGCATGTCCTAAAATGAACTCAAAAAACGGATTTATGAGTTGGATTTATCACATACATCATGGTGGGTCCTACCCAAAATCCTTGCGCAAGAACTTCGTGTGAAAGGCTTTCGCAGGAAATCCGTGTCCAGCGGCTCTCGCTATCATGCCAGGCCTTTACTGGAAATATAAACCTGAGGAGACTTATTAGCTTTGAAGCATAAAAATTGGATGTAGATTGCCTGCGAAAGCTTTCTCTAGGAACTTCCAGGGACTATAAGGTAGGTGAGGCCTACTGTGATCTTCGTGAGATATATTACTGTGATCTTCATGAGATATATCCACCCATTTATCCATTTTTTTTCAGATCATGTTGGATTTAGGCCCAAAAATGAGGCAGGTCCAAAACTCGAGTGAGCCGCACGGCATGAAAAATGGGCAGGGAAATGACAAAAAAGGAAGGAAAAAAAAAAAAAGTGGGCAGGGAAATGCTCACCGCTGAAACCTCCCTGGAGTCCACTATGATGTCTTTAGGCCATCTGCACGGCTCGACAGGTTATTTCTACTGAGATGAACTAAAAACACAAAAATATTTGCCTGACCCAAAATTTCTGTGGCCTAATGAATGCTTCAACTGTTGTTCCTCACTGTCTTCTCGCCCACTTGAGTTTTGGATCTATCTCACTTTTGGTCCATCTCCTAACATGATTTTGAAAAATGAATGGACCGGGTGGATATCTTACAAACATCACTACGGGACTCACGTATCTTCCCATCACAGGAATAGGCGTGGATCAAAATTTATGGGCAAGCCCACGACCGTGTAATGCAATATACTGGATCCGCGATCAGCAAATACCTGCGTTGCAAGCAACTCTTTGTTATTTGGCATCTTCCTAGTCAAAGTCACTTTTGTCTCTGCCATGCAAGGCACTCTATTCAATTGACGCCATTCCTCCTCATCCCAGTCAACTCTCCAGCCAGGCGCTAAATGAAAACTTGCCCGTACCCTTCCCTCCAAAATTTCCCGTACCTCAAAAATCCTGACGTGCAAGAGTTGTTATCATTCATTGCTCCGCACCTTCACATTGAAAAAAAAAAACAAAAAAAGCCTTTAGGTTGTCCATTGATTTCGACATTCTGGCCCACTTAATAAGTGCAAGAGTCTGATGTTCCACCTTAGGTGATGTTCCTCTTTACATGTAGGCCAAGATTGAAGGAAATCCAGTTAGTAAGTTCAATCCAAATCCAATATGCATGGTAACTTTTGACAGCCATAATTTCATGAGCAGTTTTCCTTTCACATGTATATATCACTGCAAAACCTATCTATATATGAGCTCCCTCGACAACGCTGATGACTATTGCCTCCTGAAGTTTCACAAGATTTAGTTGTTTTAGAATCCAAACTTGAGTTTCAATCAAAATTTTGCCACCTTTTTATAAATCATGGTTGTTTTTTTTTTTTTCCTATCTTTAGTTGTGGTAGGGCTTGAAGACTCCAGAATAGCTTAAAACCTTTTTTAAGTTACTCTAATTATGTTAGATTAGATATCTCTGCTATTTTTAATAAATTATTAATTTTAGTATTTCATAAAAGTTATGAATTTAGGACCCGGTGATTATATAAATCATATCAATAGCTTTGTAAATAGACTTTATTTATTATTCTTAATAATTTATATAATTTTTTTAAAAAAAATTTACCTGGTGGATTCAAGGTTCCTCATGTTGAGATGTGGAGCCACATCTTGGCAGCGCCACTCGACTAGCCGGTCGAGTGGCCCACTCGACTGGTCGATGGCTGGCTCGACTCAAAGTCCAGCGTGCTATGATTTTTTAAGTCCGTGGTGCTCGACCGGTCGAGGCCCTTGCTTGACCAGTGGAGGGTCCGCTCGACCAGTCGAGGAGCCTACTTGATTAGTCGAGGCTACGCAGATTCTTGCGCAGATTTGATGCGGATTGCAAAAAATTTAAGGCGGTTTCGCAAGGGTGCGAAAGAGAAGTTGCATAAACTATAAATAGGGGTCTTAAGGTTATTATAGGGTATGAAAAAAGTATTTTAAGGTGTATGCAAAGGGTTTTTTCTATACATCCAAGGGGAAGAGGTTATTATATTGCTTGTAATCTCGTTTTTCTTCATAGTGGAAGTTTGCACCCGTGGTTTTTTTTACCCTTGTTGGGGTTTTTCCACGTATATTTTGTCTTATGGTTTGTTGGAATGTTTTGATTCTATTTCTATATTATATTTCTTCTTGTTTATCGTTTGTGGGTGAGACCGGAGATTAGATCTCGGTTCACTAGCATTGTTGGCGTGCTACGCAATAACTGGTATCAAAGATATTAGTTTAGTTCAAGTGGGAGCGATGACGAAAGAAGGGAATACTAGAATTGAGAAGTTTGATAGTTCAAACTTTGCATTCTGGAAGATAAGATGGAGGATTATTTGTATCAGAAGGACCTCAATATTCCTCTAGGAGGAAAAGAGAAAAAATCAGAGAAGATGACAGATGATGAATGGTTTTTATTGAATCGGAAGGCTTTAGGAACGATCTGACTCTCTTTGTCTAAGAGCGTTGCCTTTAATATATCCAAGGTAAAAACCATAAAAGAATTAATGCATGCCCTAGCTACAATGTATGAGAAACTCTCAGCGTCCAACAAGGTTAATCTAATGAAACGGCTATTCAACATGAATATGTCAGATGGTGGGAGCGTAGCTAAGCATCTAAACGAGTTCAATACAGTTATGAGCCAATTGTAATCCGTTGACATTATTTTTTAGGACGAGGTCAGGGCGTTATTGATCTTGTCCAATTTATCAAACAGTTGGGATGGTTTGGTGATTGTCGTGAGCAATTCTTTAGGGTCAACAAAACTAAAATTTGATGATGTGGCAGGTCTAATTCTTAGCGAAAAATATAGAAGAAATACATTAGGAGTTTCAAGTAATTCAGAGAATGTTCTAAACGTTGAAGGAAGAGGAAGATTGCTAAACAAAGGAGACAATAAACATGGACGTTTTAAGTCGAGAAAGAAGTCTAAGGGACCGAAAGATAAAGACGGGTGTTGACATTGGGGGGAGAAGGGGCACATGAAACGTGATTGCAGTGCGCTTAAGAAACAAAAAGGAAGTTCTCAAGGCGGAAAAGATTCAGTGAATTTATTTGAGGAGAGCGACACAGAGGCGTTGATCTTGTCTCTTGATGCGAGGAATGAGTCTTTGGTTATAGATTTGGGTGCTTCGTTTCATATCACTTCATGTAAGGAAGTTCTGCGTGATTATAAGTCAGGTGACTTCGGGAGAGTCTACTTGGGTAATGATGAGTTGTGCAATATTATTGGAAAGGGAGACATTCATATAAGTCAGAAAGACGGAACGACTTTGAAATTGAAGGATGTCAGACATGTACCGAGTTTGAAACGAAACTTGATCTCAATGGGGTAGTTGGCTGATACCAGATATATGTGACGACATTCTCTAGTGATTCTTAGAAGATCACAAAAGGTGTTTTGGTGATATCTCAAGGTAAGAAGGAAGATACTTTGTACGTGACTTCAGAATCATATAGTTCACTCGCAGTCGCATCAACTGGAGTGAATGGGCAGTTATGACATCAGAAGTTGGGACATATGAGTGACAAATGGATGAAAGTGTTATCGTCAAAAGGGAGGTTACCAGGGCTAAAATCTATTGATTTGGAATTCTGTGAGGATTGCGTGTATGGCAAGCAAAAGAGGGTGAGCTTCAAGAAAACAGGATGCACTCCAAAGATGCATCTATTGGAGCTTGTACAGACTGATGTGTGGGGACCGACACAAGTATCATCGCTTAGTAGTTCACATTATTTTGTTTCTTTTATTGATGATGCTAGTAGAAAACTTTAGGTCTATTTCTTAAAACACAAATCTGATGTATTTGATGTATTTAAGAAGTGGAAAGTAATGGTAGAAAATGAGACAGGAAAAATAATAAAATGTCTCAAATCAGATAATGGGGGAGAGTACTATGATAAGAGGTTTGAGGAGTATTGTGTAGAAAATGGAATCAAACATCAGAAAATGATTCCAGGGACACCACAACAGAACAGTGTGGCTGAGCGCATTAAAAGGGTCATTCTTGAGTGCGCCAGGAGCATGAGATTACATGTAGGGTTACCCAAGACATTTTAGGTAGATGCTGTGAATACTGTCACATATCTCATCAATAGAAATCCCTCAGCACCATTGGATGGTGGGCTAGCAAAAGAAACGTGGACTAGGAAAGAAGTGAACCTTGTACATCTCAAAGTGTTCGGTTGCACTTCATATGTTCACATCGATGTAGATCACAAAAACAAGTTGGATACGATGGAGAGGTGGGGCCATTCTGGTCGTTTTATGTCCATGGAGGGGCTGTTTGGTTGGTTTTTCCCAGTTCTCTGTTTATGTTTCCCAGATATGATAAGTGAGGCCCGTTGTATTGTGTGGAGCCCACCCGAAAGTGTCCCTGTACATCGTTTGTTTCCCCGATATGCTTCAATGAATATAGGGGCATTGCCCTTAAAAAAAAGTTGGATACGAAGTCCAAGAGGTGCGCGTTTATAGGCTACGGGCAGCATGATTTTGGCTACCGTTTTTGAGATACAAAAAACTGAAAAATCATCAGAAGTAAAGACGTATTCTTCAATGAAAAAGTGATGCATAACGACAGTGTGCGATAAAAATAAAATAAGGCCGATGAGAAAGAATTCGTAGAGTTGGAAGAGTTACCGGACATGGGTGTTACGGTGCCACAGGATAAACAAGCACGGGAGCATAGTGAAGTAGATTCGCAGACACCGGTTATGAAGAGGTCTACTCGGGAGAGGAGACCCACGGTCCGATACTCACCCTCCTTACATTATCTACTGCTGACAGATAATGGTGAACCAGTGTTTTGAAGAGGCATTACAGTCAAATACATGGGTTAAGTGGGAGCAGGCCACAGATGATGAGATGGACTCTCTTGAGTCTAATCGTATATGGGAGCTAGTCACTCTACCTAATGGTAAGAAAACTCATCATAACAAGTGAGTTTATGGACTGAAGGGGGAGCACGATGCTTCGAAACGATACAAGGCCAGATTTGTTGTGAAAGGATTCCAACAAAAGGCAGGTGTCGACTTCACTGAAATATTTTCACCAGTGGTGAAAATGTCTACGATTCGCGTGGTCTTGAGTATAGTGGCTATAAAGGACTTACATCTAGAGTAGTTAAATGTTAAGACAACCTTTCTTCATGAGGACCTTGAAGAAGAGATATACATGCATCAACCGATAAGATACGTGGCACCAGGAAAGGAAAACAAGGTGTGTAGACTGAAGAAGAGTCTAGATGGCCTGAAGCAGGCCCCGAGGCAGTGGTACAAGAAGTTTAACAGTTTCATATTGGAAAACATTTTTAGGAGATGTCATGCAGACCACTGTAGCTATTTGAAGAAGTTTGATACGTCGTACATCATCTTTCTACTGTACGTTGATGATATGCTTGTGGCTAGATCAAGCATGAAGGACATCTCAGATCTCAAAAGACAAGTGTCTAGAGAATTTGTCATGAAAGATTTAGGAGCTATAAAAAAAATCCTAGGCATGAGAATAAAACGTGACAGGGAAAATAAGAAATTGGTTTTGTCATAGACAGAGTACATAGCTAAGGTACTTAATCGATTCAGTATGGGAGGTGTTAAGCTGGTTAGCACTCCATTAGCCAACTACTTCAAGCTTTCTTAGGAGTAAGGTACAAAGACACAGGAGGAGCGAGACTACATGGCTAAAGTTTTATACGCCTTAGCTATTGGGAGTCTATAGACACCCCACCCAGGCTAATGTCTTGACAATCCGAGAACCATGATCATATCCTAAAACCTAACCCTAATCTTAACCGGAGCTATCATGAATCATCATTCAATCCAGACCATGTCCAGAACCGATCCATTTCTTAAGTCACTTTCGGGTAACAATCGAGCCAATTTCAAGCCATTCTGAGCCAAATATCCAAAACAAACTTTGTTTCACTCTAAGGACCCAAAAAAGGGCTCACCAGATGAATTTCAAGGGAAACCGTACCGAGGTGGTAATCCGATTACCACCGGCGGTAGTCAAATTACCGCTTCCTCCCAGAAAACGCGCACGGAGCCAGTCACACGAGTTCCAGACTCAACCAGGTCCTGGCGGTAGTCGGACTACCGCCGGCGGTTATCGGATTACCGCCGGCGGTTGTCGGAGTTCCGCCGCATGCGGTCTGTGCAGGGACAGCTGTCCCAGCGTCCAAAGTCAACTTTCCTATACATTTACCCTCCTCATCCTCACTATTTACCGTTTTAACCAGCCCCTTTAGCCAATGGGAGCATGCCATGTGGCATCTCTCTCCTCTCCACCAATCACCATATGCCACATCAGCATTTGCCCTCCTCTTCCTCTATTTACCAACTACCATTGGAAAGGGCTATAAATAGCCCTCTCCCCTTTCATTTTCACCATACATGGAGGAGAGCCACCAAGGGGGGAAGAGAGTGAGAGTGAGAGAGTGAGAGAAAAGAGAGAAAGAGAGAGAGAGAGAGAGAGAGAGAGAGAGAGAGAGAGAGAAAGGGGGAAGGAAGGAAAGGAGCTCCCAAGCCTTCAAGCTCAAACTTTTCCAGCCACCTCTCAAGCCTTCACCTCAACCCCTTCCAACCCATAAGTTTAGCCCAGGATGATCATGGTTCAATCAACATCTTAGCCTACTCAAGAATCAAGCCAAAGATCCATTTACATACGAGCATTCATCATGACATCTACTCCCTTCTCAACCCCCTGCTTCTCTAGATCTCTAGCGGACGTATGCTCTGTGACTTGCCGTACATCGGATCCTGTCACATCAGAAATTCCTAGTGATCTAGTCCACTTTTCTTATCTTTTTGCATAAGCATCATCATATCCATCCTCTAGACACATTATCGGACGTATGCTCTGTAGCCTGCCGAAATTTCGGATCTTACTACATCAGAAATCCACGTGTGACTAGTCCCATCATGACCGTAGCGTCATCATCATCCCTTGAGACTATTTTACCACACTAAATCGAGACCGTACACTTGTACGGGCAGAGAGGGTGCCTAACACCTTCCCTCTTTGTAACCGAGGTCCCTTACCCAGAATCCCAGATCGCAGACCAGGAGTCAATCTAAGGTCGGGGAATCTTCGGATTTCTTCAACCTTACGTATTCCATGGTTCTAGCCGACCGCGGGATTCTGAGATCATTCGGCTAGTGGCGACTCCAACAATCATAAGTCAGCTTAATCACCCCCAGCATCACCACAATACCAACATTTTACAGCAACAACGTGAACAACGTGGACGCCGATTTTTCAGTGTCTACAGAATGGCGACTCCACTGGGGAAAGTGTAGAATGCACTAGCTGAGACCCGACTCTACAACGTGTGGTATACTAATCTCAAGGGACATTTATCACTGCATACATACAAAAAAAAAACTTTGGCTTATACTTGTTTAGGCAAAGATTCAAACCATGACCACTCGATCCCGTGCAGCCATAACTTCTCAAGCGACCCATGAAGAAGAGCCGTCACCCCAACCAGTTCCTGAAATATCCGCACCTGCACCCACACCCGCACCCGCACCCATGCCTACACCCATACCCTTGCCAATAGCTCCGACAGATTTGCCAGTCAATGCCACCACACAAGAGCTATTACTTCGAACAATACAAGAGCTACTGCTTCGCCTAGTGCCAAGTGCCACACCGAATACACAAATGACCCAGCCTAGTGTGCAGAACAGCTCACTCCCTCAAACTCCTTTTGCCTTCTCTCTCATTCCTCCAGCAAATCCCGTGCTCCCTCTCCCAGAAGAATCAGCACAAGACCAACAACAGCAAGCAATCGGGAGCAACCCTCCCCCACATCTTTACTCAACACATCACAACAATCCGGTCATAGCACATGCAAATCACAGACAAGAACTGGCGGATGCCCATGAAGGGGGCCAGTTTCGAGTCCAGCTCACTCCCCCTAACGGGAGTAACATCCCGGAATTGGCAGATACCCCAGGCGGGAGCCATTTCCAAACATCCCACCCTCCTCCGAAAGGGAGTGGTGTTCAATTCCAGTTACCTCCCACCACTGGGAGTCCACCTTCTTTCCATCAAACCCCCATTCTGGATCCATATGAAGAAGAAGCAGCACAGGCCCTACAGCAAGGGGCAAGATACCAGCAGCAAAGTAAGTCAGAGATTGAGGAGTTACGAGAGCAGCTACAAATGATGCAAAACCAGCTTCAAAGACAACAAGGAGTGGATCACCCATCCACCAAGTTCAGGGACCTCTGTCCCTTCCCAGATGCCCGGGTACCTTCGAATTTCAAAGTACCAAAATTCAAAAGGTATGACGGTAGTGGGTGCCCCACAGCACATCTAAAAGCCTTTTGTGGGGAACTCAATGCGATAGCAGGGAATGATGGAGCGTTGATAAGACTTTTCCAGAAATCCCTTAAAGTGACGCTTTTGGATTGGTACACCTCATTAGATAGCCACCAATCAAAACCTGGGAAAAACTTTCCCAAGCATTCATTGACAGTTCTCATACAACAACCTGAACATGGCTCCAAGGAGAGC
>JAJHSJ010000007.1:76000820-76060879 GCA_021015155.1 Magnolia officinalis
TCATTGACAGGTTCTCATACAACCTGAACATGGCTCCAAGGAGAGCTGACTTAGCTGCCCTGAGACAAAAAAGCAGATGATCTTTATCAGCATACGTAGGGCAATGGCGAGCTATGACAGCTCGAATGAGAAACCCCATCGACGACGAAGAGCAGATATCCATGATTGTACATTCACACATCCCAGCATTTCAGGATATCTGATCTCGTATCCATCGTAACTTCTCCCAACTCATCCGAGCCGGAGAACAAGTAGAAGCTGGGATCAGAGCTGGAACCATCTCCCCATGGCCACAATCAGACCCCCTCAATCAAAAGAAACAAAGTCGAGAGGGAAACCTGTTGGATCGGGAATGGAAGCAGCACCGTTCCCGTGCAGCGTACTTGAAGTTAACAACATCATCGCTAACACTCAAGGCAACCAGTATGCTCCACCACCAGAGCCACGGCAGGACAGGCAATACCAGCCACAACAGAATAGGCAGTAACCAACCCCAACATCAAACCCAACAGGATATCAGGCAGTCATCTCAACAGCAATCGCAAAAGCCTAGGGGAAATGCGCAAGGACCATACAAGCAAGGAATGTTAGGGAGGAAGTTCACTCCGTTAGCACAATCATACAGCCAGTGCTAACAATGCTCATGCAAAAGCAACTGTTGACACCCCTCCAGCCTCGACTTCCACCTAATCCCTTGCCACCTGGTTACAATGAAATTAATACTGCGCATATCATCAGGCTCCCGGCCATCTAGACGGAGCTTGCTTCGCTTTGAAACATGCGGTCAAAGATTTGATCGAAAGCCAAAGATTGCGATCACACCCACAGGCCCAGCAATGCAGTTCAAGCCAACATTCTCCAAAATCCCCTGCCCTCGCATCAGGCAGGACCCAGCACATCCAGCAGCACCTCTACCATCAATCACATTGAAGGAGGTCAACCCACACATGCTTATCCACATCATTCCATCCAAGCAATCATGCCCGACACAGCCAGTCGGACATGGGGACACCAGCAAGCACCATCGCCTGGGCCACAGGTGTCCCTTGAAGCAGCACCGGCTACTCAACCTCTCATATTTCTTGAAGCAGCACCAACACTTCAGTCTCTCGTGACTTTGGAAGCAGCACCCAACAGGTCATACCCTCAGAACTTCGCCCTCCAAGGGACACACTTAACCCCATCCTCGACATATCCAAAAAGGTTGAATTCTGAACCTGTCATCCTCCCGATAGGTCTCCCTGATCTAACTCTGCCAACCTTGCAAGGGGCACCCTCAGTTCAGGCCCCGCAATTTTTGATGCCTCACCAACTGGCACACGCCAAGAGGATCCCTCCCTCACATCAAAGGAAAGAAGAAAAATCCATGGCCACAACTAATCAGAACTCGGTGGCACCTCAAGAGACATCACTGAGCCTACCACAAACTGCTCCAGTAATGACCCCTCAGCCTCAAGAACCATTGGTATACTTGGAAGGAAGAGCGGTTTCCTCCTATAACCCAAAAACCGTCCATGGCACTACCCAGAATGTGATGAGGTGGGGTAACAATGGGAGATACCTTAGAGAGGCAGAGTAATCAAACCAAAGAAACCCGGGGATTTGGTCAGGAACCACCAGCGAAACTGACGCTGCTTATGACATAGCAGCCCAACTCAAAACCATTCCCGTACAAATATCCATCTGGGAACTCCTATGCACGTCAAGGTCGCATCGAGAAATCTTTGCGAAGACCTTGAATGATGCCCATATCTCTCCTGACGTACCCCCCGAAATGGTGGCAAGTATGATTGGTCAACTTCTTGCACCACAAGCCATCACCTTCTCTGACGATGAGCTACCACCCGAGGGCCGTGAGCACAGGCGTTCACTAAACATAGTGGCTCACCACAAGAATTTCAAGATCCCACTTGTGCTCATCGATAATGGATCTAGTCTCAACGTTTTCCCTTTAAGGACTGTTGAACGGTTGGGGATAGAACCATCCTCCTTCAGACCCAGTACCATGAGCGTTAGGGCTTTCGATAATTCCCGAAGGCAAGTAGAGGCAGAAATCGACCTAGAATTACAAATTGGACCTAACATGACCCTTGTCACATTTCAGGTCATCGATATCCCTGCCTCATTTAACCTTCTCTTGGGGCGGCCATGGCTCCATACTGTGGAGCCATCCCATCTACCCTCCATCAAAGGGGTTAAATTCCCTTCAGGAAATCGAATCATTTCAGTACTGGCTGAGCCAGAAACCATCCTCCCGGTGACGGTCAGTATCCACAGAAACTGACATCCCAGTGATTGACATTCAGCATACAGAGGGTGACATTCATATCACAGTTTTGAATTCGAAAAAGTGAACGCGATCGCTAACCCTCGCCCTCTAGCTGCTGAATACGTCATTCCCCCCTGCTGAGAGCGATTGGTCCTAAATTACCGTACCAAGTTCCATGAAAAAGGTATGGTAGTGAAACCAGCACATGCCAATGTACAGAGACAGGGATTGGGATATCAGCCGACATCGGAAGACCAGGCTGAGAAGCCAAAAGGGGCCAACCTTTTAAATGCACGCCCATCGAGTTTGTCAAAGCTGGGGTCAGTTGACGAAGTAAAATGGTATCTCTTGAGGACCAATTCCAAGCACTTAGACTCACAAAACAGACTAGGCAAGAGTCTATCTGGCCACCATAAGGTGGGATCAAATCCTCAGGACATCAGAGGAACACACAAGGCCAGGGGCAGAACCCCCAGATCCACCGCATGAGACTAGGGGCATGGGAGCAGGTCCATCCGCAAATGACCCAAAACTGGGGATGTCCTTTGCAGGCAAGGTGGACCAGAATAGGAAGACACCCATTCAGGGGAACTCAGGGCAGAAGCAACCCATCCATTGGGTTGACAAAGGTAAGTGGCTTGCTCTAGATTGGACGAAGATCCAAATCCCGTCCCAGGAATCAGAGAAACAAGAGGAATTTCAGCTCCTGGGCACAGAAGTCGAATCAGATTCTGACTCTGAGCCCAGCCCAGCAGACATCATGGTCATCGAGACAAGTGACCCACAGAAGCAGACAGTGCAGATCAGCAAGATCGAAAGGGAAAAAGAGCCAGGATGGTCAGCCATCCCCCAAACAATCGAATCAGCTAGCAAACCACCCGCTAGCATCAGCCTAAAAAAAAAACGCCAATGTAAATAGCAATTGGTATCCCAAACCAGGACAAGACCAATCATGGTTTGCAACACCGTCCTGTTCAGGATATCTTGGCGACACAAAAAAATCAAAAAATCTTTCAAAAACAAAAACATCAAAAAATCTTTCAAATACAAAAACATCACATATTCCTCAAAATCACAAAACATCAAAAAATCTTTCAAATACAAAAACATCACATATTCCTCAAAATCACAAAACATCAAAAAACTTCCAAAATACAAAAACAATAGAAATTTTTTCAAAAATCACTGTACCAAATACTTCTCATGACAAGCATGGGTTTGAAGTCGACTCATATGATTTCGATCTAGAATTAGACTTCGAACTCATGGGTTTGGATGAAGCCCCGGATGAGGGAAATGATGATACAGCTCTCGAATTCGAGGATTCCCTCGAAAAATTCGAAACAAAAGCCAATGTTGTGGCAGATGACTTCGAAATTGTGAACTTAGGGTCAATGGAATCCCCCAGGGAAGTGCGTATCGGGAAATCGCTTCCCCCAGAATACAAGCAGAAGATGATGGAGTTTCTGAAACCGAGGTTGTCCAACTTTGCCTTCTCTTACGAGGACATGCCAGGGCTCGATGAAGAGTTGGTGGTGCATCATCTGCCAACAAAGCCAGAAATGAAGCCAGTCAAGCAAAAGCTGCGAAGATGAAGCCAGAATGGGCCCTGAAAATCCGTGATGAAGTCATCAAGCAATACAACGCGGGATTTCTGGTAGTCTCCAACTACCCGGAATGGCTTGCAAATATCGTACCAGTTCCAAAAAAAGATGGGAAAGTCAGAATGTGCATCGACTTTAGGGACCTCAACAAAGCAAGCCCTAAAGATGACTTCCCGCTGCCTCATATTGACACACTGGTGGATAATACTGCTGGACACAAGATCTTCTCCTTCATGGACGGTTTCTCCGGTTACAATCAAATCAAGATGGCCATCGAAGATCGTGAGAAGACTTCCTTCATCACACCATGGGGAACGTTCTGCTATCGGGTCATGCCCTTTGGATTAAAAAATGCAGGAGCTACGTATCAGCGAGCCATGACTACCTTGTTCATGACATGATAAACAAGGAGATGGAAGTTTATGTGGACGACATGATTGTCAAGTCTCGCACGATCGAAGGACACTTTGAAGATCTCAAAAAGCTCTTCGACAGGCTGGAAAAGTTCAAGCTCCGCCTCAATCCACAAAATGTGTCTTCGGTGCAACCGAGGCAAGCTTTTAGGCTTCATTGTCAGCGAAGACGGTATCAGGGTGGATGAAACCAAAACCAAAGCATCATCGAGATGCCACCCCAAGACTGAGAAAGAAATTCGGGGCTTCCTCGGGCGAATCCAATATATCAGCCGATTCATCGCACAACTCACTCCAGTCTGCGAACCCATATTCAAGCTATTACGAAAGAGCTCTCCAAAAGAATGGAATGACGACTGCCAAGTGGCCTTCAATAAAATCAAAAGATACCTGCTAAATCCTCCAGTGCTCGTGCCGCCTACTCCAGGTAGGCCACTTCTGCTGTATATCTCTGTCGCAGCGGAAGCAATCGGATGCGTCCTCGGCCAATACGACGATACGGGAAGAAAGGAGCAAGCGATCTACTATCTAAGCCGACGGTTTACAAGCTACGAAGCCAAATATTCTAGCTTAGAAAAGACCTGTCTCGCCCTAGTTTGGGCAACACAACGGCTAAGATAGTACATGATCGCTCACCCGATACTTCTGCTCGCTCGCATGGACCCGTTGAAGTACTTGTTCGAAAAACCGGCACTAACGGGCAGAATCGCAAAATGGCAGTTACTGCTTTCTGAGTTTGACATTACATATGTCACCCAGAAGGCAATCAAGGGGCAAGCACTAGCCGATCATTTAGCAGCACACTCCCTGCCCAACTACCAACCTCTGAAGACCTTCTTCCCCGACGAGGACATCCTCCAGATCGAGGAAGAAGAGGAAAGAAAGGCAGGAGAGTGGACACTCTTCTTCGATGGAGCTGCAAACTCGAAGGGGAATGGAGTAGGCGCCATACTCTACTCCCCCGAAGACGTCCCAATTCCTATATCCAGAAGACTAGCATTCCAGTGCACCAACAATGTAGTTGAATATGAGGCATGCATCGCCGGTCTAAGAGAAGCCATCATCCTCAGCGTAAAGAAGTTACGAGTCTTCGGAGATTCACAACTCATCATCAATCAGATAAATGGCGATTGGAAGACCAAGGATGAGAAGCTGATTCTTTATCATGTCTATTTGGAAAATTTGATCAAGGAGTTCGAGGAGATCACATTCTCTTACATGCCGCGGGTCAAGAATCAGTTTGCAGACGCTCTAGCTACCCTCGCTTCAATGCTGGAAATCCCAAAAGGAGTTGCTGAATGGGAGCTCACTGTCGAACTCCAAGAGGAACCTGCATTCTGCCTACAAATCAAAGAAGCTGAACCTGCCCCAAATGATCAGCCATGGTACACAGACATCAAAAAATACCTCGAACATCGGAAGTACCCGGAAGGAGCAGCTCTGACTGATCGACGCACAATACAAAGACTAGCAGCTCAGTTCGTGATCACTGGGGGTATCCTCTACAAGCGATCCTTCAACCAAGTCCTTCTCCGCTGTGTGGACGAGACAGAGGCAGCCCAGATCATGTCGGAAATCCACGAAGGACTATGCGGCCCGCACATGAATGGACACATGATGGCAAAGAAGATCCTACGACTCGGCTACTACTGGCTCACAATGGAGACAGATTGCTGCAAGCACGTCAGGAGATGCTTCAAGTGTCAGGAGCACGCAAACCAGATCCATGCGCCTGCTTCCGAACTCTACAACTTGACGGCACCATGGCCCTTCTCTGTATGGGGACTCGACATCATAGGTAAGATCAACCCTAAAGCATCAAATGGGCGTGAATACATCCTGGTGGCAATAGATTACTTCACTAAATGGATAGAAGCAGCATCCTATACCACCGTTGCAGCATCTCATGTAGTTAAATTCATGAAGAACAACATCATTAGCCGATATGGGGTCCCTCAGGCCATTATCACCGATAATGGAACTCCATTCGTCAACAAAAGGATGGGCGATTTCCTCGACAAGTTTAAAATTCAACACCATCGGACAAGCCCCTACCGTCCTCAAATGAATGGTGGGGTGGAAGCCGTAAACAAGACTATCATCCGCATACTCGAAAAGATGGTGAAGACATATCGCGACTGGTCAGAAATGCTTCCTTATGCACTCTGGGCTTATCGCACGTCTGTACGGTCTGCTACAGGCGCAACTCCATATGAGCTCGTTTACGGAATGGAAGCAGTACTACCAGTCGAAATTGAAATCCCATCACTGCGGATACTACTGGAAAGTGAAGTCGAGGAAGGCGAGTGGCAACAAGCAAGGTACGATCAACTGCATCTGGCAGATGAAAAGCGCATGCGGGCGCTAAGCCACTCCCAATGCTATCAAAGAAGGATCGCTCGAGCTTACAATAAGAGAGTCCGGAAAAGAAGTTTCAAAGTCGGTGACATGGTCATGAAACGTATCCTGCCGCCTCATTTGCCAGATCCCAGAGGAAAATTCAAACCATTGTGGGACGGACCACTGATCATTCGAGAAGTACTCCCAGGAGGTGCTCTTCGGCTCACCAATCTGAAAGGCGAGGATCTTCCCGAGCCCATCAACGCCGACAATGTGAAAATCTATCACGGCTAACCCTACCGAACCTTGTCAATAATTACAATCGAAAGGCTGCATCTCTCACCTCCTTACCAGAAATAAAACTGTATATATCCACCAATTACCCTTTCCAGAAACACCCATCATGTCCCAAAAAAAAAAAAAGAAAAAAAAAAGAAAACAAAACAAAAAGAAAGAAAAAGAAAAAAAAAAGGAAAAGACAAAAAGAAACCTCAACAAGAAAACCCAAAAAGAAAAGTGAAGAAACCCATCCCACATCCTTAGTAATCTATCCTGTATCCCCAAATAATTTCAAGCAGCTTACGATTGTGATTAAAGACAAGGACAGGCAGGTAGCCAATCGGCCAGCTATGAAGGAAGTTCCCCCATCACTCCTCGCACTCCAACAAAACCAAAAAAATAATAAAAAATAAAAAAAAAAGAGAATAAAGGCATGCCTAAGCAAAAGAGGCGAGTTGAAAACCTGAAAAGGCGGCTTGAGTAAAAACAGCGGGCATGTAGCGGACTTGGTGAAAACCTGAAAGGGCACCAAGGGTAAAAATAGCACAAGCTGCCAAGGGGCAGGCAAGATCAAAAACCCGAGACGTAGTGAAAATCCGAGAGGACACTACGGGCAAAAATGATGGGAACAGCCAGACGTAGTGAAAACCTGAAAGGGCGCTACGTGTAAAAATGGTAAGAAATAAAAAAATATATATATAAAATAAAAGTGCAGGAACAGAAGAAGCCAAGGCAGTAAACAAGATACAAAGAAGGATCAACTTCAGATCAGTACTCTATCAGATGCTGTACAAATTCAGGGGAGGCAATCCCGGACACCTTCTCAGGGAACCAAGACCCCGAAGGAACATAGTCTAGAATACTGTACACAACGTGGGATGAGCCCAAAATTCTGATCCCAATCATCCAAAGTATAAATCCAAACATGAGTAAACATGGCACGCACAAAATATTTCATTCTTTTAAACCATTTTGCAGGTACACTGTTTTTCCTTTTATAGCAAAAATCTTCTGTGCATACAAAATAAGCAGTCAATCAACAGCAGAAATTGCGGGTAAGCTCCTACCTCTCATATGCCAACAATCTCTCCCTGAGTCCCTCTACTTCCATGCGCAGGTAGAAGATCTCATCCCTATCTAGACGGTGTGTCACAAGCATACAGCGCCGCACTCAGCAGTCAGAGGGACCTGAATCCCCGATAACTGCTACATCAAGGGCGGTCTGAAAGGAGCAAGCCCCAAGAGCTGCAACGTCTGGAGCATCCCAGTGGCACGTAAGAGCTACATCCTGCACGCCGACATGAGCTGACTGTCCGGTCATCGCCTCAAAATCTGCGCCAAAAAACTTGACTCAGGCCACCTATCGGAGGTCCATCGCCTACCAAATCCAAGACGTCTAAAATGCCAAGAGGAGGCCCGTCATCCACCAAAATCTGATCCATGCCATCCTCACCACCCATAGCCATCTCTCCATCAATCAAGCCATCCTCACCATCCATAGCCATCCCTCCATCAATCAAGCAACCCACACCATCCATAGCCATCCCCCCATCAATCAAGCCATCCACACCACCTATGACCATCCCTCCATCAATCAAACCCTCCAACCCCATCAATCCATTAGTGGGAAAGGGATCCAAGCCATAAATGGTATTCATTTCTTTAAGAGGGCCCATCACTCCTCCATCTACCCCCATCAATCCACCCATAAACTCCCTATCATTTATGGAACTACCCACCTTTTCACCATCAATAAACACACTTAAACCATCATCATGACTGGCCATGATGAATCAGAAAGGAGAAAGAAACAAGGGATGGATGAAGACAAAGAGGAAAGGACAAAATGGAGACAAAAGGGGCGATCAGAAAACGGACGGACGAGAATACCGGAGGAAGAGACAAAAGGAATGAATAGGGAAGAACAGGGCTCGCTGGAAGAAAAGATGGACGGGGGCGGTAATCCGATTACCGCTAGCGGTACTCGGAGTACCGTTTCAGAACAGAGTTGTCATCACTGAATCACTGCGGCACCTGACAGAAGGAGCAGAATGGGCAAATGTCAATGGGCGGTAATCCGACTACCGCCGGCGGCAGTCCGATTACCGCTCGGGCCCACTTTCAGGCAAAACTCGGACAGGGCCCACTTCAGAAGGCTAGGACTACAAAACGTACCTCCATATATGAGAATGAGATCGCATAAATGATCAAAAGATGGTCCAAGAAGGCAACAGCCCGGGCCCATCTTCCAAGGCCCATTTTCAAAAAAAAAAAAACATTTCGCAGGCCCACTTCAAAAACCCATCTCAAGGCCCAAGCCCATTTCAAAAGTCCAGGCCCATCTTCCAAGGCCCATTTCCAAAAATTCTAAAATTTTTTCCAAAATCCCAAAAAAATTCCAAAAATTCCCAAAATTCCCAAAAAATTCCAAAAAATCCCAAAAATCCCCAAAATCCCAAAAATTCCAAAAAATTCCAAAAATTCCAAAAAATCCCAAAATTCCCAAAAAAAATTCCAAAAAATTCCAAATTTCCAAAAAATCCCAAAAAAGAAAATTCCCAATAAATCCAAAAAAAAAATGTCCAAAATCCCAGAAAGTCTCCAAAAATTTTCAAAAAAAAAAAATCCCAAAATTTCCCAAAAAGTTTTCAAAAATTCCACAAAACCTCCAAAATTTCCAAAAATCTCAAAATCTTCAAAAAATAAAATATACCAAGTAACTCTAAAATAAATCCCCAATAAGTATAGGCCCAAAAGGTTTGCTTCTTCTAAAAATGTTAGCCCCATTGATTTATTAGTAGAGGCCATCTGACTCTTTTTTTGCAAATAAAAAATCATTAGCCCCATTAATTTATTAGTGGAGGCCATCTGACTTTCAAATAAAAACCGTTAGCCCCGCCAACTCATTAGTGGAGGCAACGCGACTGTTTACTTAACTTGCAAAAATAAAAACCGAACGACGACGCCCACCCGCGAGATCGAACGGATATTTTCAAAAAAAAAATAATAATAAAAAATCAAAAAAGTAGTTTCAAATAAAATCCTCAAGGAGCCTAGCTCCAAAGGGGATAGTTTTCAAAAAAGAAAAAACGCACGCGTCACGCAGTACACTGAGGAATCTCCCATATTCTCCAGTTGCGGACAGTGCAAACAGTTAAATAAGACTCGTTCTCTTCCGGTTTCCCCGAAGGACGATCGCGTCCGTACATGTACATGTACGATTGGCCAGATCTCTATAACTGGGCAGTTGTACAAATGCTAGTAAGATGAGTGGATCTATCTCTGGAAAGAATAATCAAACTCGAAGTGAAGACGATCCATTGTAACCAAAGTGTCAGACTCAGCAGATTGCATGGCAAACAGATTACCTGCACATACCTAGCCCGTAATGCTCGCAAAATTTGATCGAGTCCAAGTCGGCGTAGTGAGTTCCCCGTAAGGCCGCACCAACGCGGAGGGCAGCTAATCACTTTGACGATCAAATGGAACGAACATTCCTAGGGTGATTACATAGCAAAGGAACAACAGACCTAACAGTACGGGAATCCTCATAAAGCCGCGACAAATGCGCAGAGGCCCTTACTTTTCAGACTTACCCTCCAATGCTGTAAACAATCCGATGTGAAAGGGTTGTGATTGGTGATCCGTAAAGCCGCGACGAATGCGCAGGAGGCAATCACAACGTTTTCCTCAACCCTCGTGGTATGTGCAAGTCATCCTTTTCCAAACAGTCAACTGACAATGATACAATGGTAAGCAATAGATTTGAATCGCTACCCTTCATTCTGACCAGAAGGGTGGGGTGTCCACTTGCTTTAACCTTCGGTTGCTTGCAACCTCGGTCAAAGAGGGGCATCTGTAGACACCCCACCCAGGCTAATGTCTTGACAATCCGAGAACCATGATCATATCCTAAAACCTAACCCTAATCTTAACCGGAGCTATCATAAACCATCATTCAATCCAGACCATGTCCAGAACCGATCCATTTCTTAAGTCACTTTTGGGTAACAATCGAGCCAATTTCAAGCCATTCTGAGCCAAATATCCAAAACGAACTTTGTTTCACTCTAAGGACCCAAAAAATGGCTCATCAGATGAATTTCGAGGGAAACTGTACCGAGGTGGTAATCCGATTACCGCCGGCGGTAGTCAAATTACCGCTTCCTCCCAGAAAAAACGCACGGAGCCAGTCACACGAGTTCCAGACTCAACCAGGTCCGGGCGGTAGTCGGACTACCGCCGGCGGTTATCGGATTACCGCCGGCAGTTGTCGGAGTTCCGCCGCGTGCGGTCTATGCAGGGACAGCTGTCCCAGCGTCCAAAGTCAACTTTCCTATACATTTACCCTCCCCATCCTCACTATTTACCGTTTTACCAGCCCCTTTAGCCAATGGGAGCATGCCATGTGGCATCTCTCTCCTCTCCACCAATCACCATATGCCACATCAGCATTTGCCCTCCTCTTATCCTCTATTTACCAAACTACCATTGGAAAGGGCTATAAATAGCCCTCTCCCCTTTCATTTTCACCATACATGGAGGAGAGCCACCAAGGGGGGAAGAGAGTGAGAGTGAGAGAGAGAGAAAAGAGAGAAAGAGAGAGAGAGAGAGAGAGAGAGAGAGAGAGAGGGAAGGAAGGGAAGGAGCTCCCAAGCCTTCAAGCTCAAACTTTTCCAGCCACCTCTCAAGCCTTCACCTCAACCCCTTCCAACCCATAAGTTTAGCCCAGGATGATCATGGTTCAATCAACATCTTAGCCTACTCAAGAATCAAGCCAAAGATCCATTTACATACGAGCATTCATCATGACATCTACTCCCTTCTCAACCCCCCTGCTTCTCTAGATCTCTAGCGGACGTATGCTCTGTGACTTGCCGTACATCGGATCCTGTCACATCAGAAATTCCTAGTGATCTAGTCCACTTTTCTTATCTTTTTGCATAAGCATCATCATATCCATCCTCTAGACACATTGTCGGACGTATGCTCTGTAGCCTGCCGAAATTTCGGATCTTGCTACATCAAAAATCCACGTGTGACTAGTCCCATCATGACCGTAGCGTCATCATCATCCCTTGAGACTATTTTACCACACTAAATCGAGACCGTACACTTGTACGGGCAGAGAGGGTGCCTAACACCTTCCCTCTTTGTAACCGAGGTCCCTTACCCGGAATCCCAGATCGCAGACCAGGAGTCAATCTAAGGTCGGGGAATCTTCGAATTTCTTCAACCTTACGTATTCCATGGTTCTAGCCGACCGCGGGATTCTGAGATCATTCGGCTAGTGACGACTCCAACAATCATAAGTCAGCTTAATAACCCCCAGCATCACCACAATACCAACATTTTACAGCAACAACGTGAACAACGTGGACGCCGATTTTTCAGTGTCTACAGAGTCTCATATATGCTATGGTAAGTATGAGGCCAAACATTGCTCAAGTAGTAGGAGTTGTTAGCAGGTTCATGAACAACCCTAGGAAGGAACATTGGGAAGTTGTGAAGTGAAACCTTAGATACCTGGTAGGTGTGGATGTAGGGCTATGTTATAGAGGATCAGAAATCAAGATACAAGGCTACGTAGATTCAGATTTGGCAGGAGATATCGATAGTAGAAGAAGCACTACAGGTTATGTCTTTACTCTGGGTAGTGCTACAGTCAGTTGGGTCTCTAAGTTACAGAAGATAGTATCTATCAGTACAACGGAAACAGAATATGTTGTAGCTAAAGAAGCATGCAACGAAATGGTGTGGATGCAAGGTTTCATAGAAGAGTTGGGAAAGAAGCAAGTAGATTGTAAGCTATACAGTGACAGTAAGAGTGTAATACACTTGGCTAAGAATTTAGCATTTCATTCAAGGACCAAGCATATTGATAACAGATATCACTTTATAAGTTCGTTATTGGAAGATGGATCGATTGCTTTAGAGAAGATCCATACAAGTGAGAATTCTGCTGATATGCTGACCAAGGCAGTCACAAGGGAAAAGCTGAAGGTCTGTTTAACTTTGATTGGTCTTCAGGCTTGAAGACGGGGAGGTGGTGTACTTTAAATGTAAGACCCATATCATAGCCCATACCGTTCCATAGGCTTCCCCGGTCCTCCCGGTCGAGTTCCAGCGACCCACGACGCGTAGATAGCAGTTACGCGTGATCCTGAGTTGTATCCCATATTACAGAGTCGGCTCGACTCGAGACTTATACCCTAGCGATCGCGCCGTCGTTGCGGTTTCGACGCTACGTATTAAGCGCCAAGGCGATACCCAGGCCACGAGATGTGGGCCCGCGTTCAGTTCGAGAAAAATGCCGTGTGTTGCAAAACCTAACAGAATGTCCCATCAATCACATCAAATGTTAAGTACTCTATCCCATCCCCAAGTACAACCACCCTCCCCAAAGTCAACTCTCTCTCTTACAACCCATACCTAGTCAAGTACACCCATCCATCACTCACCATCCCTCTCTCCCATCACCTCTCTCTCTCATTTTTTCCTCCCAAGCAACCCACGTCCAAGCTCTCCATGAAAAGAGCTAGTGTGGTCCACCTTCCTACCACCCAATCCCACCCTCCAAGCTTCATCTCGACCGTTGAAATGCATTCCATGGAGCTCTAGATCGCATCGGTGGAAGGAGGAGTCCAAGATCAAAGGTGGGTATTCATCATCTTGATCTTTAATGATTTGAGGACCATATATAGTGGGACCCATCTTTATGTATGCATTGTATAGGGAGGGCCCATAGTGGCGGGGTCCCTCCCCTTCTCTCTCTCTCTCTCTCTTTTTCTCTCTCTCTCTCTCCCTCTTGTAATGCCGTGTGGCCCACCTTATTCATTGTTTCATCCAACCGTCCAGCTGGGATGGTGGATCCCACCTGATGCATGTATTTTATCTACCCGTCCAGCTGGGACGACGGGCCCCACCGTGATCACGCCTTCCATTCACACCGTCGGACGGTGTTGATTCACCATGATGTATGTGTTTTATCAATGCCACCCACGTGATGTGGGACCCTCTGTGTGTGGCCCATGTGGTGATCTGGGACACATGATATATGTGCTTTATCCAGACCAGCCATTTGTGCATCCCACGTAGCCCAAGCTGCTGCTTTGACGCCAGTAAGCTTTGTGGCACCATGATGTATGTGGTTCTCCATCCGTCCATCCATCAGATGTGTGGGGCCCACCCCACACGTGTTGCACATGTGGGATGGGACCCACCTTGATGCATGTGTTACATCCCAGCCATCCATCCATTTTTGGACGCTGGGCCTCCCTGCTGAAGACGTCAGCAAGTTCCATGGGTTTGACCATGAGGTTGTTTTATATCTAAAACGTGAGGCCCACCCACACGTGTCACATGTGTGGGGTGGGACCCACCTTGATGTATGAATCATATATCCACACCATTCATTTCTGGACGGTGCAGAGAGGGCTGACCATGGTGTATATGTCTTATACACACCGTTCATCTATTTTGGGACGTGGGGCCCACCCCCACACGTGTGGCACATGTGGGGGTGGGACCCATGTAATTATGTGATTTACATCCAGACTGTCCATCTGGACATTGGCCAGCAGGCCTGGATCCTTTAAATAAATTATATATGTATATATAAAAGTTACACTTATTTGGTGGCCCTTAACCGTGATGTAGTTGCCATCCAATCTGTCCATCCATATGCTAGGACGGTGAGAGCCCTGTGATGTGTGTTTTGACCCACACCACCCATCTGTGTGGGCCTGACCATGATGTACGTGTATTGTACACGTTGTCCAGTAGTTGGACAAGTGCGAACGGTGCTGGACAGTGTTTGGACAGTGCTGATTTACCTGGACTATGTTTGGACAGTACTGATCACCATTAGCGAGCCATGTGCTCCATAGAATGATAGTGTACAGTGATACACATGTTACACTTGCAACTGTTGAAATGATTTTTAGTGTAATCCAAGCTCTCACTTGAGGCCCTTTGTAGTGATATAAGGTCCATTGGTGCGGCCCATCCATGAGGCCCATCTTGATGTATTTTGTGACCCATCTGAGAGGCCCACTTTGATGTATTTCGTGGCCCTTTCAAGAGGCCCACTTTGATATACTTGTGGCCCATCTGTGAGGCCCACCTTGTTGTATTTTGTGGCCCATCTATGAAGCCCACCTTGATGTGTTATGGTCCATGTGCTGAGGCGCATTGTGATGTATATGCGGCTCATAATTGAGGCTCATAATGATGCGTATTAGGCCCTTGTGAGGTCAAGGGCCCACGATACGTTTGGCTCTATGTAGGTCACTCCTTGGAAGCAATGTTGGTTAAATATCCACATTGATGGGCGATGATGGTTAAATGTCCACATTGTGACCTTCCCTTAGGCCCTTTATTAGGCCGATTCTAATTGTCGAGGTCGATTGTCGAGGCCGATTTCAATTGTCAAGGCCGATTGTCGAAGCCGATTCCGATTATCATGGCCAATTCTGATTATCAAGGCCGATTTCGATCGTCGACGCCGATTATCGAGGCCGATTTCGATTGTCGAGGCCAATTCCGATTACTAAGGCCGATTGTCGAGGCCGATTTCGATTGTTGAGGCTGATTCCAATTGTTGAGGCTGATTCCGATTATCGAGGTCGATTCCGATTGTCGAGGCCGATTTCGATGGTCGAGGCTGATTCCGATTGTCAAGGCCGATTATTGAGGCCGATTCCGATTATCAAGGCCGATTTCGATTGTCGAAGCTGATTTCGATTATCGAGGCCAATTTCGATTGTCGAGGCCGATTCGGATTGTCGTGGCTGATTTCGATTATCGAGGCCGATTCTGATTGCGAAGCTGATTGTCGAGGCCGATTATCAGGCCGATTGTATAGGTCGATTATCGAGGTCAATTATCAATGCCGATTATCGGTGCCGATTGTCGATACCGATTATGAGTATATAACAGCATAACATCATGTACATGCCTATACGCATCATCTGCATGTTTATTATGAGATGTGTTTGACCATTGCATATGTCATTGGGTAGGTTGTTATGAGACTCCCTGATAGGGGGAGATTGTCTCACATGAGCACACGGTATGCGCAAGATTGATGCATGACTGGATCGTATGACTCATGTATCTCGCATTTTGGGATTGACTACTGTACACCCTAGTGACATCAGGGTCGTAACCTTCATAGGTATATTGTGGATGACCAGATGGGAATAAAAAATCTGTTATTAGCATCGGGCCACCATAGATGACCCTGAGTGAAAATCCTTAAACCTCCGAGGCCAAGAGACCCCCCAACGTCGAGACCGAGTGCCAAATACCAGCAGGTCGCGTCTCCTACTGTGTCGTGGTTAGTTAGGAAGGGGTGGTGGCCTTACCCGCTCGAGGGTAAAGGGTATAGCTAGGCTGAGTTTGACCAGCTCGTGATTGGGTCCGCTATCGACGTGTCGGGTAGATATTGGCTGACTACTGGCTAGGTGGATAGTGAGGTCTCTTCCACTTACATGGTTGGCGTCCAATGGCAGCGATTGCATGTAGAGTGCACTAGACCCCAGTGATGATCCTAGAGATGTACGGTACTGATATGTGGACTTATTGAGCAGGAGTTGCATACTCATTCATTCATTCATTCACTATCCACTAGGACTGGTGGTGCACAACTAATTGTTGTGTACCTTCATAATGGCAAGGATTTCGGTTGGGGTGCGCGACTAACCTGAGATCAGGAGTCTACTACATTGAGACTGGCTATCCAAATTTAGGTATGAGACTGGTTTGGATAAAAGTTCCTTGTGATGAACCCCATAGCCTGTGATACTATGTACTATCATCCCGACTTCACTCCAGCTTAGTTATTTCATTCGCACTGCATATTGCATTGCATTCGCAACATTTAGCATTCTGGGATGCCATGTTTGTGCATTGATATGGCCGTTTGCATTCATGCCTTGCATCGCATAGCCTTGGTACGGTTGATGATACTCATGGACTTACCAGTATGTTTCCGCTTACTCTGATATCTTATGATTCATGATCTTGCCAGTATTTCCGACATTGTATGATTATGGCGTTGTATTTGTGTATTTGACACTTATTTTGCGAACACACTTTCACCAACCTCTGAGCTTTCTATAAGCTTATGCACGATAGATGCGTGCAGGAGGCGTTAAGTCGCAGCGGTGTTGAGCTTGGTACGTGTAGCTGTCTTTTAGAACTTTGATCTTCGATATATGTATTTTCCCTTTTAGCATTGTATTCAACTGTTTATATTAGTGGATATGTGATGATGATGTTACCTTTGTGAATTGGATAAACTTGTGGTTATGCTTATTACGAGTAAAATGTATATTGAAAAATCTTCCTTTTAGGATCCTAAGATTGGAATCTGGCATATGAGCGCTGAGAGCCGAGAATGGGGTATTACGAGGTTGTCGTCGGATTCGGCGATCGAAAATTTTGTGAGCACGGTTTTCGAGTTTAGGGCGTGACACTGGATGTATAAGACGAATGATTATGGTGATGTGTCTCCAAGTGAAAAATTGTTGAGATGTGAAGCCACATCTGGGCAACGCCACTTGACTAGTGGAGTAGGCTGCTCGAGCGGTCGAGTGGCCCACTAGACTGGTCGAGGGCTAGATCTACTCAAAGTCCAGCGTGCTATGATTTTTTGGGTCCGTGGTGCTCGACTGGTCGAGGCCCCTGCTCAACCAGTCGAGGGTCCGCTTGACCAGTCGAGGAGCCTGCTCGACTAGTCAAGGCTACGAAGATTCTGCGCAGATTTGGTGCGGACTGCGAAAATTTGAGGCAGTTTCACAAGGGTGCGAAAGGGAAGTTGCCAAAACTATAAATAGGGGTCCTAGGGTTATTCTAGGGTTTGGAAAAGGTATTTTAAGGTGTATGCAAAGGGTTTTTTGTATACATCTAAAGGGAAGAAGTTAGTATATTGCCTGTAATCTCGTTTTTCTTCATAGTGGAAGCTTGTACCCATGGTTTTTTTACCCTTGTTGGGGGTTTTTCCACGTATATTCTGTCTTGTGGTTTGTTGGAATGTTTTGATTCTATTTCTATATTATATTTCTTCTTGTTTATCATTTGTGGGTGAGACCGGAGATTGGATCTCGGTTCACTAGCATTGTTGGCGTGCAATGCAACACCTCATGCATGGAAGGTTTTCTTCCTCCTCTTTTCTCCACTCATATGCTACACTAGTGGAAGAAGGTATTGATCTCTTCCTCCCCTATCTCTGTCATGCACCTGTTGTGCCAGTATCTAGTTTCATATCTTCATACTCTGGTAGAGAGTGATGGTTGACAGAATGTACTTCAGAGTGGGTAGACTGTAGCGATGTTCTCATCCAAAACTCAAATTTGTTGAGCCATCCTAACCTCTTATTAGTGGCCCGTCTTTGTTGAACAGGCCCCCACCGAGTACCAACATCCATACCTACATGGGTTGAGAAGGCTAACATGAAATCAACTTGTACAGAGGGGCTATGGTGATTCACGTGAGGAGAGAATGCTGACGTGAAATGGGGCACCTGCCAAAATGGAACACATGTGCGAGTCTACGCCAAACATCATGCCCGATCGTGAATAAGCCTGGCTGGCCATAAAACATTCCCATCTCCCATGCTGGTATGGAAAATGTAGAAGTTACTGAGAAAATAACTAACGGTATATATTCAACATTCACATGCGGTCCCCTGATGAGTAGACCAGCCTGGTTTTAGGGATATGACACGTTCATTTTGATCTCCACCTAGTACATATGGCATTGATCTGTTGCACAAAAGTCCCTCAATCTCTTCTCACACTAAAAAGCATTTCCCTCACTAATATATAATATTCACCAAATTCCCTCCAATTTTATTCAGAACTGGGCATTAATGCGTATACATTTTATTGAATAAATCGTTACATAGATGAACGAAAAACCTAGTAGTCAAAAGTGTAGACTGATGGACATTCACGCTAAGCTCTCCCAGTAATGCAGATCATGACCGTTGATATGTAAAGGGAGTTATGATGTTGAGAGGGAATGCGCATGGAGGCGGGTGGTGAGTCCATGGACTCCAGGAGATCCAATGTGGACAGGTCCCGCGAAGTTCTTGGCTTTGATAGGGCATTTTCCACCTTTCTTGGGGACATAGGTGCAGTCGGAAGGTTCGGAAGGCGGAGTGGGACTTCTTTGGAGGGACTGGAAGGTGAGACTATTTCTCAGCGACGGCCTCGGTCCTTCCCAAGGTCTAGTTGCTTGAACAGATTGAGAATTCAGAATCAAGAAGATGATGAAGAAGAATACTATGGTTGTTCTTGTGAAGATATTTCTTGGGTAAGAGCCCATATTTGAGACTGAGGACAAAAAAGGAGATTTCTTATGTTGGTATTTTCAGAAAGAGATGGGATGGAAGGAAGAGGTGCTTTAATGCAGGGTTTTGAGGTTTTTGGGAGGGAAGGAGGTGGTGGTTTTTATCGTTGTTGAAGGTGTTGAGAATGAAAGAGGTGTTATATATAGACGTGCAAAGGGTTATGATCATCAGAACGTTATTAGTGTCTTGGCATTCGAGTTTATGCATGTAGGGCCAGGCTTCTGAGGTAAAGACCGTTTCAGGGAAGGAAAGCACATTGGATGCAGGATATATTGGAGAATGGTAAAAGAAAAACAAGGCCTAACAAAAAAAAAAAAAAAAAAAAAAAAAAAAAAAAGAAGAAGAAGTGAAAATTCGAGATCTCATACATCTGTAGTGGGCCCATCACACCAACGGTCCAGATCATAGAAACCTTCTCCCAACCTACGAAAAATAGCTGCTCCGGATGCGTTATGATGCCTGAGGAACTTGCAATTCCTGCATGCCGTCTTGTGTCGTCCGTTGTTTTTTGTTGTTGTTTTTTATTTTTACTTTATTTTTGTTCTTTTTTTCGGGTTTGAAGGTCAGTTTGACTGCATCAGAATGGTTGGCCAGAAACGGAGAATTTGACTAACGGAAAACGCGGGACAATAAGTATTCTTAAGGCCCTGACGCGTCAGAACATGAATAAATTAATAAATCCATGATTCATCTATTACCACCGTAGATTTGAAGGATCCCACAATGTATGTAAGACAACAATCCTGACCTTTGATCTTTTGAATCAGCATATGTTTTTTTGAGAATTTCTCAAATCAGACAGTTGGGACAATTTATTTAACAGTCTGGATCTGCTAACTATGGGCTCCACTTCCTACATAATGGACGCTTCAGGACACGAAATAACGTTAATGCATCTGGACCTTATTATCTATCGCGAGATAGAGATCCGAACTAAAGAAGGCGCTAGCACGTCGTCTAGGGCAAAGACCCGACCGGAGCTCTCTCTCATGTGCATCTCACGCACCGACCGTGGAAAGACGACCAGGATACGGTGGCGTAGGGCGGGAATAACCGGAATATTGCGGAGCCGTTTCTTTGTGTTACACGTGGAATTAGCTTATTTTAAAGTTTTGGACCGTACATCTAATTAACTCTATTTTGGATGGCAAACGGCCATAAATACTCATGGATTAGATTATCCTAGCCGTGTGATTGGTAGCCCAAAAAGTGACGGTAATAATTGAAAATTGTTAACGACCAAATATGAAATGTTGAAAATTGAAGAGAGGCGATGCATGCATGCTCTCTCTTTCGTCGAGACGCATCCAAGGAAAAGGTAAGGGCGGTGGCCAACAAAGCTTGCCGGCATTAAGGCAACCGTTGGAGGGGACATTATGTGTACTGTCTCGTTCCCTCTGGTGGGGAGTTTGCAGGGGTCTAAAATCATGGTGTAACGATCTAGTGTATGTTACTTTGACTGCCGCGCATAGATTACTTATGTTTTTCTTCTATCTGGGTATTCCAACTATCAAATATATGAGCCACCACAGGTTTTGGGTGACTGTCCATTGATTATGGACTCAGATTCAGTAGCCAGTACGGACGGTACTGGTCAGTGCGGTGGGCCCAACAATAGTGTAATTGTTTTATCATTGACGTCCATCCATTTTGCCAGATCATTGTAGAGCGTTTTCCCAAAAATGAGGTAGATAAAAATCTGAAGTGGATCTTACAAAGTAAACAGATAAAAACTCCCTAGGTGTATAAATGTTTTTATTTCTATTTTCTCTTCACTAGACTATGGTAGCACGGTGTTGAACTGTTGATGCCATGCATAGATATTGGGATAATATTTTTATTTATGTTGAATATTGTAGAGATATTATCCTCACTGTTATAAGAGAACCAACCCAAGACTTCTAAACTAGTGGGAGGACCGCCACCTGCTTTCAGCCCTGCTTCATCCCAGCCAGAACAGAGGTCAGAGCCATCTACTTCACTCCAATGCTCAGCAGGATCGCCATCTGCCATCACCCCTGTTTCAAACCAGTCAAAACAGAAGTCAGCGTGCCGCATCCTCCTCAGTAGTAGGAGATATGGAAAATCAGGATCATCTCTTCAGCCAGGGTGTGATTGCAGCCCAGATCTGGAGCCACTTCAGTCGTCTTTTTGGTGTCGCCAACTATCCTAATCAGTCTATTTCTCAGCGTATTCACCTCTGGACGTCCAAAGCTAGTAAGAAATCTAGAACATCTTACCTCATTGGTCTTGTTCCTAGCATCATAATTTGGGAAGTTTGGCTAAGTAGAAATCAGGCTCGATTCGATGGCCATGCGATGTCCTCACATATCATCCTCTTCAAAGTGTACCGGTGGCTGCATGAACTCAGCTCAACAATCTCGGCCCCGGACAGGAATTCCATGCCCGACCTTCTCACTTTACAAGCCCTTAGGATCAACAAAGTCCCGCCTTCTCCTCCTACAAAATTCATCAAAGTTATCTAGTCACGGCCTCCTCATGGCTGGCTTAAATTGAACGTAGATGGCTCCTCGAGGGGTAATCCGGCCCGAGCGGAGGGGGAGGAATCTGCAGGGATCACCAAGGCAAGATCATCTTTGCTTTTCACAGAATCTATGGCTACTCTTCAAACACTATGGCTGAGGCCCGAGCCATGTTAGATGGCATTAAGATTTGCTCTAACTTGGGTCTATCTAACATAATGGTGGAGTCTGATTCTAAGACCATTGCTGATTCGGTTAAAGATCCTCGATGTCCATCCACGTGGAACATCTGGTATATTCTCGGCGAAATTCAGATTTATAGCCAACCCCTTAACCTCAGCTTCAACCACATTTTTTTGGAGGGGAATTCGGTAGCGGATGCTTTAGCCAAGATGGCTAGCGAAGGATGGCCAAACAGATTGTATACTGCTCGTCCCAACCTTCCCAGACTAGTGCGCGGTTTACTTGCCATTGATAATATCGGCATTGGGACCGTTAGGCAGCAATAGCTAGGGCCCAGATTATTCCTTCTGCTTTTCTCTTTTTTGAGGTTAGCTTCTCTTTTGTGCAGTGTTAGTTATATGATGGGAGTGGCCCGATCCTTTTTGTTGGGGCCCGCCCTCCTGAATGGTTGTAAATTTTCATATGGAATGAATTTCTCGTTTCCTTAAAAAAAAAAAAAAAAAAAAAAAAAAATGCCCCCCCCCCCCCCCTAATAAAAAACTTTAAGCATTAATTTTTTTATTTTTATTTTTATTTTTTTATTTTTAGTTTTCTATTTTAGATCATTTTAATTTATTTTTTCTCTATTAGTTGTGTAATTGAGAAATTTGACATTGTTTAATAAATAATTGAATTTTTTTCTCTTATTTTCTTTGTTATTTCAAGAATTATATCCTCGATTCAAGGTTTTGCCTAGTTCACAAGGATGACAATATTTTTTATTGTCTCTTCATCTTCTTTCCTGTGTCATGTTATGGCCTCATGCCCTGAATAAATTAATGATCCAAAATGGGTGAACGGCACAAATGAAACACATACATCATAGTCGGTTATAGGGCTTTCCGAGCACCAACCTTTGCCAAGATCTGACACTGGAGGGGTTACTACCGAATCCAAATGCACTGTTTGTGGTGTGGACCACCATGTTGCTTTTATGTGATCAAGCCTATGCATCAAGTGAACCCATCCATCCATTCGCGGGACATGTGGAGCACATGTACATGAAATCCGGACTGTATAAATAGTAAACCCCCATTGTTTACAGGGGCAGACCACAAATTAGAATAATATAATAACACTGATTAGACGATCCTCAGTTACCCATCAGGGGAAACGGATTGGCTACTCCCCCTGACACCAGCCCGGTGGCTACTGGTCAGTGCTCTGTGTGCCCCACCATGATGTATATGTTTTATCCATTCTGTTCATTCATTTTTACAGCTCACTTTAGGGCTTGTTACCAAAACTTAGAGGGATATAAATCTCAGGTGGACCACACCACAGGAAAACAATAGTGATTGGATATCCATCATTAAAATCCTCCTAAGTCCCACTGTACTGTTTATTTGACATCCAATCTATTTATTGGGTCATATAGACCCCGATGAAGAGAAAAAACAAATATCAGCTTGATCCAAAACTCTTATGACCCCTAAAAAGTTTTTAATGGTCTATGTTCACTCAACGCTGTTTCCTGTAATGTGGTAAACATGAGATTGGGATATAACTCATTTTTGGTCTCATACCATAAAATGATCTGTAAAAATAGATGGACGGCATGGATGATACACATACATCGGTGGCCCCACAGAGCACCGACCACCAGCCATTGGCTGGTGGCAGGGGAGTAGCCAATCCGTTTTCATCTGGTCATGCGCAGATGTCCCGCAAACTTCCCATCCCTGCACATGTGCTTCAATGCGCAGACCGTGTGGGAAGCAGATTGCGTGGTTGGCCACACACCACGGACCTCCGTGTGTGTTGACGTCACCAATTTCTGTGGCCCCAACCATGATGTATGTGTTATATCCGCACCTTCCGTCCATTTGGCTAGATCGTTTTAGATGTTAAGTCCATAAATGAAACAGATCCAAAGCTCAAGTGGACCACGCTGTAGAAAGCAGTAGGGATTAAGCCTCTACCATTGAAAACTTCTTGGGATTCTCGGAAGTTTTGGATTAATCTGATGTTTGTTTTTTCCATTCATCCAGGTCCATGTGACCTTATGAACAGTTTAGATGGCAAATAAATACCATGGTGGGCCATAAGAAGGTTTCGACGGTGGGAATCATTGTTCCCGTTGCTCTCTGTGATGTGGTCCACTTGAGGTTTGTATCTATCTCATTTTTGGGCTCAGTCACTAAAACGATCTCGCTAAATAGACAGACAATGTGAATATAACACATGCATCATGGTTTGGGCTCAGTCACTAAAACGATCTCGCTAAATAGACGGACTGTGAATATAACACATGCATCGCGATGGGGCCAGGGCCCACAAAAACTTGGTGACGTCAGCACACCACCGAGGTTGGTGGTTTGGCACACACCGCGCAATCCGCTTTCGACCGTGTGGGGCTCGCAAACCTCTAGTTGTGTGTCACACTTTCAAATACCGGCATAGAAATACAAGCTTTACTGGTTTTGGTCCACAGTCAAAACTATTGACGTGACTCGACTCGACTGGGTTCCCATTGAAACCCTACCGAGTCACGGTCAAGCAATCTCCAAGTCCAACAACACGCTCTTGCACAGGAGAAAATAGCTCAACTCTCTCTCTCTCTCTCTCTCTCTCTCTCTCTCAATAAAGCTCCTTTCTCTCCTTCAGGAACTCCAAATCCCAATCTTCTATACAAAAATAAAAAATCTCTTGCCAGCAATATCCTTGCCAGCAATTCGGAGATGGTCTCTCACGGAAGAAATCTCTTGCCAGCAATATCCTTCATTATCATCTTCTTAATAACGACTTTCCTACCTCTCATGGCTTCAAGGCCATTGGATGGCGAGTGGGGATCAAAGAATGGAATCGTCATGTTGCAGTCCCTCCAGCATGGCCCCGTGGCACCTTCCAGACCTTCAGGGTGCACCAATGGACCAGCAAACAGTGGTAGCTGCCCACTCATGGAAAAGAACATCGTGGGCCATGTCCATACAACATCAAGTGGTCCAAATTATACTGTTGTCTAGTTTGGTACCGATGCCGTTGATAATGAAACTCATGGCCATGATCAAGTTTCTTCATCTTCTCTGTTGGTTGATCTTGGTGCAAGTATTTAATATCAGCAGCATATAGATGTGTTTGTGTTTCTTTTCCTTCTTTTCAAGTCAGTTTAGATATATTTTTTGAATGGGAACGACCCCTTCTTCAGGAGATGCCGAATAATTGCGAAGCTTGTCATTTTTATGATAATTCATTTCTTGTAATTGTAACATTCAAATTTATCTAGGAATTCAAATTAATTCCTAGCGTTTCTCTTTTTTAAGTGCTGGTAACTCATCTTCTATTAAAGTCGAGCTCATCTATGATAATCATGACCATCCAATTGCAGGGCTCAACGCAAACAGATCTACCATCAACACTATGGGCAACTATGGTGTACTGTGGAGAGATAGCTCTACCACATTATGCTTCTACGGGTTCTACGATGTGCTCTATGAGGTCGTGGTAGGAGTGTCTGTTGTTAATTGCGGACCATTCATCTTGTGTTCCTCGTCATGGATAGCTTATGTTTCGAAAGTAATACTTATTGGACGTTCACATCCATTACTTTTTTATCACCTTAAGTAGTTAAGGTTGACCATTAAACACTTTTATGGATGGATGGGATCGTTCTATCTATGTGCATCTTGAATTATTTGCCATCCATGGCCAACTACATGGACAGACCCAATTAAAAAATGAGCTGCCACTGAATTGCAGGCTGGGGCGCTGAGAGGCCCCACCGTGATTTATGAATTTATCAACACCATCCATCCATTTTACATATCATTTTATGATAAAAGCCAAAAAAATGAAGCATATACAAGGCTTAAGTAGACCGCAACACAGGAATCAGTGGTGATAATGACACCTACCCCTCTTCGGGCCCACTATGATGTTTATTTTCCACCCAACCTATTCATAGACCCAGACGTCGACGAAGGCAAAACGCAAATATCAGGTTGATCCAAAACTTCTGCAGCTCCCAAGAAGTTTTTAATGGTACGCGTTTAACTCCGAATTATGGGGTCCACTTGTTCCTTGGATCTGCCTCATTTGGGGACTTATAACCTAAACTAATATAGAAAAATGGATGGACTGTGTTGATAAACCCATACATCACGGTGGGACCCTCAGACTCCTGGCCTGTTCCGGGCTCGGGACATGCGGGGTAGTACCCAATCCGCATTCGTCATGTAATTGCTTTTTCCAAATTTTTAGAGACGTCGCAGTATTTTATTGGTCCATTCCCACCACGGTTCAAAAACTTGTGATTCCACTTGGAACTAGGACGAGTCAACTTGACTCGGCTAAGCTCTAGGCCGAGTCATCTTGTAAACTCGGTTTGTATCTTACCCGTGCCTGACTCACCATTGATTTTCCCCTGACTCTCGGTTTGAACTAGACTTCTGCCTTGCCCTTGACTCATGACTCGTCGTCGACTCAGTGATTTTTTCACCAACGTCTCACGCTGAATTTTTTTTTTTTTTTTAATAAAAAAGAGTGGAGAGTGACGTTCAAACCGAAGATCGCTTGGGGTAACAGGTGCTCTGAATTAGTGCACGATGCCACCGTGCAGTATCAGGTTTAGACATTTTTATTATGAGCTTTTTGCTAAGCCTACGAGTGCATGGATCAAAGCTCATGTACCCGCCACAAATGTGCCAACGCAGCCCAATAGGTTCCAGATTCAATCCATGCATCAAAATGACACCACTGTATTGACATCGGGACCAAGGATACGTTATTCAACAGGTCTGGTAGGCTACAGTTTGCAAACAAATGCATGGCTATATAAGACATGGCGTTTTGTAACCCATTCACCTGTTTCCAATATTGGGCCCCCGTGACTAGATTTATTTTTGGGAAACCATATAGAAGATCGGACCTCCATACAATGGATTGGATGCCGTTTGTCATGCTAGCACATTTAAGGTATGTGCAGCAGCTTTATTGCATATGCGTGTGCATAAGAATGATCTTTTATTATTTATATGTAAAAAAGATACATTTATAAATATAGTCAATTTAATCTTTATGTATCCTGTTGAGTCAAGTAAAAACTTGGCTGAACTTTCAAGTCAACATGATTAACGGGACTTCAAGTTTTTTTTTTTTTTTTTTTTTCTTTTTTAACGGGACTTCAACTTCAAGAGTTGAGTCCTAGATTATAACAACCCTAATTTTCACACCAATAAAAAACCTGGTTAGCTAAAAGTAATAAATTAATTTTACGTTTACTAACAAAATCAAGGCTCCTTCTCGGTTCGGTCTGCCTGGGACATGGTCAGGCCCCACGGACAGAAAAGGGAATGGGCAAAGTGGGCTTGGCACTCGAATATTCCACCTAAAATCTCCCTTTTCCTTTGGCGAGCTTTTCATAGAGCTCTTCCCCTTGATGCTGATATCCAGAGAAGAGTGCCGCTTGTCTCTATGTGCGTGTGCTGCTCTGCTTTTCCCGAATCCAGGCCTTCTCCCGAATGTCTCTCTCACGTTTTCCTTTTTGGTGAGCTGGCCAACCATATTTGGAGATGGATCTCGAATTTCTTTGGTGTCCCTCTTGTAGCCCACCTTTCTATTGTTGATCGCCTCCACTGGTGGCGGATGAGGCCTCTCCCCTTCTCTCGTGTTCTAGCAGCCCTCCGGTTAGCCCCCGCCTTCGCTCTCTGGGAAGTGTGGAAAACCAGGAACGGGGCAAGATTCGACGATCGCCCGATGCTGCCTTCCTCTGTCTTCAGTAATATCTTGAGAAACCTGGATTCCTATGTCGGCTCCTCCAGTCTTTCGTCTTCGCTGATTCGTTCTCCTGCCCCCCAGGCTCCTGTGCCTAACCGCTCTCCTCGTCAACCCCCCTTTGGTCGTGATTGTTCGTTGGGGCAAACCTCCTCCCGGGTTTGTCAAACTGAATGTTGACGGTTCAGCCCTGTCAAATCTTGGGCCAGCAGGTGGTGGGGGGGTATGCAGGGATTGTAACAGTAATATGATCTTTGCCTTTTGCAGTGGGTATGGTAATGCGACTAATAATTTGGCCGAATTAAGGGCCGTGGCAGACGGACTCCGTTTCTGTAACTCCTTTGGGCTGACAAATGTGTTGATTGAATCAGACTCGCAGTGGGCTATGGCTTGCATATCTGGGAAGTCCTCCTTTGCTTGGAAGTGGACTTACTGGATGAAGAGGATCAAGAACCTAAGAGGTGCATCCCCGCTTCGGACCTCCCTCATCCCAAGAGAAGCCAATAGTCCGGCGGATGGGCTGGCCAAAATAGGGAGCAAGAACCAGTCCGACCTCCTCTTCCATGACACCCACTCCCTTCCTAGAGCAGTTAGGGGCAGTCTCCTTTTGGACAGGGTGGGGCTTGGCTACGTTAGGGTAACCTCCCGATAGTTATATAGTTTCGATAAGCGAGGTTTATTTTTTCCGGCCCCAACCGAAAAGTTTAGCTTGTTTCCTGATTTTGTGAATTGTATGCAGTCCTTTTGGAATCTTGGGGCAGTCAGGCTGAGCTCTGGGAGTAGACACCGGTGCCTGTTCTGCTCTGTTTTGCTCCAAAACGCCAGCAGCTAGCCATGTATCTGTTGGGAGTCGTTTGTCAGGATCGGCAGCAGCAACTTAGATTGTGTTAGCCCTTCATCACAGCAAGTGGTAGAGTCAGAGTAGGGTCGTTTTTTGTTTGATTGGCAGCAGGGTTTTCGCAGTTTCGTGTTAGCCAAGTCTGTTTGAGCTGCCCCTTGTGTTTGGGAGCTGAGAAGATGTCGGTGGAACTCTACTTCAACTCTGGTTGCAGGTTCTCTAAACAGAGGTTGCGGTCAGTCTCGGTTTTTTTCTCTGCGTGTTTTCCCTTCTGAATGGTTGGTCCCGATCCTGCTTCATCAGGTGATGTGGGGCTGTCCCCAGACCTCCCCAAATTTGTTGTCCGCTGAGTTTTCCTTCTAGTTTAGCATTGTGGGTGTGGTATATGATAGGTGCGGTCCAGTCTTTTTGTTGGGACCTACCTGAATGTCTGTATATTTTAGATTCTCATCAATGAAATTAAAGTGGAATGTTTCCAAAAAAAAAAAAAGCAATGAGCTTAATTGGTAGTACTTCTGGTGAAAAAATAGGTCAGTCATTAACTCCTAACAATGTAGGATTTTAACTTTTTTTTCCAAAACCCATAGAAATCATAGTGGAACCTTATAAACCTAGTACACTCTTTTAATATAAAGGGAAGTATGCCTAAGATTCTTGCAAAAATCCCTAAATTCAAGAGTAACCATAAGGGAGAGAGAGAAGCCCCGTGAAAGAGGAGCTCTGCCAGGTAAATTCTTATCATTTTCTTTAGTTTTTCCTAATTCTTATCCAAAAATCCTATACATAATTGATGGGCATAGTGGGTCAGCACTATGTTCATCGTTTTGATCTATGGGAAGGTTTTGAATGTATACATAATTGATTTTTAGAGCGAGAATCTATATTATGGGAAATTGACTCTGGAAAAATCCAGCCATATCAATCTAGGAAAGAGTTGATCGAAGGATTTTAAGGATGAATCATATGTGGATCCCGATCCTAGGGTGATTTGACTAGAAGGATTGCCGCAACAATCTACGAATAGTATTGATCGAGAAAGATCATGTTGTAAGACAAATTTATCAATAGTTGTAGATCTCTGGATATCTGGGATCTGAAGGAACCTTGACCATTAATGAGAGAGATAATAAGAAGTGTCAAACCCAAATTTTAGAATCAATCGTAATCTTAGAACCAAGGGAAAACATAAAAGACTCCAGAATTTCTAGAAAAATAGATCATGTAATAGACTGAAATTGTTCATCTTCAATCGATCAATCGGAGGTTTCGATCGATGAAAGGAACCAATTTTTTTTCTCTGGAGACTTTAAGTAATAAATCATATCCTGTATTGATAGATAAAAATTAAGGTTCGATTGATCGAAGATGATCAATTTTGTCTAGAGAGAAAACTAAATCAAATCCGACGAAGATCGATCGATGGGCGATTAGGATTCGATAGATCGAGGATGGTAAAAAACGTATAAAGACTTCATATGCTAATTTCATAATTCATCAACCATATTGTCGATCGATTGGATGATCGATCGAAGGCCGTTGAGCTTTGGCCGATTGATTGACTGCATTGATCGACAACCTCTATGGACTTTTAAAATTAATTTAAATGATTAGTGATGGGTCATCTTACTTTGATCAAAGGTGAACCCCCCTTATTGGCATAATGTAATTAAAATTATTGTATGTTAAATGATTTTAATAGGGATTCAAAGTGTAGTTTCCAACGCATCTGATTATTTGAAGGATTTAACCCTACCATAAATAAGTGAGTGAATCCCAACATGTCTCATATATTTATGATTAAGATAGATGAGCGGATGGTTATGATTGTTTGGATTGATATGGTTAGTACTTCATATTTCTTGTGTTAATATGATTCTTGTTTTATGATTTATGATATTGAACATGCAATCATGTTAATCGTTGATATGGGATTTGTTGTTCCTATCAAAGAGAGATGTATATATGAAAAATATATGCTGATACATAGACATTGAGCATGCATTAAATGCATCCATTATTACTACATGCACACCTTATACCTAGATTCCTGGGGGTGAAATGGCGGTGAAGACCGCACTTGTTGAAGAAGGAATATGCCAATAGGTCCTAGAGGGGGGTGAATAGGACTTTTAAAAGTTTTTATGATTTATTTTAAAATCCTATTACACTAATCCTAACAACAGACATATATTAAGATTACTCAAAAATAACTCTACTGGCTTATAAGCTCAGTAGAGGATCCAATCACAAACCTTATTAAAAGTAAACAATATGCAAACTAGTTTATGATGGATATGACTGTGTAAGTATGTGAGGCGTGATCTCAGATATTCAGATATGTAAACATTGAAGCAAATCACACAATCAGAAGAATAACAATCTCAAACACAGTCATTTTTATAATAGTTTGACGATCAGTCTACTCCACTCCCGGCAGACGCACTCAACCCTTGAGTGTGCCGGATTTCACTAAGGAGGTTTCATAGCGGTTCACCTCTAACCTAAGATTTTAAATCAGGTTCACCTTCAACCTTTACAACTTACACTGAGGCTGACTATTTATGCTCTCACGAGCAAGGGTTAACACAACTCACCCACTTTTAAGCACACTGGCCAAGGATCTTCCATAAGACCCCACCGGAGGTTTCTACACAGTTCACCTCAAACCCGAGGTTTCACAGCGGTTGACCTCAAACCTAAGGTTTTGCTGGTTCACCTTCAACCAGATGTTTATGCTCTCCACAGAGTAAGGGTCCACACAATGCACCCACCACGTACAGTCCCGCCGGAGGCCTCCTTGAGGACTTCAAAGGGTGAGAACCACTTAAGACCCAATCCTACAAAGGAATGATTACAAGTGTCCTCTTGGACTCTAGATACTTACAAATAAATTGATGAGTCCCGTTTAACACAATGTCGAAGATCTCCTCCTCCTTGTTGATGAAGAGTCTTCTGCTCTCTTGATCCGCAACACAAAAGATGTACCGATATATGGTAACGGGTTGGGTCAAGGTTATGATAGAATCCTACTCTCTAAAGGTTTTTCTATAAGGAGGATAGAGTTGTTCCAATCATCTAGGCATTCAAGGCATCTCAGCTTAATGATTTGCCATTAAGGTAGTAGCTGGAGGATCCTTGAATGCGGAAGTTCATTCCCCAATTCACTCTATTGAATATCAATGGTAAGGGTGGATTGGAGGATGAAGTTCCCTGAGAGAAAGGTCTTTAGGTATATGATCTAAGGTTAAACACTCAAAAGCTCTCTCTACTTTCTCTCTCCCAGCAACAATAGACAAGTCCTCTATATATAGGTAAAAGGTTCCAACGGATATAAAACAGTCACATTTATGACTGAGTTTGATATCATCAAGCGTATACTCTCGATAGCATTGATGGTCTGCTCGATGACTCGAATTCAAAGTCATACGCTTTTGAAACCTTTTGCCAGCTGGTCGATGAATCGAAATAATTGTCGATGTCATCGGATTTCGAATTTCAATTCCATCGATGATAAATTCGATCCATCGACACTTGAAAAATGAGAGAGACTTGACTTGTAATATTTCAGGTTTTCATGAATGATCGGGGAACCATTGAGATCATCGGAATTTGAATGTCGATGATATCGATATCAGCGTCGAGGCATTGATAAATCTAGCAGATTTTTCATTAAGCTTGCTGGATAGTTTACGTCCTTGTTCGATGCAATCGACCTGGTACTGATGTCATTTATATTTGAATATCGATTCTATCGAAGGGTCCCCTATCATAGTTAAAGCACCCTGAAATATACTGGAAGAAATGCGCGCCCTTAATCGATATCATCGATGCACTTCCGATCTTATCGATATTTGATTTCAAATCATATCGGAAGGAGCATCGATATATCGAAGGAATTTGAAATTTTCTTTAAAAAACAAGGGCGCTAGAAATCTGCCTGTTGATGATATCGAGTCGACTTCGATAGACTCAAAATTTGAATATCGATCTATAGGTGTATCGATACATCAATAATTCATCCAGATATGTTATGAGGTTGCTGGACATTTTTTGTCCTCTTTTTGATGGTATCGATGGAGCATCGAGGACTCGACAGCGCAGGTCAATCATATCGAGATGTGTATCGATACAATCGACATGACAAGAAAACTTAGAAAATTTTCCTATTTTGAAAAATGTTTTCTTACCCAAAAATTCTAAGATGTTCTAGTTTGTTTTTAAGGGTTTTAGTATACCTGGTGATTTGGGATAAGGGATATGAGGCTTAGATTTACCTGTGGCGAGCTTGCACACATCCGATTGAGGCAGACGCTTGAATTGATCTTCCTATTAGGCTCTGTAGACAATCTGACTCAACACTCATGTAACTTGACAAACCAGGGCACTTTCAATCTCCCCCTTTGTCAATTACGTGACAAAATCCCAAAACACCCTAAAACAATCTAGACAACCACATCCTAAATTGTGTGTACATACTTTTACACACTTTTACAATTTCTAGCCCATGTACACAACCAGTAACTGCTCCCCCTGACTGTAAACTCCCCTTTGCTTGTTGCAGCTGCTCCCCCTAACATTTGCACAACATCTAACATATATACAAATTTTCATTCGGGGTGTTTGCAAATGTTCTCCCCCTTTTTGTCAGTCATTGACAAAGATATATCAGGTGATATTGACTGAAGTATATAATGGCATGTGGGAGAACCAATAACAGATAGATGTTTAATATGTAAATCAGTTTAAGCAGACCTCTTTTTTAGAAAGTATGAATGCATAGCAGATCAGATAAAATAGTGATATAGAAGATAGAATAATCAGTAAAGAACAGCACATGCATACCATTTGTTAGAAACTGAATAAACCAGGGGATTTAAACTCATGGTAATGACAATAAAAAGTAGAATTATATTCAACCATATACCAAAATATCCAAAGTAAATTGCCCAAGATTGGCAATTATACCAAAATTTCAAAATATATACTGCCACAGACAGTAGTAGCTTAATAGTTTATCCCAAAAAAATAAAAATATTTTCAGCCCAACCACTTAAAAGAACCACCGGTTATCATTGTGCATTTCCAAGTTTTTTTAATTTTATCGATGTTGAATATCGGTATCATTGATCTGTTATTGACACTGTTCAGATATCATCGAGACTGCCATAACCTTTTATCCCAAAACTAACATGGTTAATACAGAGAGTTTAGGCTTGTGGTTGACTTATAACCATGAATGTCCCAGTGTGAAGATTTACCTATGTGGCTCATGTTCATTGAGATTTAGTGAGTACAAACCCCAATGGTTTTTTGAAGGTCATTAAACCTATTTGTATCAAGAGGATTGGTGAGGATGTCTGCGAGTTGCTTTTCTGTGGAAACATAGTCCAATGTAATAATCTTATCATCAACGAGTTCTCGGATAAAATGATGACGGATGTCAATGTGTTTAGTCTGGGAATGTTGAACGGGATTCTTTGAAATGTTGATTGTGCTTGTGTTATCACAGAAAAGACTCATCGTGGGTTGTTTAATCCCGTAGTCCAACAACATTTGTTTCATCCAAAGGAGTTGTGCACAGCAACTTTCAACAGCAATGTATTCAGCGTCGGCAGTAGATAATGATATTGAATTTTGCTTCTTGCTCTGCCAGGAGACTAGACAGTTTTCAACATAGAAACATCATGCGCTTGTAGATTTTCGATCATCTAAATTTTCTGCCCAGTCGGCATCAGAGTACCCAGCGATGATGGTGGATGTTTCAAATGGATACCACAGTCCGAAGGAGGTAGTTCCTGCTATGTATTTAATGATCCTCTTAACGGCCGTTAGGTGAGATTCTTTAGGATCAACTTGATATCGAGCACATACCCCAAATTAAACGATATGTTGGGATGACTAGCTGTGAGATATAGTAGACTACCTATCATACTCCAGTAGAGATGTTGATCCACACTCTTGCCATTTGCATCTTTGGAGAGTTTGAGTATGGTGCTCATGGGAGTGTGATAAGAGCGACCAAATTCAAGACCAAACCTTTTCACCAAATCGTTCGCATACTTGGTTTGACAGATAAAGTTCCATCATGTAGCTGCTTGACCTGCAATCCTAAGAAGAAGTTTAGTTCACTAACCATACTCATTTCAAATTCTGATTTCATGAGGTCGGCAAATTTGTATTCGATATCTTCACATGTTAAACCAAAGACTATATCATCCACATAAATTTGTGCAATAAGCAATGAATCTTTTGTTCTTTGGGTAAACAGAATCTTATCAACACTCCCTCTACAAAATTTATGGTCCAAAAGAAATTTTGTCAATCGTTCATACCAAGAACATAGTGCTTGTTTGAGACCATAGAGGGCTTTGTTTAGACGATATACGTAATGAGGACACTTAGGATCTGAAAATTCCTTTGGTTGTTCAACATAGACTTCTTCAACGAGATCTCCATTAAGAAAAGCACTCTTAACATCCATTTAAAATAGTTTAAATTTTAATGCACATGCAATGGACATAAGAATTCTGATAGACTCAAGGCGAGCTACAGGAGCAAATGTTTCATCAAAATCAATGCCTTCTATCTGTGAGTACCCTTGAGCTACAAGCCTTGCTTTGTTTCAGATCACATTTCCTAATTCATCAGATTTATTCTTGAAGACCCATTTGGTTCCAATGATATTTGTATCGAGTGGTCTAGGAACCAATTGTCATACCTCATTTCTTTGAAATTGTTGAAGTTCTTCTTTCATAGCATTTATCTAATGTTCATCTTGAAGAGCTTCCACATTATTCTTGGGTTCAATTTTTGAGGTAAAACAAAAATGGCTATAGATGTTTTCTATCTAACATCGAGTTCTTACACCGTCGTTAGGATCTCCAATAATTTGTTCACGAGGGTGATCTTTTATGATTGGAGTGTTAGATGATGGTTGAGGTTCACAAGATGATGTAGTTTTGTTATCAGATTTTTCTATTATGCATGAATCTACATCATCTTCTAATTCATTCGCAGGTGTATCTTCTTCATGAGGTTGATCATTGATTACCACATTGACTGACTCTTGAATAGTGAGGATTCTTAGATTGTATACTCTATACACACGACTATTCATTGCATACCTCAGAAAGATACTATCATTACTTTTAGACTCAAATTTCCCTAAGTGATCTCTGTCTCGCAGGATATAAAATTTGCTACCAAAGACTCGAAAATATTTCACACTAGGCAGTTTCCCAAACCATAGTTCGTATGGAGTTTTATTCAGACCTGCTCTAAGATATACTCTATTTATGATGTAGCAGGTAGTATTGATAGCTTTTGTCCAAAATTTTTTTGCCATATCTTTCCCATTTAGCATAACAGATCCCATTTCCTGCAATACATGATTTTTCCTTTCAACGACTCCATTTTGCTGAGGGGTTTTTGGGGTAAAGAATTCATGATGAATTCCTTTCTCATTGCAATATCTTTCGAATATTTCATTTTCAAATTCTCCACCATGATCACTTCTAATGCGATTTATGCCGTACCCCTTTTCATTTTGGAGTCGCTTTGCTAGGATCACAAATTCCTCAAACGCATCTGATTTTTCTCGAAGAAATGCGACCCAAGTAAATCTGGTGTAGTCATCTACCACAACCAGGAAGTATCTTTTCTTACCATGGCTTTCCACTTTCGTTGGTCCAACTAGATCCATATGTAGCAGATCTAAAGGTTTTGTTATTTCTATGGTGGTTGTCTTTTTATGACCGACCTTAATCTGTTTTCCTTTTAGACATTCTCCACAGACAACTTTTTCTTCTTTTCTAATCTTGGGAAGTCCCCTAACCAAATTTTTTGAACTGAGCTTTACTAAATTTTGGTAGTGAACGTGTCCCAACCTTTGGTGTCATAGTTTGGATTTATTCTTTATAGCCATATTGCACTTTGTGGATAGCACACTCTCACTTGTACTTTCAATGACATAACAATTATCACTAGTGCATAAACCTTTTATGAGAGATTTTCCTGTATGATCCAAAATTCTACACACATCGTTTGAAAAACTGACAAATGTTCTTTGTCACAGATTTAGGAGATACTAAGGAGATTATGTTTCAGACCTTCTACACAAAGGACATGTTTGATCTTTGGGAGGCCCGGTACAACTATTGTTCCTTGTCCAATTATTTTGGCTGAGCTTCCATCTCCAAATGTGACTGATCCTCCATCAAAGTTTGAATACTCACAAAAGTGAGTTTGATCACCAGTCATGTGTCTAGAGCATTCACTATCAAGGTACCACTTTGAACTATTTCAGACTTTCAAGACAGTGTGAATTACAAGGCAATTATTCTGGTTTGTCACACCCTCTTGGACACTTTTGAACATGATTCCAACTTCAGTCAAGATCACTCTCTAGGCAATGAAGCCCTTACTGAGAGACCTGCTTTGATACCAATTGAAATGGAGGTAAAGAACGCACTTGTTGAAGAAGGAATATGCCAATAGGTCCTAGAGGGGGGTGAATAGGACTTTTAAAAGTTTTTATGATTTATTTTAAAATCCTATTATACTAATCCTAACAACAGACATATATTAGGATTACTCAAAAATATCTTTACCGGCTTCCAAGCCCGGTAGAGGATCCAATCACAAACCTTATTAAAAGTAAACAATATGCAAACTAGTTTATGATGGATATGACTGTGTAAGTGTGTAAGGCGTGATCTCAGATATTCAGATATGTAAATATTGAAGCAAATCACACAATCAGAAGAATAGAAATCTCGAACATAGTCATTTTTATAGTGGTTCGACGATCAATCTACTCCACTCCCGATAGACGCACTCAACCCTTGAGTGTGCCGGATTTCACTAAGGAGGTTTCACAGTGGTTCACCTCTAACCTAAGGTTTTAAATCAGGTTCACCTTCAACCTTTACAAGTTACACTGAGGCTGACTATTTATGCTCTCATGAGCAAGGGTCAACACAACGCACCCACTTTTAGGCACACTGGCCAATGATCTTCTATAAGACCCTACCGGAGGTTTTTACATAGTTCACCTCAAACCCGAGGTTTCACAGCGGTTGACGTCAAACCTAAGGTTTTGCTGGTTCACCTTCAACCAGATGTTTATGCTCTCCACAGAGTAAGGGTCCACACAACGCACTCACCACCTACACTCCCACCGGAGGCCTCCTTGAGGACTTTAAAGGGTGAGAACCACTTAAGACCCATCCTACAAAGGAATGATCACAAGTGTCCTCTTGGACTCTAGATACTTACAAATAAGTTGATGAGTCCCGTTTAGCACAATGCCGAAGATCTCATCCTCCTTGTTGATAAAGAGTCTTCTGCTCCCTTGATCTGCAACACAAAAGATGTACCGATATATGGTGACGGGTTGGGTCAAGGTTATGATAGAATCCTACTCTCTAAAGGTTTTGCTATAAGGAAGATAAAGTTGTTCCAATCATCTAAGCATTCAAGGCATCCCAGCTTAATGATTTGCCATTAAGGTAGTAGCTAGAGAATCCTTAAATGTGGAAGTTCATTCCCTAATCCACTCTATTGAATATCAATGGTAAGGGTGGATTAGAGGATGAAGTTCCCTGAGAGAAAGGTCTTTGGGTATATGATCTAAGGTTAAACACTCAAAACATCATTCGATATTCAAACTTCTTCAATTTGCAACATTAGCCTGCTAGGAGTGGATCCAGAGAGATTTCTGCCCAAAGCTATGGCCGCTCCCCAATGGGGGAGATCCAGAACTGATGACCGCAGGATTGGTCATCTGAACCGACGAAGCAGATTGGGTGAGGCTGGAGGTTTCTCCCTGTTCGTGGCAAACCTCCCCTATGATTGCAGCCATGAGGACACTTTCAAAATCTTCCAGCGATATGGCAAGGTGCAAGATGTCTACATCCCCCGGTTTCCTAACTCGGCTCGTCCAAGAGGGTTCGCTTTTGTGAGATTCCAGTATGAAGAGGAAGGCAGAGCAGCAATGGGAGTGCTCAATGGTAGGAAGATAGACGGACGCACCATTGACATTCAAATAGCCAAATCCAGAAACTCTGCCAGGTCGATCTCTACCACCACCCACAATCCTATTCCCCCTAACCCAACCGCTCATAAGCCTAAAATCCCAATCCCTATCGCCAATGCCACCCCTCCTAACCCCTCGTATGCAGATGCGACTCGGAAGAAATCGAATAGAGATCAGCCTCCCACTCCTCCTCCAGTCCCTGAGGATGACAATGCGGCGGCTTCTACCGTTGCAGATAAACTGACGGTTACCAGGAAGCTCTCCCAACTCCAACTGGCCTTAGTTGCCCAAGCCTCCTCTTCCGAGATTTCCATCCTCTGTCTCACTAAGAAACTGCGTAACTCCCCCTTTTGTGCGTCAGCGGCGGACATATCCAGATTATCCCCAATCCATTTCCTGATCATTTTCAAATCCAAATCAGATCTGATCCAGTTTTCTGAGGATGTCAAGTTGCAAGAAAGTATGGGTCTATCAGATTGCTATCCATGGTCCCCTACAGAAACTCCTGGAGTGGATGGTTTCTGGGTTCGTTTGCACGGGATCCCGGCACACGCTTGGATGCTATCGGTCATCCTTGATCTTGCAAACTATTTTGGCAAAGTGACCAAGGTGGATTCAAACTGCAGCTATGGCATATTCCAGATGTTTGCCAGAGTTAAGATTAGACTTAGACCAGGAACTAATCTTCAAAAAGTGTTAAATCTGGTGGTAGCCGAAGAAAGCTTCCCCATAGTGGCTGAACTGGAATCAAGCCAGTTTCAAATGGGACCTTCTACCAGGCCTAGACAACCTAACAACCACAACCAGTGTCAAGAAAGTACCCGAGAATGGGTTCTCAGAAGATTTGCCATAGGGGAAACTGAGAATGAGAAGTGCGGTGCAGATGTTCGACGAAATGTGGATATGTCAATTATCCCTTACTCAGCCCCCAATCTGGCTACTACTACACCCCTCATTCGGGATAACCCGGATAACCTGGATAGAGGTGTCGGGGTCAACAATAATAACGACGGATCCACTGCTCCTTCATCCAGGTTGGAAGCTCCCCACCCACAGTTCTCAGTCAGTTTGGTACGAGGATTGTAAAGGTCAGACCCCCCCCCCCTTCAACCACACAGACGAGGAGGCTCAAGAGAAGGAACATAACACTACCTTCACCCCCAATCAGGACCAAATACCTTCTATCCAATCCAGCTATCCTGACCTCTCAAAATCCAGAGAATTGTCATCGCTAAAGAGACCTAGGAAATCCTTGGAGACCTCCCAAAACTCAGAATCAGCTATCAAGTTCCACGGTCCTCCACACATTCAACCTATTTCGGAAATCCCTCCTACCCCTCCTGAACAATTGTAGCTGCAACTCCCCCATCTGGATCGAGATGGTTCTATACTTGCTCAACATGAAGGAACCGACACAACCTTTAAGAAATGCATGGATGAGCAAATCAATCATATCAGTCTAGTAGCAAGCCCTCCTCAGCGTCAAGATCTCAGGAGATCCCGATCTCTAGACAGTCTTCTAGGGACAACTAATCAGTCCTTGGGGAATGCTCTCTTTGTCCGTCTCCCCCACACTGCATCTGGTCTCGACATCCCTACACTACTGTCCTCCTGCGAAATGTTAGTCCCGAAGGCCAGATATAACGAGTTGGATGCGGAATTCTCGACTGTCTCCTCCCCTGTTCAACATGATCATCCTCACAATCCCCCTGTCCATGCAACAGGCAGCATAGAAGTCGATCTATCTTCTTTTTTCTAGACAAGCAGTAAATCTCCAAGAATAGACAGGACCATCCAAACGACCCCAATTGATGCTCCCGTGTCAGGCTCATCAGGACTACTGATGGCCGCCTCGGTCATCCACAGCAAAAACTGTAACCACTCTGCCATAAAGTCTCCTGACAGGGAACAACTATACCAAACCCCCACTACAAAGGGACGGGAACGCTCACACAGAAAAAGATTCAAGATTCAGTACACCAGAGGATCCTGGGAGTCTCGGCTAAGGAAACTAAGGAGAAGGGCCATTAACACGGGTAATGTTACTGATGGATAGCTTCCTAATATGGAACGCCCGAGGGATAGGAAATTTCCGTACTATCCGTTCTATGAAGCGCCTTATAAAGAAGCACAATCCCCTATTGCTGGCTGTCTTGGAGCCAATGATTGGGGAAGAAAGGAGAGTGGGAATTGGGCTCTCGCTCGGTTTCCATGCCTCCTTCTCCAATGCAACAGAGGGTGGCAAGATTTGGGTCTTCCACAAAGACCTGATCTCCCTCTCTGTGCTTTTTTCATCTAACCAAGCTATCTTTTTTGCAGCCTCGGTTCCTTTCTTGCAGAGACCAGTCAATCTCACAGTGGTCTATGCCAGCTGCAACAAAATCCAAAGAAGGTCTTTATGGAACTCCCTAGCTGTCTATTCCTCTATGATCCAGGGGCCTTGGGCAGTAGGTGGAGACTTTAATGCAACAACCTTGGAGTCAGAGAGACTTTAATGTAACAACCTTGGGCCTTGGGCAGTAGGTGGAGACTCCATCCAATGCTTCGCCAATGTGGAGCCGGATTCTGAATCAGATCCCTCGTTTGGATTCAGCCGCGCAACTCCAAATTGGATCTGGCGAAAGCAACCTCTGGACTACGAATTGGACGGGTCTGGGCCCTTTTGTCCAGATTGACGGCATGCAGATCCCCTCTCAACTGAGACGTATGAAGATAAATCAACTGCTAGGCCAAGCCGGTCCCCTCCCGCCCTCGGCGGCCTTCGGTTTCCTTCCGCAGAATGTTATCGATTACATTTTCCAAGCAGGTTTCTGTCTCTCCAATGGCCCAGATCAGGCCTTCTGGCCGTACACTCCTTCGGGGAAGTTCTCGATAAAATAAGCATGGGAGATTTGTAGATCAGGCCAGGTCCGTAAGGGCTGGGCCAGATGGGTTTGGCACCCGACCCTTCCTCCAAAAATTGGACTTCTGGTTTGGAAAATTCTGGTGAAAGCCATTCCAGTCGAAGCGTCGATCCAAGCTAGGGGAATTCAGCTGGCTTCCCGCTGTGTTTGCTGTGATTTCCAGGCTAATCATGGTGAAACCGGTCATGACATCGAATCCATTCAGCATCTTTTTCTCTCTGGAGGCCTAGCAAAAGCTGCTTGGGAATATGTGGGGAGGAAATTCGGAATCAACATTCAGACCTCATCTTCGGTTGAGCAGAGGCTGGCTCAATGGTGGGCAGTTTCGGCAGCTACCTGTCGCTTTTCCAGGGCTCAATTTTTGGCCCCTTGCGTCCTCCTTTGGGAAACCTGGAAGGCCAGGAATGCAGCTCACTTTGATGACATCAGGCCTTCGATCCAAAAGCTCACAAATAGGATCAACTGGTGGCTTCAGATCGTCCAAGTCAGGAACTCATCCACCTCATCATCCCCTCCTCCAACGGCTCCCCGTTCTGCTAGCCGTCAGCCCTCTAGCAGGGCGTTTCCCAGACCTGCTATCCCTCAGCTCCCGGGTGACCCATCGCCAACCCCAGTGCTCGATCAATCTTCCCCTGCTTCTGTGGTCAAATGGTTGCGGCCTCCTCCCGGATGGACCAAAATCAATGTAGACGAATCGGCCTTAGGCAATCCTGGCCCGTCTGGCGGCGGTGGAATTTGTAGGGATGAGAAAGGGACGTTCCTTTTTGCCTTTGCTGAAGGTTACGGGGCTGGTTCCAATGTCCATGCTGAGCTCAGGGCCATTCACGACGGGATGCTTTTATGTTTTTCCAAGGGGCTGAAAAACATCATTGTTGAGTCGGACTCTCAGCTCCTCATAGACTTCTTCATGGGGACGGCCTCCCCTAGCTGGAAATGGAGATGTTGGATCTCCCGAATCAACCATTTGGCGGCGATGGGGCATGTGAAGTTCGCCCACATCCTGAGGGAAGGTAACTCTCCTGCGGACGCAATGGCAAGGCTGGGTAGTAAAGATCAATCCTCTCGCCTCCTCATCGCTTACAACGACCTTCCCCCTCTTGTGAGAGGCCTTCTCTTTCTGGACAAAGTTGGTCTAGGTTACATGAGACACTAGTTTGGTCGGCGGCCCAATTCTCTGTTGCCGTTGCCTTTTTTAGTTTTGGGTCTTTATGATAGGATTCCCGGGTCCTTTTTGTCTGGGTTTCCCGAATCTTGTAAATTTTGCCAATATAAATGAAATTTTGAGTTTGAAAAAAAAAAAAAAAAAAAAAAAAAAAAAAAAAAAAGGTTAAACACTCAAAAGCTCTCTCTACTTTCTCTCTCCCAGCAACAATAGACAAGTCCTCTATATATAGGTAAAAGGTTCCAATGGATATAAAACAGTCACATTTATGACTGAGTTCGATATCATCGAGCAGGTTCAATATCATCAAGCGTATACTCTCGATAACATTGATGGTCTGCTCGATGACTCGAACTCAAAGTCATGCGCTTTTGAAACCTTTTGCCAGCTAGTCAATGAATCGAAACAATTGTCGATGTCATCGGATTTCGAACTCCAATTCCATCGATGATAAATTCGATGGATCGACACTTGAAAAATGAGAGAGACTTGTAATATTCAGGTTTTCATGAATAATCGGGGAGCCATCGAGATTATCGGAATTTGAATGTCGATGATATCGATATCAGCGTCGAGGCATTGATAAATCTAGCAGATTTTTCATTAAGCTTGTTGGACAGTTTATGTCCTTGTTCGATGCAATTGACCTGGTAGCGATGTCATCGATATTTGAATATTGATTCTATCGAAGGGCCCCCGATCATAGTTAAAGCACCCTAAAATATGCTGGAAGAAATGCGTGCCCTCGATCGATATCATCGATGCACTTCCGATCTTATCGATATTTGATTTCAAATCATATCGGAAGGAGCATCGATATATCGAAGGAATTTGAAATTTTCTTTAAAAAATAGGGGCGCCAGAAATCTGCCTATCGATGATATCTAGTCAACTTCGATAGACTCAAAATTTGAATATCGATGATGTCGATCGATGATATCGATAGGTGTATCGATACATGGATAATTCGTCCAGATATGTTATGAGGTTGCTGGATATTTTTTGTCCTCTTTTCGATGGTATCGTTGGAGCATCGAGGACTCGATAGCGTAGGTCGATCATATCGAGATGTGTATCGATACAATCGACAGGACAAGAAAACTTAGAGAATTTTTCTATTTTGAAAAATGTTTTCTTACCCAAAAATCCTAAGATGTTCTAGTTTACTTTTAGGGGTTTTAGTATACCTGGTGATTTGGGACAAGGGATGTGAGGCTCAGATTTACCTGTGGCGAGCTTGCACACATCCGGTTGAGGTAAACACACTTGAATTGATCTTCCTATCAGGCTCTGTAGACAATCTGACTCAGCACTGACGTAAGTTGACAAACCAGGGCACTTTCAGGGGGATGTTCCTATATAGTTATACCTAGTACATTCATTACCAAATGCCTGTAATAGTGGAAGCCTACTCACATGGTAGATGTATGACTATCCATGCCTACCTAGGTTGATGTCTGAAGGGTACAATTTTCATGTTAATGGATATCCGACCTAAGTGGACGATCATCCCACTTAATATGCACCTCATGACATTTCTACATTCATGCTCATATTGAATACACACTACATTAGTTATATTGTGTTATCTTATATTGTGCTACATATGAACCATGGTGGGTTCACTCATTAACATAGCTAGCTAACGTTATGGATTAACAATCGTATAGAGATAGATGATGTAGGATGGTCTAATCAGGTGATAGAAAATGAGCTCGATTTGGTCGATGAAACTCAAGACCAATGGCCATATTTCACGAAAGACGAGCTCACTACATTAGATAACTGACTTGATTATGCTATTGACTCTAAGAATTTTTATTTTTTTAAAGGGAAAAGTGGGCTCCTGCCACTTAAGCTTCATTAAACGTGAAAACTTTACAACCTTTCGAGTGGGCCCCAACAAAAAGGGTTCGGACCGCACCTATCGTATAGCCACTATCTCTACACTGGTGAAAACAAACAACTCTACAAATCCACATGGGCTGATCTAATAGCACCTAACCCGACTCTGTCTAAAAAGAGGAATCCGCACACCTCAAAAGAGAGGGAATCCTAACGATAAAAAACTGAGTCAATCTGAGTGATGTTACCTTCCTAAGCCATCCCGTCTGCCAGGTTGTTCCCTTCAATCTGTATTTTCCTGAAGGAAACGGTTGCTTCCTGACTCAACCTGTTGATGCGTGAGAGCCAAGATCTCCACTACCATGAGGTGCTGGCCTTCCCCATGAGTAGGTCAATAGCCACATTGGAATCAGACTCGACCTCAATCCTGTCTAGCCCTTTATCTAAACACTATGTGAAAAGGGGGAAAATAAGACAAATTTTGAGACGGTTGTGAACCGCCTCTAAAATTCCTTGGTTTAAAGACGGCTATGAACCATCTTTGAAATTTCGGATGGCTCTTAACCGTCTATAATATGAACCAAAATCGTCTTATAAATGTTGAACGTCCATAAATCATTTAAGACGGTCAAAATCCATCAGTAACTGTGGAGAAAAGACGGTTATCGACTGTCTGGAATAAAAGAGGGTCCTTAGCTGTTTTATAGGCAGTTATCTGAGACTGTCAGAGACCATCTGCATTAGAGACGGTCCTTAGCCATCTTATAGTAGTCATTTGAGATGGTCAGAGACCGTCTGCATTAGAGACAGTCCTTAGCCGTCTTATAGTGGTCATTTGAGGTGGTTAGAGACCATCTGCATTAGAGATGGTCTTTAGCTGTCTTATAGTGGTCATTTGAGACGGTCTGATTCTGTCTGAATTAGAGATGATCATTAGCTGTCTTATAGGCCCAAAACTGCCTTACCCTTCCACTGCCCTGACTCCCTCACGCAAGGTAGAGCATGCCTTAACGCGGGGTTACTATTGGGGCCACCTTGATGTTTGTATTACGTATCCAGACCTTCCATTAGTTCTCACTCTACATCCTTTTAATTTTATTAAAAATTAAGATTTAAGGAAATGAAGTTCGAAAAAAAAAAAATTGAGATTAAAAAAATTGAGATTTTGATAAATAATTGACATTCTGAAAAAGAAAATTGAGAAGTTTAAAAAATTTATGAATTAAAAAAAAAAAATAGTAGAGAAGCTTAGAAAAACAATTAACAAAGTTTGAGAAATTTTGAGATTTTGAAAAAAAAAAAAAAAAAAAAACTGTGATTTAATAAAAATCTAGATTTTGAAAAAAAAAATTAAGAACTTTGAATAAAGTTGATAATTTGTAAAAATAATTAGATTTCCAAAAAAATGATATTTTGAAAAAGAAAATTGAAAATATTAAAAAATTTGTGAAAATTTTGACTATGAAAAAAAAATATCTTTCAAAGAAGAAATTGAGATTTTGTATTTCAAATTTTTTTTTTTTTTTTTTTTTTGAAAAGTTCGATAACAAAGTGAGATTTTGATGATGTGTTGTATATCCATGCTGTCCATATGTTTCTCTAGTCCATTTTTGGGCGGGGTATAAAAAAGTGTAGATTTAAATCTTAAGTGGACCACACCACCGGAGAGAGTGGTAATATAGTTCCTTGCCATTAAAAATTATAAAGAGCCCGTCATAAGGTTTTAGTAGTGTTTATTTGCAATCCAACTTGTTGATAATGTAAAGAAGATCTGGATGAAGGGAAACTACAAAGATCAAATTAATCCAAAACTTTTGTGGCGTTCAAAAGGTTTCTACAAGTTATTCATCACTATATTTCATTGATTTGTGGTGGTCCAGTTGGGCCTTTGATCTACCTCATTTTTGGGATCATACCCTAAAACCATATTTCAAAATTAATGGACGGAGTGGATAAATCACACACATCATAGTGGACCCCACAGATCCCTTGGCTAGACCGTCCGTCTCCACCTCCGTGCGAAGGTAGAGCTCGTGCCCAAAAAATTAACCCGTGCCTTCAATCTGTGCCTAATCCACAGGATAAAACAGAAAAAAATTCCTCTCTCTCTCTCTCTCTCTCTCTCTCTCTCTCTCTCTTGACACTGCTCTCCCTCCCTCTCCCTCTCCCTCTCCCTCAAACAGCCCACGCATCTACCTCTCCCTAGGGTTTTCGTGAACCCCTTACCTAGGGTTTTCTCATTCTAATTTGCGGCTCGAAGGAGGGGTAACCACTCTAGTTTATTCCTCAGCTAGGAGGTAGCAACAGTGGTAATGACAGAATGCTGCCTTTAGGGTTGTTGATTCGAAAGCGGAAGGTTGATATATTTAGGGGTTTTTGAATTTAGAGGTTTTTTTTTGGATTTAGGGGTTTTCAAATTTGGGGGTTTTCGAATTTGGAGGTTTTTGGATTTAGGGGTTTCCAATTTGAGGGGTTTTCGAATTTGGCAGTTTTTGGATTTAGGGGTTTCCAAATTTGGCGGTTTTCGGATTGATATTCGGAGCAGAGATGGGCTACAACGACTGGGTTACGGTTTTGAGTTTGTTCTTCTCAATGGTGGATATTTGATTTGTTCTTATTTTTTCCTTTACTTCGAATTTCCTCATTTTACGTTGTTCTCTTTGCCAATCTGTGTTTGTAAGCCGTAGATCCGAATCTGGATATGTCAAGACTTGTATATCTGGCTCAAAAGCTTCTTAGAAGCGTTGGATCTAGCTATATCGATTTCATTCCATTGGATTTTTTTAATGTTTTCCGGATCTATGATTGTCTTTGTTTCTCTGATTTGTAGCTTTTTGTGCTTCACAGATCAGATCTGATTTCTGTTGCATGTATTAGCTCTAGTTTGTTCATTTAGCTTAGCAGATCTTTTGAATTGATGGTTTTGTGTTTGTTATTATGACACTATCAAGATTTAGGTTGCAGATCTACACTTACAACAGAGTGTTGGCAATACACCTGCAATAGACATTTCATACATGTATGATAATCCAGATTGTCCACAAATCATGGACCCCATTGTGGTTGGACATTATACATTTGATGAATAGATTAAGGCTATACTCCATTCATGGTGGGGTTCTTCCAGTATGGATTGATGTACATGATTATGTGTATACTTTCTGTGGTAAACTCATTTTGTAGTCCACTCCTGTCTGAATATGATTTGTAGATGTGGTGTTTTTGTTCTTTATTCTCTATTGTATACTTCTGAATCTTTCTCATCCTTTCTTTCCTTTTGGATTACGTGGATTTTTTCCTCAACAAAAAGATTCATTGCTTCGTTGCATTCTTGTTATTGCATTGTAGCCTGTTGGTGTGTTTTATCCGCTTTCTTCTTTATTCTGTTGGAATATGAAGCCCTTTTTGTGCAAGTATCATGGGCAATTTGAATAAAATCACACATTCATTCATGTAATCACAGTCGCAAAAATTCAGCATTATTTCTAAAAAGACTCGCGAATTCATTTCCCGATTTTTCAGAAAAAGCATTGATTAGTGTCCAACACAAGCATCTAATAACCTGTTAGAGAATGCAGAGTTGACACGCTTCAGTCACAAATTGCTTGTTATATAGCTGGATCATGCAATACACTTGTCGCATTCATTGATTACATAATGTTTCCCTCTTATTTCTCAGATTAAGGTTAGGATGAGGCAGATTCCACATCCTCCTATTTATTCTTCTCTTTCCTTCTTATCCTGAGTTTTCTTAGTCCTATGAAAAATGTTAGAATTGTTGGTTATTTATTATTTAATAGTTAGCCAAATATTAATAATTCAGTACCATATTCGTGTAGCCATCCCCAATTAGTTGGGATAGTCAGTACCATATTTGTGCACCAAATATGTTTGATTTGCTAAGATATTTCTCATGAACCCAAATATTTTTGGTTGTTATGTAACATTGTAACTAGTTTTTATACTATGATTTGCTGAGATTTCATCTCTGTTGAGCTCCGTCAATGTGCATGAGAAGGGTAATTTGATTCTGCATACGACATACGAGGAGGGAGCGCAGAATGCGATGGCGGAGCGCGGCCTCGCGGCTTCGGTAGCAGTGAAACGGAGATTGGAAGTTGCAGTAAGATTCTGATTTTGGATGTATGTATTTATCCTATTTGATTTTGGAAAGGAGAATTATATAATACTTAGGATCGTACGATGCTTCTTGATACACAGGCATTCAGAATCTAGTAGATTGTGCCTCCCATTGTCTCCAAGTCATAATCTCAATATCAAATTGGTTGAATAATCCTAACCTCTGATTCATGGACACCTTTTTGTGGAATAGGACAGTTGGTTTAGTTTTTTTTTTTTTTTTTTTTAACTGTGCAATCCGTGTCCTCCAATTCAAAAGTCAGATGATCCGACAAGCTTAATTTTTGATTCACGATACATCTATATTGGGTTCTATAATTTGGACAGTTTAATTTGAGTAGTTGTATGCCTTGTGCGCAATTTCTTTAGTAATTTGTAAGCGCATGAGTATCATCCATTACACTCTGCCAGAGTATGAAAGTTTTGCTCTTTGGGAAGATGGTTTTCTGGATTCTATTAATGTGTTTCTATATAAATATCATAACTCTGTTATGTTCTCTTCTTTTCTGGTTCTTTAATCTTATAGGATTCTGTTTTTTTTTTTTTTTTTCCCTATCCTTTTATCTGTTTTGGATTTGGGTATTAATTGAACTTTAAAAATGGTTCTTATTTAAGAGATACTGTCTTGGGCTTCTGTTTCAGTTTCCACAAGAGGTTTGTGGTGTTAGTATACTTTTTTTGTTCATTAGATGTTGGATTTTGATTAATTTTCTCCTTTTGTAAATGGCATGTTTTGATGAATGCATTGAATAGGGTAAATTTTATTTTGTGTTTGAAGTTTGTGAATTCCTGTGTGGGGCTTAAGTGGTCCCACCTATGATCGAGTTGGACCATTTGGAATTTTATAGAAGGGGAGTTAATTGGTACTCTTGCAGTGTGTCACGGTTGATGTGCAGGCACTCAAAATTTTTATCATGTGGTGAAGGCATACATTAACTCAAAATTAAGCCATCAAAATTTTTATCACGTGGAAAAGGCATACATTAACTCAAAATTTTAATACTTTTGATCTCCGAGCATGGAAATTCATTGAACGCATACTACTGGCTAGTTCCATTTCACTATCCTTTTGGATCACTCAATATTGTACACACGAGGATCGCTCAATATTCTTGTTAGGTTATCTAACAAGGTGGGTGTAGAGGTGCATGTTAGTTTACCAAGCTCATCACCTTTCACCCTATTATGTAGTGGCTTACCTTTGATTTGGGATTTAATTGTGCAGATATGAGATATGGTTGCAATAGCAAAGATAATGAATGCAACATTGGTCCTTCCTTCTCTTGATCACCAGTCCTTTTGGACAGATCCGAGGTATGAACTCTTGCCCACAACAGCCATGAGAATCTTTCACTGGTTTGGGTAGACTAGAAAACTGAAAAAACGAGGCTTAATGCAGTTTTAATTGAATCATGTAGTGATTTTAAGGACCCTTTTGATTGGAAGTGCTTCATAGAAGTCTTGAAAGATGATGTTGAGATAGTGGAGTTCCTCTCACATTCAAGTGTAAAAATGCTACATCTTCCGTGAGATAGTGGAGTTCCTCTCACATTTTAGGTGCTATCAGACAAAAATCTTCGAGCCTCAATTTGCACTTCTCCCACATCTTCCGTGAGGGAAACTCAGTAGCAGATGCTCTTGCTAGACTGGCCAGCGACGGATGTCCGGATAATACTTACACCAGTAGTTCGTCTCTCCCAAGACATGTCAGAGGCTTGCTTTTGTTGGACAAAACAGGTTTGGGCGCCATTAGACAAACATGAGCTGACCTTGCCATCCAACCCCTGTTCTGCCTTCCTTTTCTGTTCAGTCTGTGTTTACACGATAGGTGTGGTCCCCCTCCTTTTTTGTAGGGACCCTCCCGAATGGCTGTATATGGTGATTGATTAATGAATCGTTCTTTCAAAAAAAAAAAAAAAAAAGTGTAAAAATGCTACATATTGTAGATGTCTATAATATTCCAGTTTGGGGATATTTGGATTATAGTCCATCTACAGTAGGAGACCCATCAAATGGACAATTTGGATGGGAACTGAGACCTAATTAAACTAGGTGATTTGTGAGACTTTTTGCTATTTGGTGTATATGGATTGTTTGATCTGATAACAAAGAGTGACCCATATCTTAAAGGCAAAATTTTCCACTAAAAACATCTTGCTATTGTATTTTGGGGTTATTTTTTCACTGTATCCATATTCTCCTGACATTCTTCACTATCGTATTTAGAGAAGATAAATTTCTTATATGCTTCTCTCTAACTCCGAGATTGATGGTTATAGAGTAGTGTAGAATGTGGCAATCCCATTTGACAGTTGTAGATGCAGCCATTACGAGCTTTATGTAGGCCTTTGTACTGTTGCAGATATCTTCATTATTGAAGTAAGCTCTAATCCAGTCATGTGTATAACTGCCTGATAATGGAGCCATGGATCACTTCTAATATCCAGCCATCACTTCTGTTGATTTTTTCATTGCAGTTTTCATTGATATCCACAAGCATGGTTTGGACTGCAGTTTATCTGTCAAAGCTTGAGTTTTGAGGTTGCGGTGGAAGGAAATGTCAGGAAACTCTATTTATCTTCTAGAATATATGTCTGCTTTGAATTGAGGATTAATAGGGATGTAGAGGATAGGCTCTTATACTCTTGTAAGTATGGAAATCTAATTTAACAGGTTTCTTTTGGGAAAAAGTTCCATTCATGTTTTGGGAAATGGTGGAAAAGGAAATCGATTTCCACACCTATTTTTGCTTTTGCAATCACAGGAAAACATCACACCTATGGAAATTGATTTCATTTCCACTGTTTTCTAGAGTTCTCCACCAATCCAAACTGTTGGAAGGAATAGAAAAAGCAGCATGGAAAAGGTAAAACCGCTCCCCTCAGTGAAATCTTCCTTGATGTCTTTCTTTTCAACGTTTATATACCCATTATGGCACTAGTCAAGGGGTCCTTGGCTGGCAGCGGGTATCTGGACATTATGTTATCATCCATTCCCACTATGGCACTAATCAACATTTATATACCCACTGTTTTGAACACTTAATGAATGCATGCCAACCCATCATTGACTACTTGAAATGAGAATGAGATGCTACTGACTCCAAACTATTATCATCCATTCCCACTATTGGCCTGTTTTAGCAGGTGGGAAGGTTTGGTTTGTCTCGCAATCTCTGCATTTGGCACCAAAATCCTTGATATGCAGAGTGTGGGTTGCCCACTCTCATTCTAAAGAGGCCTTTGTTGCATGACTTTTCCATTTCAAAAGAATGTACAATCCATCATAATGAAATTATGAATGGATGAGGATACAAATCTTTATAGCATATATATATATATATTTTTATTTTTTTCCTGAAGAAAATGATTTCATCTCGTTAAAATTCATAATCGTGGTTTTCATGTGTTGTTGATGTCTTTAAAGGCTGGAGGTGTAGGCTTGAATCTAACTGCAACGTCTAATGTGTTTTTAATGGTAATTTCATCATTTAGCACTTAAATGCAACCTGCCAATGTGCGTGCGTGCACATTCACTTATAGTTTCTATTTCATGGGTTTCTTTTCTTTCCATTTTCTGAATAATATATACAGGATCCGTGGTGGAATCCGGCAGTTGAGGAGCAAGAAATCATGCGAATCGACTGTATTGGTCAGAAACGAAAGTTACGCTGGTACACCATTTCTCGATAACCTCCATCTCTTACGATAAAAACAGTTCACCTACAGAGAGGAATTCTTCAAAGATGCTGGTGAAGTTGTTGACGTCCGATTTGCATCAAATGAAGAGGGTGTCTTCAAGGGATTTAACCATATTGAGGTTTGCCACTGAGGCAACAGCTCACAAGGTATGTGTTTTATTTATTTATTTATTTTTTAAAATTTTTTATTATTATAAGAAAATTTCATTATATTTCAGAATATACAAAACCTTCAGGTGGGGCCCAACAAAAAGGGCGAGCCACACCTATCATATGCAACAACAGACCGAAAACATATGCCAAAGGACGAGCTACCGAGACAACCGCTTCCTAATCGCCCCCAACCCCACTTTATCAAGGAACAAGAGGCCCCTAACTGCCTGGGGAAGGTTAGGAACGGAGTGGAACAGGGACGAAAGTTGATTGTTGCTGCCCAAGTTGGCCATTCCGTCCGCCGGCCCGTTGCCTTGTCTAAAAACATGACAAAACATTACCTGACCATGGCTAGATAGATTCCAAATTCTATTGATCCAATACCTCCACTTCCTCCCTGCTTGAGCGGAGCCCGATAGGATATGCACCACCAGAAGGGAGTCGGATTCAACCACAATGTTCTTCAGTCCGTGAAGACAGAGGGCCAAACCGTCATGGACGGCTCGCAGCTCAGCCCTAGTGTTTGAGGCTATACTATAACCAGTGTAAAAACAAAACGGAAGTTACCCTTGTCCCCTCTACATACACCGCCTCCCCCTGCCAACCTTGGATTATCTCGAGACGAGCCATCAACGTTGAGCTTCACCCAACTAGTCGGCGGTTTTTTCCAATACACCACCTGGGTGTGCTCATGAAGGGTAGGATGGCCACGAAACCCCATAGAGAACGAAGCCCTGTTGCCACTTCCTGCACGAGATGGGGCGCCCCATGTTTTGATTATCCAGTTCGCCCAAACAGCAATGCAAGATATAATGGTCCCCGATCTTAATTTTCAGTTTTCAAACTTGGAAGCATTCCTTGCTTTCCAGAGCTCCCAAAGAATAAAACAAGGGATCAGCATATGGAAAGGGTCAGAAGGCCTTTGAGCGGGGCGAGTTTCCCACCAGCAATTGAGACGCACCACCATGGAATTACTATTAGACAACCTGATGCCAGAAGTTGTAGCAAAATAATTCCATACTTCAGACGCCCGGACGCTTTGGAAAAAGGTGTGCTCAATCGTCTCAATGGCAGGCGTACTGTTTTGCTCATCTATGCAGCAACTGCAACACGACGCCATTTGGATCCCCCAGGACATAACAACCTCATCCACTGACACTGCTTTCCTGATGAGACGCCACACAAGCATAGAAATCTTTAGCGAAATTTTTTCGCGTTCCAGATTTTCCCACCCTAGCTGGTGTGCGGGCAGCAAGCTCGGCAAATCTCCCAGGCTGAGGAAACAAAGAAGACTCCATTCGGACTGAGAGGCCAGAACGGAGTGTCCTGGCCAGTAGTGAGGCAGAAACCCCCATGAAAATTGGAGTTGATGTCTTGCTGGGATAGGAAATTGAACACCACAGAGGGGGCCAGAGGGCCCATACTTCCCATAAAATCCTATACCTTGAGCGCCGATAGAGACGAAGGAATGTTTGATGTGACCCTGTCCAGCAGAGGGCTGAGACCGGTCCAGTTAGCTGACCACAGATTTAAGGAACCCTCTCCAATGTGCCACTGAGCTGTTGATTGAATGGAGGGAAGAAAAGCTCTAATTCGCCTCCACAATGGAGAGACTACAGACGAAGGAATAGGGTGGCCAACATGAAGGATGTCGTGGCTATATCTGGCTTTCATAAACAATCCCCAAAGCCCCTTTTCAGGGCGGTGCAAGATGATCTAGGCCAAACGGAACGCATTCATGACATCCTTGAGTCGTCTAATCCCTAGGCCACCTTCAACCTTTGGCAAACAAATCTCTCGCCAACTGCGCCAATGAAGTTTTTTCTTGCCTTCAGCCTAACCCCAAATGAAGTCATCAAAGAACCTCTCTAACATCTGTAGAACCGTCACTAGAACATGCGTAGCTTCCATCGTGTGAACCGGCGTGCTAGCCAAAATATGGTTAATAAGAGTGGCCTTGCCCGCCATAGATAGAAATCTAGCTTTCTAGCCTGTAATGCGTCTTTCCACCTTATTAATAAGACACTGAAAAGCGTCCCTTCTTCTCTGCCCCACCGAAATTGGGACCCCCAAATAAGTGATCCCCTCTACGGATCCCACCATCCCCAGCTCCCTATGTATGCTAGCTCTTATAGAAACAGTCGAATTCTCAGAGCAAAGGAAAAGACTTTTCTGGAAGTTTGCCTTTTGAGCTGAGACCTGTTGATAACGATCCAGGAGTTGCTTAACCGCCTTGACGGAATGGATGCCCCCATTCAAAAATAATAATGTGTCATCTGCAAAAAGGAGATGAGACACCATCACACTGCCACGCCGCCCTTTGAATGGATGACAAGCACCCGTAGCCACCAACCTCTTGAAATCTCGACTGAGCACCTCAGAAGCCAAAATGAAAAGGCTGGGAGAAAGCGGGTCCCCCTGACGGAGCCCACGAGTAGACTTGAAATATCCTCCAACCTCTCCATTTATAAGAACCGAGAACCAACAATTACTCCATCAGCGCTCCACCGGATTCAGCCAGGGGGCCAAACCTTGCTGTTTTTGCTACATCACTCACGTTAAGGGCCATGTGTGCTGAAATTGATATGGTTTTCTTGGTGCATGCATATGCAGACGCCTGATTTTTTGTTATTCCTTCACATGGGTAAGGTTTCTTGTTTGTTTGATTTTTTATTTTTATTTATTATTTTTTTTTTTTGTCATCACAGGGCGAAGGTTCCCTGTTGTTTGATTAGAGTACCCATTAAAAAGAGAGAGCAAAGTATATGCAAACTTTTGGTGCATGATCTACCATGGAAGGACCATGACCCGAGATACTTGTCGTGCGCCTAATCTATAGGCTTCTCCTTTTCAATTGAATATGGGGAGCCTACTGGATTTCTTTACTTAACCATATCTATCTTTAGGCTACCAATTGAAGGGTTATGATTATCCCATTTAGGAAAATTTTGGGGCATGGTTCAGTCACTATGGGGCCCATTAAATCAATGTTTTGGATCACTGAACTGGGCATCACTTGTACAAACTAAACACCAATGATACCATACGTATACATATGATCTCCAGGATTAGGATCAATCTTATAATCCTATATGATACCATACATTGCTGTTGTAGGTACGTGTCGTGCGAAGATGAGCACTGACGCTCCTCGAGCTCCAAGTTGTACGAACGGTTCAAAGGAGATCAAAGTTACATCGGCCCCACAATGATGTGTTTATTATATCTACACCGTTCATCTATTTTTAGAGATCATTTTAGATCGTTATCCGAAAAACGGATCATATCATGTATGGCAATGTAAACCTTTGCTAAACTGTGGCTCTAATCCGAACTTGTGTGCAATTTGATCAAGTACATTAATGGTTCAATTTGATCAAGTGCATTAACATCTAATACTATAGTTAATCACTACCAAAAAAAGGGGCAAAGGCTACGGATAAAATCCGTAGCCTTAGACCTATGGCTACGGTTCTAGTCCGTAGCACGTCCGTAGTCGTAGGTGCAGTAACAATAGGTCTGGAACCTATAGCTACGGATTAAATCCGTAGCTATAGGTCACAACAGCTACGGATTTAATCCGTAGCAATTATGTCCGTAGCTATAGGTTGCAACAGCTACGGATTTATTCACTACAGCTACGGATTAAATCCGTAGCTATATCTAGAAATCGCTACGGATATAATCCGTAGCAATTATATCCGTAGTTGTAAATTACAACAGCTACGGATTTAATCACAACTGCTACGGATTGAATCCGTAGCTATAGGTTACAACGCTACGGATTATTTGTTTATTCAATTATCACCTGTATAATCATTCAATTACCACCTGTATAATCATTCAATTACCACCTGTATAATCATCCTATATAATCATTCAATTACCACCTGTATAATCATCCTATATAATCATTCAATTACCACCTGTATAATCATCCTGTATAATCATTCAATTACCACCTGTATAATCATTCATTCATTCCATTACAATCAATTACAATCATTCATTCATTCAATTACAATCAATTACAATCCTTCATTCAATCAATTACAATCATTCATTCAATCAATTACAATTACAATCCTCCATTCAATGAATTACAATTACAATTACAATAATGTTGAAAATACAAATCTTTGGCTTCATTAGGGAAATTTGCTCGACTTCACCCTGAAATTTCAAAGATAAAGAATTGAAAGAATAAATATCCTTCATTCAATGAATTACAATTACAATCCTTCATTCAATGAATTACAATTATAATTTACAATTACAATAATGCTGAAAATACAAATCTTTGGTTTAGGTTAGGTTATAGGTTAAGGTTTAGGAAACCGGTTTCAGGTTCGGGATAGGATTTAAGTTTGGGTCTTCAAGTTTAGGTTTAGGTTTAGGTTTAGGTTAGGGAGTTGAGATTCTGATTAGGTGTAGGTTTAGGTTAAGGGATTTGAGAATAGGTTAAGGTGTAGGTTTAAGAAATCGGGTTCGGGTTCGGGATCGGGTTTAAGCTTGGGTTTTCAAGTTTAGGTTTAGGTTTAGGTTAGGTAGTTAGGTTTAGGTTAGGTTGTAGGTTAAGGTTTTGGGAATTGAGAATAGGTTAAAGTTTAGGTTTAGGAAACCGGGTTCGGGTTCGGGATCGAGTTTAAGTTTGGGTTTTCAAGTTTAGGTTTAGGTTTAGGTTAGGGAGTTAGGTTTAAGTTACGTTGTAGGTTAAGCTTTAGGGAATTGAGAATAGGTTAAGGTTTAGGTTTAGGAAACCAGGTTCGGGTTCGGGATCGGGTTTAAGTTTGGGTTTTCAAGTTTAGGTTTAGGTTTAGGTTAGGTTGTAGGTTAAGGTTTAGGGAATTGAGAATAGGTTAAGGTTTAGGTTGAGGAAACTGGGTTCGGGTTCGAGACGGGGTTTAAGTTTGGATTTTCAAGTTTAGGTTTAGGTTTAGGTTAGGGAGTTAAGTTTAGGTTAGGTTTTAGGTTAAGCTTTGGGGAATTGAGAATAGGTTAAGGTTTAGGTTGAGGAAATTAGGTTCGGGTTCGGCATCGGGTTTAAGTTTGGTTTTCAAGTTTAGGTTATGTTAGGTTAGGGAGTTAGGTTAAGGTTAGGTTATAGGTTAAGGTTAGGGAATTGAAAATAGGTTAAGGTTTAGGTTGAGAAAACCGGGTTCAGGTTCGAGTTCGGGTTTAAGTTTGGGTTTTCAAGTTTTAGGTTTAGGTTAGGTAGTTAGGTTTAGGTTAGTTTGTAGGTTAAGGTTTAGGTTTAGGAAACCGGTTCGGGTTCGGGATCGGGTTTAAGTTTGGGTTTTCAAGTTTAGGTTTAGGTTTAGGTTAGGTTGTAGGTTAAGGTTTAGGGAATTGAGAATAGGTTAGGTTTAGGTTGAGGAAATTTGGTTCAGGTTCAGCATCGGGTTTAAGTTTAGGTTTTCAAGTTTAGGTTTAGGTTTAGGTTAAGGAGTTGAGATTTAGGATTAGGTGTAGGTTTAGGTTTAGGGGATTTGAAATAGGTTAAGGTTTAGGTTTAGGTTAAGGTTTAGGTTTAGGAAACCGGTTTCGGTTCGGGATCGGGTTTAAGTTTGGGTTTTCAAGTTTAGGTTTAGATTTAGGTTAGGTAGTTAGGTTTAGGTTAGGTTGTAGGTTAAGGTTTAGGGAATTGAGAATAAGTTAAGGTTTAGGTTTAGGAAACCGGGTTCGGGTTCGGGATCGGTTTAAGTTTGGGTTTTCAAGTTTAGGTTTAGGTTTTAGGTTAGGGAGTTAGGTTTAGGTTCGGTTGTAGGTTCAGGTTTAGGGAATTGAGAATAGGTTAAGGTTTAGGTTGAGAAACTGGGTTCGGGTTCGGGACCGGGTTTAAGTTTGGGTTTTCAAGTTTAGGTTTAGGTTTAGGTTAAGGAGTTAGGTTTAGTTTAGGTTGTAGGTTAAGGTTTAGGGAATTGAGAATAGGTTAAGGTTTAGGTTGAGAAAATTTGGTTCGGGTTCGGCATCGGGTTTTAAGTTTGGTTTTCAAGTTTAGGTTTAGGTTTAGGTTAGGGAGTTGAGATTTAGGATTAGGTGTAGTTTATGTTAAGGGATTTGAGAATAGTTAAGGTTTAGTTTAAGAAATCGGGTTCGGGTTCGGGATCGTGTTTAAGTTTGGGTTTTCAAGTTTAGGTTAGGTTTAGGTTAGGTAGTTAGGTTTAGGTTAGGTTGTAGGTTAGGTTTTGGGAATTGAGAATAGGTGAAGGTTTAGGTTAGGAAACCGGGTTCGGGTTCGGGATCGGGTTTAATTTTGGGTTTTTCAAGTTTAGGTTAGGTTTAGGTTAGGGAGTTAGGTTATGTTAGTTGTAGGTTAAGGTTTAGGGAATTGAGAATAGGTTAAGGTTTAGGTTGAGAAATTTTGGTTCGGATTCGGGATTGGATTTAAGTTTGGGTTTTCAAGTTTAGGTTTATCGGGTTCGGGATCGAGTTTAACTTTGAGTTTTCAAGTTTAAGTTTAGGTTTAGGTTAGGGAATTAGGTTTAGGTTCAGTTGTAGGTAAATGTTTCGGGAATTGAGAATTGGTTAAGGTTTAGGTTGAGGAAACTGGGTTTGCGTTCAGGACCTGGTTAAGTTTGGGTTTCAAGTTTACGTTTGGGTTTGATTAGGGAGTTAGGTTTAGGTTATGTTGTAGGTTAAGGTTTAGGGATTGAGAATAGGTTAGGTTTAGGTTGAGAAAAGTGGTTCGGGTTCGGCATCAGGTTTAAGTTTGGGTTTTCAAGTTTAGGTTTATGTTTAGGTTAGGGAGTTAGGTTTAGGTTAGGTTGTAGGTTAAGTTTAGGGAATTGAGAATAGGTTAAGGTTTAGGTTGAGGAAACCGGGTTCGGGTTCGGGTTCGGGATCGGGTTTAAGTTTGGGTTTTCAAGTTTAGGTTTAGGTATAGGTTTAGGTTAGGTAGTTAGTTTAGGTTAGTTTGTAGGTTAAGGTTTAGGTTTAGGAAACCGGTTTCGGGTTCGGGATAGGGTTTAAGTTTGGTTTTTCAAGTTTAGGTTTAAGTTTAGGTTAGGTTGTAGGTTAAGGTTTAGAGAATGAGAATAGGTTAAAGTTTAGGTTAAGGAAATTGGGTTCGGGTTCGGCATCGGGTTTAAGTTGGATTTTCAAGTTTTGGTTTAGGTTTAGGTTAGTGAGTTGAGATTTAGGATTAGGTGTAGGTTTAGATTTTTAGGGATTTGAGAAGAGGTTAAGGTTTACGTTTAAGAAATCAGGTTCGGGATTGGATTTAAGTTCGGGTTTTCAAGTTTAGGTTTAGGTTTAGGTTAGGTAGTTAGTTTAGGTTAGGTTGTTAGGTTAAGGTTTAGGGAATTGAGAATAAGTTAAGGTTTAGGTTAGGAAACCCAGGTTCGGGTTCCGGATCGGTTTAAGTTTGGGTTTTTCAAGTTATGTTTAGGTTTAGGTTAGGGAGTTAGGTTTAGGTTAGGTTGTAGGTTAAGCTTTAGGGAATTGAGAATAGGTTAAGGTTTAAGTTGAGGAGGAAATTGGGTTCGGGTCGGCATTGGGTTTACGTTTCGGTTTTCAAGTTTAGGTTTATGTTTAGGTTAGGTTGTAGGTTAAGCTTTAGGTAATTGAGAATAGGTTAAGGTGAAGGTTGAGGAAACCGGG